>JACGDI010005455.1:1420105-1446473 GCA_014898725.1 Jacaranda copaia | reverse complement strand
ATAAGAGAGCTAGTGATGGACCTAAACATTGAACCTCAAAGTCAACATCTTTTTCCTTCTGTAATTCTTCCCCCACAATTCCACACTCCAAACTTTAGATTATCACATAAATTAGACTGCCATTGTAAGAGGGAAATTTTATAGGTCATTTCAATTCAAGCAAAATGGCACACTTCATTTCATATTTACTGTCAAAACAACCAACTCTTTGAGAGATTAGTAACAGTTCAAATTGTATTATATTGTTCTTGTTCCATTTAATCCAATTAAATGAACAAAAAAAAAACCCTAAGACTTGTTACTTGTCTTGATTCTGTTTTGTTTCTAACAGCAAAATGAAGACGTTTTCCTAAAGTCAAGATAAGTGGGAAAGTTGTTTCAAGCACAATGTATGTATATAATGAAGGCCAAGAGGATTAGCATTAGTAAAAGGAAAAAGCCAGATGTTCTCTTCCTTTTTTTTGCCCCCTACCAAGATAAAGAAAAAATATGTCAATAGTGAATATCAATATAATTATTCTACATTTTGAGTTGAATATGAAAATAATTTGAAATTCAAAATATTTCTTCAAGAAGTGGCTGATGGCTTTCACAAGTATCCTTATTAATGAAAAATTAGGCATGGCTAGTGATATGATAGATTAGTTGCATCACAGCTGCAGAGGAAACTTATACTTTGTTTGGTTATGTTTTCCCGTAACAATCTTGTTTTGGGAAAATATAACCAAATATATTTTTATTTTTTTTTCAAAATATATATTCTCAATATATATAAATATTATATATATATATATTATATTTTATTATTATTCTAATATTAAAAATATCACTTTATTCCATTTTCATCCTAAAAAATCCAACAAAAAAATATTGATTTGACTGTTACAATAAAAAATATTACTTCCAAAACATAAACAAATATACCAAAAAATAACTTCATATTCTCCAATAATTTATTTTCTTAAAACACATAACAAACACATAATAAAATCAAATAAAAAATATAACCGAACAATACCTTAATTTCTTGGTGGAAAATTTTGAATATTGAGCTTTCAATTTTCAACTGAAAACAAGTTGAGCAAATTAACGCATGACTGACAGCTGTTTCTTGACAGACGTGCATTATTTTCCAAAAGGACAAAATATATAGCCAGACACATTTATAATCATATGCTACATCAGTATCAATTGACATGCACTAATTACATCTAATTTCTTAATGCTTTTCAACAGTCGCTTATCTTTGGAATTCTAACAAGAATTTGTGTAATGGGGTGGGGACATGAAAGTCAAGCGCAGCTTACTGTTACAGGTCCAATGTAATGATATCAATTTTCTTTTCCCATTATAAATAATGATATTACTACTAATTTTATTATAATTTTGATTTCTCAAAATATAACCAAATATACATTTATTTTTTCTCTGAACATTAGAATAAATTTTCTAAAAATAGTCTCTCTCATTCTTCATTATTCCTAAAACTTTTCCATTTTCCCATATGTATCTATACACATATATCATATATATTTTATTATTATTCTTATAATAAAAAAATAATTTTATTTTATTTTTACCTTAAAAATCAAACATAAAGTATTGATTTGACCATTTCAGTAAAAAATTGTTGCCCCTCAAAACATAAATAAATATACTAACACTCTCTAAAATAAATTTTTAACTATTTACCAAAATATAAACAAACATTTATCACATTTTTCAACACAAATTTCACGTTCTTCAATCTTACTCTCAAAATTCATTCTCTCAAATTACATAATATAAAACATCCAAAGCATAACCAAACATTATCTAATTTATTTTGGTCCAATTGTCTTGAAACGTATTTCCTACTCACATGGATTATGGTTTATCACATTATTTGTAGTTCGGAGTGGTGTCACCCTCCAATAATTTTGGCTGATGTCAAGGAATTAAAGAAGACAAAAGACATTGACTGACCTTGAGGTCTTCGTCTTCTAGTCTGTTCACACATGCAACTCCTGAAATCAAATTCCAACCGTGGGTCCTTGCCTTTGGAGGTTGGAGTGTTATATATGTGTATATATATATATATTAACATAATATAACTCTAACTCTATACGAACGTGTTCCAGAATTCAAAATTCAATATTACATTAATTCTCGAAAAGGACCCTAACTCCATTTGTGTGCAACATCAAAATTGAAAAATATAATAGCCTCAATTTATATTTGTTGAGTAAATACTAAATTAAAGTTCAAAAATTTTCTATTCACAATGATAAATATTAACTCATAACATTAAAGTTACATTGGTAATATGCATAACTGGTAATAATTTTCATTTTGTAACAATAATGATTTGTCAAACTTAACAATGATAAGAATTAAATATAAATTATCACTAGCAGC
The DNA here is from genome assembly GCA_014898725.1 of Jacaranda copaia. Lineage (NCBI taxonomy): Eukaryota > Viridiplantae > Streptophyta > Magnoliopsida > Lamiales > Bignoniaceae > Jacaranda > Jacaranda copaia. The sequence goes on along the minus strand of JACGDI010005455.1, from coordinate 1,444,076 downwards.
ACAAATATATTAATCACCAAGTGATCGTGCAGGACATATATATTACAATATATTAATAGTAACAACTTGTTAAAGTTTTTGCAATTGATTTTTAATATTGACAGCTAATTAATTAGTTATACACAATTTTATGCCTATAAGTTTGGAAAACTTATTATTATGATAAAGTAAAATTTTTTGAAAATAAATATAATATAATTAATTAGTTTGATATTATGATTTGATCAGTAACTTTAATTCATGCTAGATAATTAAATTAACAAAAAACTAGAAATAACTTGGTTAAGATAACATATGTGAAGCCAATTAATCTACTTACAAGTGTTCCACAATCGGTGCATTTAGTTTCTTCTTGTTCAATGAGAACCAGTTTCATTTTATTTCTAGCTTCAAACATTTTCAAAATGTAAAAAATTAGTTGTGATATTTAAAAATAATAATGTAGTTAGATGTTTTGCTTGAAAATAATGATTAAGCTAGGTATAGATATGAAAATTTAGGTGATTCATATTTTTTACATGCTACATGACGTGTTTTTCAAGATATATATACATATTTATATATTAATAATTCTGGAGTGATAAGTATTTTATGTCAAATTAATTTTGAATTTTATTGATGAAATAACAGAATAGTAGGTTAGATTTAAAAATAAAAATAAAAAATAAATATAAGTGGTAGTTCCTGTGAGAAGGATCTTTATATTTACTACAAGAAAACAGGGAATCAGAGACGGATTTTTCCATCTCTGTAGGCCTACTTTTCATCTCTGACATAGTATAAAATCCGTCTGTAAATCTGTGGCTGAAAGCCAATTCTCAAATTTGGAAGACGGACTTCATTTCCGTCTCTGATTTAAAGACAGTCATCATCTGTCTCTAAAATTGTCTCTAATATCCAATTTTTTTAACAAAATCTATCTCTTTTTTTGTAAATTTTCTGTCTTTAATTCCATCTCTGATTTTTTTTAAAGTATTACAACAAAACAATCTGTAATTCTATCTTCAATTTAAGAAAATCTGTTGCAAATCTGTTTCCAATCTTGTCCATTGTTTACCAAATTTCATCTCTAACTCCATCTCTAATTACATATAATGGTATAGATAGCCAAAATGGATGGACAAGAAATATCAACCTTCTGGCAAACCATCAGTACAGGCAAGATTTTAGTTTTTTGCATAGTAGATTATTTTTTAAATAATATATTTTTATTAATAAAATTTTTCTTAAGTTAACCAATTAAATTAATTGTTTATAAGAATGATAAATAAAATTTAGAGAGTTAATCAAAAATTTTAGTTTTTATTAAGAACCATGCATAGTCATGAAAGCTCATGAATAGGAAAGTCCACTTAAATATGTCAACTATCCTCAATGGAATTTCTATATTGTAACGTGTTGCTCGGGTTGGTCTTTTTTTGCCCGACAACCAATCAATAGACCAAGACTAAGACTTTCAATGTGCCGGAGATAAGTATCTTCACTTGAGATTTCTTTATATATATCCACTTGAGCATGCATTAATGTACCACTTAGTAGATACACAAATTCGATAAAAAAAATACCTATTGAATGGGGAATTTTTATTTTTTCTTTTCTCTTGCACTATTGTTATTAAATAGCATTACACTCTGTTTAGCTACAACATTTTTCAATTTTACCACAGATCAGCATGCATTACTTGCTTTTAAAAATACTATCACTTTAGATCCACATAGCAATTTGACAAAGAGTTGGTCTAGCGACACATCCATTTGTTCTTGGATTGGCATCTCTTGCGGCATCAAACACCATAGGGTTATAGCGTTAAATTTTTCTCATTTCAAGCTTGGAGGAACTATTGCTCCATATCTTGGAAATTTGACATTTCTTCGATCTTTAGACCTAAGCTTCAATAATTTCACAGGCTCTATACCATATGAGCTATCCAATTTGCACCGTTTGAAGGAGATTTACCTGGGGGTTAACTTCTTAATAGGAGAAATACCATCATGGCTAGGAAGCTTGCATGAACTTCAACATATACATCTGAATAACAACTCATTCTCAGGCAACATCCCTCCATCTTTATTCAATGCTTCAAAGTTACAAACTTTAGATGTGGGGTACAATTTTCTTGGTGGGAATATTCCACAGGAGATGGGCTACTTATCTTCTTTAGAAACTATAAATTTAGAGCATAATACGTTAGCAGGCTCCATACCAAATGGTTTTTTCAATGTGTCTTCCATGAGAGCAATTAATCTCATGTATAATAACCTATCAGGTGGGCTCCCATATTATATATGCACTATTTGAAAATTATCTTTCTTTAGCTGGGTGATCACTAAGTTAAGCTCTTTATTTAATAAAACCCTCATGTTGGAAAGTTTCATTTTATTTAATATTCTGAAATATTTGATACTTTTATCTCCTATATAATTAGAGAATTGTCTGCACAATAAAATTAAAAAATTCACATTATCTTTGTAGGTAAATTGCCACAAGAGCTTGGTAATCTTGCTTACCTCGAGGAATTCTATGTACATTACAATAGCTTATCTGGCGCCATCCCATCTTCCATCTTCAACATATCAACTTTGAAGAATATAGCTCTTTCAAATAATCACTTTTCTGGTACCGTTCCTTTAGTTATATATATGTGAGTGTGTGTGAATGTGTTGGGGGGGTTTTGGAGGGGGGGGGGGTTTCACTTTTCAATCTGAAAGGGCTTTCTTTGCCCTAACTCTATCATGATGCTTCTGAGCTTACATATTGTCCTGGAAATGGAAATCAACTCATGATATACACACATTATTTTTCCTACTTTCAAACAACTGTTCTCTTTTGTGCATTGCATTATCATGATGTATATTTTTAAAATTCAAGAAATATATTCATAAAAGAAATTAATTTATTAAAGTTAAAATCATCATTTGTTGTTCCATTCAAGTTTAATCCTGTTGTGTTATATATATATTATAATAATAAGTATACTATAAATAGTTAATTATCTATTAATAAATTGATAATCTCAATAATTAAAACATCTGGAAAGATAGATATTGTTTGAAAAATTACATTACAGTGCTTGCTTATTGGTGTTCTCGCATTAATATAAATATATATATATATATATATATATTGATTTGATTAGACTTAATAACATTTTGAAATTGAGACTTTTCATATCATTATAATTAGAGAACTGTACTTTACAGAATAAAACCCAAAATTAATTCACAGTACTTATGTATATATGTTTACTGCAGGTGAATTACCACATGAGCTTGCCAATCTAGCTTACCTTGAGGATTTCAGTGTGGGATTCAATTTCTTATCTGGTGCCATTCCATCTTCCATTTTCAACATATCAACCTTGAAGATACTTTCACTTTCCTTCAACAACTTTTCAGGCAGTCTTCCTTCAATTGTGGGAATTAATTCACTTTTCAATTTGGAAAAGTTTTTTTTAGATGATAACGGATTCAATGGTCGAATTCCAAGCTACATCACCAATGCTTCTAAGCTCACTATCCTGGACATGAGCGACAACTCATTTAGTGGTTCTGTACCCAACTTTGGTAATTTAAGACATTTACAAATGCTTGGATTTGGGGGAAACAATTTGACAGGGGATTTGGCATTTCTTTCTTCATTATCCAATTGCCAATATTTGAAATTATTGGTAATATCAGCAAATCCACTAAGCGGTATCCTCCCAACTTCAATTGGGAATTTATCCACCTCTCTTGAGTCCTTGTGGGCAAATCAATGCAATATAAAGGGTGTGATTCCTTCTGAGATTGGAAACTTGAGCAGTTTGCTAGTCATACATCTTGAAGAAAATGAGTTGGTAGACTTCATCCCAACAACACTTGGGAAATTAAAACGTCTCCAAATAGTATTTCTTGACAACAATCAATTGAAAGGGTATATCCCTCTTGATCTTTGTCAGTTGAGCAATTTAGGGCACTTATCCATGAGTCTCAATTTGTTCACAGGTCCAATACCCCAATGCCTCTCTCAACTTAAATCTTTAAGAAGCATCTACTTAGATTCAAATAAGTTGAATTCCACCATACCTTCCAACTTATGGAATCTTAGGGACCTCGTGGTCCTAAGCTTGTCCTCAAACTATTTGAGTGGTCGACTATCACCAGATATTGGAAGTTTGAAAGCAATCAACCAATTAGACCTGTCATTCAATCAATTTTCAGGTGATATTCCAAGCTCAATTGGCAGCTTCCAATCAATAGACTTTCTATCTTTGGCACATAATAAATTTGAAGGTTCTATTCCTCAATCCTTGGGAAATATTGTAAACTTGAGAACATTGGATCTATCTAATAATAATCTTTCTGGAGTGATCCCAAAATCTTTAGAGAATCTCCGCTATCTTCAATATTTTAATGTGTCTTACAACAAATTGGAAGGAGAGATTCCTACAGGGGGATCTTTTGTTAAATTCACTGCCCAATCATTTGTTCACAACTTTGCTCTATGTGGTGCAACAAGATTTCAAGTTCATCCTTGCCCCAAGAATCTTACAAAATCAAGACCAAAGAATGTTGTTATGTTAATGAAGTACGTTGTGCCCCCCATCATTTCAATTATCATTCTAGTGATCGTCATACTTATGCTCATAAGCAGACGAAAACAGAGTAAAGTACCACCCCTAGCCCTAACTGATATTTCACTAGGTGTTACTTGGAGAAGAGTTTCACATAGAGAACTTGTACGAGGAACAAGCAACTTTAGTGAAACAAACCTACTTGGAATAGGAAGCTTTAGTTCGGTATTCAAAGGGACACTTTCAGATGGATTAAATGTTGCAGTGAAAGTTTTCAACTTGCAGTTGGAAGGAGCTGCCAAAAGCTTTGACATTGAAAGTCAAATAATGAGCACCATTCGACACAAGAACTTAGTTCGAATAATTGGTTGTTGTAGTAATATAGAATTCAAAGCCCTCATTCTTGCTTATGTGCCAAATGGGAGCCTGGAGAAATGGTTATATTCTAACAACTATTATCTAAATGTAGCGGAAAGACTAAAAATAGCAATAGATGTTGCATTGGCCTTGGAATATCTTCATCATGGTCATACATTCCCTATTGTCCATTGTGATATAAAACCAAGCAATGTGTTGCTTGATGAAGACATGACTGCGTATGTTGGTGATTTTGGTATTTCCAAGCTCTTTGATAAAAAGGAGGCTGTAGTTCGAACTAAAACCTTAGGGACAATTGGTTACGCAGCACCAGGTGATGTTTAATAGTTTCTCTAAATATGTTAATTTCTTTTCCATATATGTTTCCTTTATTAATTTATCTAGTTCTCAAGAATTGAATCCTCTGATGATGAATATCTATTACACTTGAATTAGAATATGGATCGGAAGGGAAAGTGTCGACAAATGGGGATGTCTACAGTTACGGCATAATGTTGCTGGAGATATTTACAAGGAAGAAGCCAACAGATGACATGTTTAGTGAAGAAATGAGCTTGAAAGACTGGGTGAGTGAAGCATTACAAGAAAATGTAGTAATTGAAGTTGTGGACCCTAGTTTGCTGGCAAGAGAAGATCAACATTTCAATGCAAATGAGCAATGCATCTCATCTATTTTTCAATTGGCAATGGAATGTTTAGCCGTTTCACCTAAAGAAAGAATTAACATGATAGAAACTGTTGCTGCTCTCCAGAGGATCAAATCTAGAGTTTTAGTAGAGACTAGAAGGCGTTAAATAAATACAATTTCCACTACTAGAGGTAATAGTTATTGATAACATCAATGTATTCTTGCATGGCTTTTGTAAAAGAGAATAAGCCTTCTTGATTAGGTTTTAAGTGTTTTGTCTTTGGTCTATGAATCTAGTAAATAGTTGAAGGAGGCAGAAAAATATGCATTGTTGTTGAGCTTCAATTCTTATTCGAAATATCCCAGCTTCATTCCATTTTTTACACAAAATGTCCCTACATCACATTTAAGGGTACTTAAAATATAACACAGACTTATGTGATTTTGGATATCATATATGAATCTTTTATCATTATCACAGGTTGCAGTATGTTGGTGAATGCTATAAATATACTTTGATGAATCTAATATGACGGGTATGTGACTGGTGGATCATACATTTGATATCTAATCTAACTATGATACTACAAGATGGGCTTTCTTGATTTCTAATTTTCATATTTTCAAGGAAAGCCCAAGAAAAAATACCACTCATAATTGGGCCTTTTTGGATCAAGCAATTTGACTATGTTTAGGCCCAGATGGATCTTGAACAACAACTCATCACTTCGTATATAATTGATCATATCAACTATTTGTGGATAGTACTATGGTTCACCATGCCTTCATCAATAAAAATTTTGTACTATAATAATATTCTAGAGTTTAAAGGATTTAAAAATAGTGAGTTTAAAATCAAAGCGAGCAGCTATTTATGAGGAAAACTGAGCAAGCAAAAAATCAATTATTCAACTATAGTTTGCCATAAAGTTGAGTAAGCAAAAAACTATTCGACTAGTAGCTAATTCAAGTGAACTTTTAGGGGGAAAATTCTAAAATGTAAAGAATCAAGATTTTAGGTTCTCAACCAAGGTCAAAACTTTTGCAACTCTAAGTAGAAGAAAGCATAACCAAAAATTGCTAGACAAGTCAACTTGTTAGTGCAAAAGCAAGAGGAATTAATAATAGTGTAGAATGCAAATAATTAGAAGGAATGAGACATTTTCCTTGAGTTACCTGTACAGACATCGATCATTCTATAGCTGAGGCTCTTTAGGAGGATGATGAGATGGATAGTTAGAAACATTGCTCTCTATGTACATGCCCTTTCTTTCATCATCTGTATAGCTAACATTATTATTATTCAAACCACCTTATGTTATTAATAACATTATTATTGTCATATGTATAGCTAACATTATTGTATGTTTACATATATATGTTAATATGTTTATGTATGCACCTTTATATTATAGTAAGATAGTGATATAAATTTTTATTTTTTATTTAATTATTTTTTTTTTAAATAATAAATGAATTTAAGTAAATTATTAAAATAATTCATTCTTAAAATTATTGAAATTATGTTGTATAAGATAGTATATTTAAGGATCCTAATGGAACAATTGATCAATTTGCTTAGAACCTAGGCGAGTAATGGAACAATTGATCAATTTGCTTAGAACCTATGTCTCGCCTATATGGAACTTGAAATGGGTTCTCAGCTGATGACGCTATTCCAGAGTCAGGATATACTTGTATAGGAATTATAGGAATCAAAGATCCTGTACGTCCTGGAGTTAGAGAGTCCGTTGCACTTTGCCGTTAAGCTCATGTCACTGTTCGGATGGTCACTGGAGAAAAGAAACTTGAGTTCAATTTTGGATAGAATTCATACAATTTACCTCAGTCCCAGCAATGCCCATTGCAAGTCCAATATCTGCTTCATGACGTGCCGGAGCATCATTGGTTCCATCACCAGTTGCAGCCACAACTTCATTAAATGTGGTTCTCAAGTGTTTCACCAATGTATGCTTGTCCATTGGCGAAGAACGAGCCATAACCTGAGACCAAGTCATACATCTTTAGCCATGGTATATTTCCATGCTGATCAGCCATTAGTTAAGGAAATAACAGAGCTCTCCTGGGCGAATAAGGAATACTCCAGATGGAGCAAACAAGACTCTCTAATTTGTTTTCACATATGTATGTGTATGCGTGTGTGTACCTGGATCTTGGGAATCAAATGATGCAATTCCTCCAATTTCTTCTCGCGGAAAACTGGACCTTCCATAGCTATGCCATCATCAGTAAGTATCCCACATTCTCTAGCAATAGCTTTGGCAGTATAGTATTATCTTCAGTGACCATCCGAACAGTGACACCAGCTGAATGGCAAAGTGCGATGGCCTCTCTAACTCCAGGACGTACAGGATCTTTGAGCCATACAATTCCGATACAAGTACATCCTGACTCTGGAATAGCGTCATCAGCAGAGAACCCATTTTCAAGTTCCATATAGGCGAGACATAGAATAGGTTCTGAGAGCCTCACTAGCAAATTGATCAATGGTTGCCTTCAAATAATTCATTTAAATCCTAATGGTTGCATGACGTCTTATGTTATGCAGAGGTTGCACAATTTGTGTGCTCTCAAGTTTGTGCTCATGGCAATAAATCCTAATGGTTGCAGTCTAATGGCAATGGCCTGGCGGCTGTGTACAAAATTTGAATAGAGCAGTTCATATGTTCAATGCCCAATTGAAGAACTTGGTAGTTGTTATCAGGCCTCAAATGCCTGGTTCTAACCTTTTTTTTGTCAATGCTTGCAAAGTTACTAGGTATATCATAAGATATCCTAGTTCGTAAGATTATATTTAAGCTCTGCATCCTGTGATAATATATGCTCTTCAACAAATTCATTAAAAAAAAAAAAAGCAGCTTAGAATGAAAAAGAACTAAAAGACAGATTTATGATTTACTCTCGTACCATACTTATAATGTATGAGAAGGCTGCATTTCACTGTTATACACCAAAATCCAAAAAGGATAAAGAGTTCGTAAGTAGGCTCTTAATAGTAAAAGAAAATTATTATACCTTATGTTGCTTAGTTCATGGGAAAAGTATAATATTCATGACTCGAGAAGTGCTAAGTACACCTTGTGACCTGCAAGTTTATGAATATAGACTATTCTCACATGATGCCTGATGAAAATTAATGGTCTAAATTTGTACACTCGCGTGGCATCAAGTGCACTTAGCATTCCCCTGGTCAGCAACAATATGATGAGCTAGAATTAAAAATATTATTATGGTGGCTTAATAGCAATATATATGCTCATTTTCAAGATAATCATTGGGGTACTTGAACCAAGTTTGGAGTTGTCTAATCTATTCTTTAGTTTTAATCATCAAATAATTTTTATCTATTCCAAAAGAAACTAGAAATCGATTTCTTCTTTGCAACTCTAGAAGCATTGAACGTATTATCGGCATCCATACAATCATATATCATTGATACATCGTCGGTGTCATCAAAACTCAAAACACCGTCTTATGAACACTGAATATATATATTCTTAGTGCTCTAGAGTAGCAAATAAATACTTAATAGGTGATGATATGGTACTTTATCACAGGGTGTCTCTTCCTATTCATCTGGATAGAAGGAAAAGAAGGGCCATGCCAGTGATACAACCACCGACCTTTGCCTAATTTGTTCTCTGCTAACACAATTTCTTAGGGGCACTAATGTATCCATGTGCTTCTTATTCGCCAGGAGTTGGCTCCCAGAAATATAGCCATCCCTGCCCCCTCACATCAATCCCATGAGCCTCTTATCCATTCTCATTGAATCATGGCGGGGGAGCAAATCCAAATAGAAAAACTCACATTGGGTTTAAGGATAATCAGGCTCGAACTGATGACTTCCACCACGTTAAGGTGACTATGGCTGAGTTATATCCCTTCCCTGTCCCCATTGAGAAATAGAACTGACTAACTAAAGGCAAAGTTAACAATATCTACAACACTTGATATAGGTGTCATCTTTCTTTATTCATGAAGGATTTCGTGATGCTAATAATTAACTCTTGCTGTGAAGTAGTGAAGATAAGCGAAGGTTGAATGGGAGTTTCATGCAAGAGAGGAGGGCAGATTTGTACAAACAGAAGTGAATATGTTTTCTTGATGGCTTACTTCCAACAGAAGCTGTAAATGTTTTCATCGCAACAAAGGCCTTCACATCCAACCTGAAAACTGAGGTCTACCCTTTTGATTTCAGGCAGCTTTCAGAATTAATATAAGTTTCTTGTATCGGCTGGGCTTCTGCATGTCTTATGTTTTTGGGGCAGCTATGGCAGATTTAACGATTAGATAAAATAGCATGGTAAGCTCAATTCCCATTTATGTGTACACTAAATATTTTTTTATAAAAATAATTGATTGGAGATCTGATACACTTGACATACATATTCATCAAGTTAGAATAGAAGATTACCTATAAAATATAATAGAAGATCCATAGTGCAGATAACACTTTAAATCATCTATTCCAATTCATGTTTAATCTCTTATTTCATTTTATGAATATATACTAAGTGTATTGAACATTTTTTATAAAAATAATTGATTGAAAATCAAATACACTTGGAATATATAGCTATGCGTGTATTCCGTTTGAGGGTATTTCTGAATACCATTTCTGGAGTATATGCAGAATGTGAATTCACTAAAAAAAGTTATTGAAAAAGATCAACTGAACAACCTGCACGCTCCCACTCCTTTATGCTCTTAGTCATGTTCCATTCCAGGAAAATTAGAATTGGCCCCTCAAAAGATTTCAGCTCTATTGAAAAACTTGACCATTCCAATGTAGAAAAACAACACATAAAATATAGCTCCTTCCTCTGAGATTCCTGATTTTGGATGCCTGCCCATGTTATTATATTATAACATATTTTTTGGGGTCTCTCTTTTTGCTGCAGATCACATAATAAAAATAGGGAGCTAAATACTAAGTATATTCATTCCATATGTCATTAGACATCTTTGATTAAAACACACGCACGCGCACACACACACACTTACAGTTCTTCTAACGTCATGAAACACGAGTTTGACTTTCTGTTAACAGTCTGATGCAAGGATATTGCTTTCCAGATTTTCTGACCTTTCCATTATATATTAACTAAAAAAAGACTCTCCTTACTGAAATTTTCTATATTCTAACGTTATATATACCCAGAAGAACATGCATCAATGTACCTTTCTCTTTGTAACTAACTAAACACATTCAATAACAAAAATACCTATTGAATGGGGAATTTTTGTTTTTTCTTTGCCCTTGTTCCAGTGTTATTATCATACTGCATTACACTTTGCTTAGCCAAAATAATTTTCAATTCTATCACAGATCAACATGCATTACTTGCTTTCAAAAATTCCATTACTTCAGACCCTCAAGGTATTTTAACCAAGAATTGGTCCACTAACACATCCATTTGTTACTGGTCTGGTGTCTTTTGTGCTACCAAACACCATAGAGTTGTAGCTCTAGATATTTCTCATTTCAAGTTTACAGGAACTATTACTCCACATTTAGGAAATTTAACATTTCTTCAATCTTTAGATATTAGCTTCAATGATTTCACAGGCTCTATACCAAATGAGTTGTCCAAATTGCATCGTTTGAAAGAGATTTACATGGGGGTTAACTACTTCTTAGGGGAAATACCATCATGGCTTGGAACTTTACCAAAACTTCAACATATACATTTGAATAATAACTCCTTCTCAGGCACCATCCCTCCATCTTTATCCAATACTTCAAAGCTACAAACTTTAGATATGGGACATAATTTTCTTGGTGGGAATATTCCACAGGAGATAGGCAATTTATCTTTCTTAGAAAGCATAAATTTAGAGTACAATAAGTTAACAGGCCCCATACCATATGGTATCTTCAATGTGTCTTCTGTGAGAACAATTAATCTCAAATTTAATAACCTCACAGGCGGACTCCCAGATTCTATATGCAACAATAATATGCCAAAGCTTAAATCACTCTTTCTCTCATCAAATCAGCTTTATGGGCAAATCCCACAAAATATATGCAAGTGCAGGGAACTTGAGGATCTTCGCTTACCTATAAATCATTTTAATGGCAACATACCACGTGAAATCGGGAGGCTGAATATGCTTAGGATTGTTTCTCTAGGGATGAACAAGTTCACAGGTATGATATATATGTTTTGACTTCTTTAGATTGAAATTTTGTAATAGTACCGTTTGAAAATTATGTCACTTAGCATGACGATCAATAAGTTAAGTTTTTATATATCTACTAAAACCTTCATATAGAAAAGTTTCATTTTGCAAAATACCACTCATACATATTTTTCATATACTCAAACAATTATTCTCATTACAAATATACATGTATCCTACCAAAGTAAGTCGGAAACCTCACTTATCTAGATTATTTAAGCCTTCAAAAGAACAAATTCACATACACGTTTATCACCTCGAAAAAACATAATTCTTTGATTTCATATTTGCAGATAACTATTCTCGATTATACATCTTATCATATGAGATCTTTTAATTTAGTATAGCCAAGTACTCTCAAATTCTAAATTAATTTTCTAGTTACACAAATGTTTATGGAAGGCCCTACTTAATTAACTCCACACCCAAGTAAATGAGGAAGCATACCAAACATATTTTGTATTATGCTTAATTAACTACCTAATTATAAAATATTTACTAGTGACGTAATGATTTTTGTTCACTATATATCTAATAGAATTATTACAACACCACACTTTGATGATGAGACAAATGCAACATGTGAAAGCACAAAAATTATATTTACATTTTTTTGATTATCCTCTAAAAATATCATTATGGATTTGGACTAAGAATCATAATAATAATAATTACTTTATATTTTTTTAGTTTTATACATACGCACATAAAAAATTCATTAGGTTCAAATACGTGATCTCACACTTTTAGTGTAAGACTTATGCCACTAGGCAATATGGTCACTTGAAAAACAAAATTGCTTTGATTTTACCTTAGATGATAACAACTTGCCATGTATGTGAAAAATAACTAAAGATAGGTGTTAATTGTAGTCTAAGTAACTAAAATCTTTCGTCTTATTTTTAAAATTTTTATTTGCTTGACTTGATTTTTTGTGTGAAGATTTTACTTTCTTAAGGTAACTTTTTTCTAAGTCTTTATTCAAAAAGAAATCTATCTAAATGTAAAATAAACTTTAATTAAGAAATAAATATATTCCAAAATTTGAGATATCAAGCTAGCTTGAAAAATATAGGCAAAATTGTAATTTTCGTTCTATAACTTTACCCCAAATAGTTTTTCATCTTATAAGTTGTATAATTACAATTCTAGTCCTATAAGTAACAAAAAATTATCACTTTTAGTCCTTTTTTCATCGGAGCCTACGAAAGTCACTGGAAAATGTGACATGGCAGTTTGGAGATTTTGCCATGTTGGACTGCCAAGGAGGCATTTTTTGTCTTTCTCTTGTTTAGTTGGCAACGCAATTTTTTTAATTTCAAATATATTATATAATTATATACACACACATATATACACATCTATTTATATATTAAATATCATCATTTTCCTTCCAAAATAATTTTTTTTTCTAGAATCTCCTCTACTTTCCTTTATTATTCTCAAAACTTTCCCATTTTTTAATATATACATACATATATATTATATATCATATATATTTTATTATTATTCTAACATTAAAAAAAATAACTCAACTCCATTTTTACTTCAAATATCTAACAAAAAAGTATTAATTTGACTATTACAGTAAAAAAATATTTCTCTCAAAATATAAACAAACATTCCAAAATTTTTGAAACCAAATTTTTAACTATTTTCCAAAATATAACCAGAAATCAATCACATTCCCCAACACATTTTTACATTCTCTAATAATTCATTCTCTCAAAACACATAATAAAATCACACAAAAAAATAAAACCAAACATTTCCCTAATTTGCCATAACAATATTATTTTAACTCACATATGTAAAATAATTTAATTAAATTTAAACCTAAATTAAAATTCCTAACCCCCACTCCCCCCCCAACCCCTACCTTGCCACCACCCCACCCCCACCTCGCCCACCCACCATGATGGGCTGGCCATGGAAGCCACTTGGCCATGCCTGCCTGGGCCATAGCCATCTCGTGTAGGCAGCCACCATGGCCACTAGTTGGCCATGGTGAGCTTCGTTGGCCACCTGGAAGCTCAACCAGCAATTATGGCTGTTGCCTTGCCAAATTTGGCCAAGCAAGGTGCTGACTAATTGGAAGCTCAGCCAGCCACCATGACCGCCACTTGGCAAGGCCAAGGCAACCATGGCCAATCTATCGGGTGGTGGGGGGTGGGGTGGGGGTGGGGGCTCATATATATAATGTATATGTATATATGTATGTATATATAAATACATATATTTAGATAAATATATATCACATATATGATATATGATATATGTCATAAATATCTAGTTGGCATTTTTTTTCAATTGACTAAGCCAGGGCAGCTACCAACGAGGTAGAAATAAGAAATGTCCATGCGCCTAATGAGCCACGTCAACTTTTTCGGCGACTTTCATTGGCTCCGACGAAAAAAGGACTACAAGTGATAATTTTTTATACTTATAGGACTAAAACTGTAATTATGCAATTTATAAAACAAAAAACCAAGTGGAGTAAAGTTACAAGATGAAAATTGCAATTTTTCTTAAACGATAGATGATAACAACTTGACATGTATCTAAAAAATAACTTAAATTAGGTGTTAATTGTAGCCTAAGAATAACCAAAATCTTTTGTCTTATTGTTTAAATTTTGATTTGTTTGACTTAATTTTTTTTGTGAAGATTTTACTTTCTTAAGGTGACTTTCTTCTAAGTCTTTATTCAAAAAGAAATCTATCTAAATGTAAAATAAACATTAATTAAGAAATAAATATATTCCAGATTTTGAGATATCAAGCTAGCTTGAAAAATATAAGAAGTTTGCTTAGTTCCATTATAATCTCTATTCTGAAATTTATTTATGAATACTAATTATGCTTAATATTAATTTATTATCAAGTAGAAAATTGTGATTGATCTCATAATAAATTTTTCATTTTTCATGGGGTTTTCTAAGATTCTAATCGCTTTGTTTTATATATTATGTAATAACTTTGCTATCTTAGATATTTATTTGACCCACCCTGCCTTTAAAATTATGTTCGTCTTAAAACAATTCTGTTTTCTCAAACAATTTTCTACTAACGTTTTTGGTTTCAAAATATGAATTTAGCCTTTTTATACTTTGTTTACCCAAATTTGTCCTTTATTTGGTTTTGTTTACCAAATTGAATTTATCTAATAGCTAAAAGATAAAATAAGTAAAAAATTAAAAAAATAAAAATTTAAATTCATTATTTTAAACAATATAATTTTAAAATATACACTAAATAATATTAAAATAACAAAAGTATCCAAAATAATATAATTAAATTTATGTATTGATTAAAAATAAATATAAAAAAGTCGTCTTCTTCTTTTCTTGCCCCTACTACCCAACCCAGCCACGTCCCCGAACCCCTTCCTCTCCCTCCTCAGGGAGCCATAACCGACTAACCACGGCCAACGCCTAGCCTGCACGACAATGGCAGCAGATCCGGCCGCACGGCCAGGCGCCTCGGCCATGGCTATCATGTTATTGGGGGAGGGGGTTTATGTATTTATATACACATATATATATGTGTGTATACGTGTATATATGTACATAACTATATTTAATATTTTGAATATATATTTTGAGGTTTTTTGTGTCATTTAATTTTTAGTTTTTCTTATCAATTTTTTTTTAATTTTTAAATAAAGGTTAATCTTTTTTGTTAGTTTTACAGCAGTCCATTAGAATAAAATGGTAATTGTAACATTTTAATAAGACAAACATCATGGAGAGGCAATCTACCCTTATATATATATGATTGATTATACAAATAAGTAGGTGTACGTATATATATAATATAAAATTTGAAATATTTAGAGGAAAAAAAAATGATGTGTCTGAAATTTATTAGTTTAATTTGTTTACTTAGTATTTAAATAGAAAAAATAAATAAAATTAACAAATATTTTTAAAGAAAAAGAATGTGTCAATAGAGAAAAAGAAAGATTTTAGATGGCATCTCACTACCCAATATATATTATTCAAAAATTATTTTTTTATTAATATATATTCTAAAAATATGAAGTATTTGGCATATGAGGAAATGGAAGAAAATAAGAGAGATATTAAATAAATTTAGATGCTCTATATTTATTTTTATTAATTTAGTAATATTCTTAATAGTTCACTTGAATACATATTATACAACTGAAATTATTTTTGTTATATTTACATATATTTACAAGTATATCCACAAGGAGATTACTATCATTAATTATTAACTAATACGCACGTGTACATGTAATGCACTCTAGTTGATTAATGGGATGGGGTACAAAGTGATAAATAAAAAACAATTATTACAAAATGTGATAGTGGTTAAACAAAATTATATGTTAAAATACACTAGGGTCAAACAAGCGGGAAAGGATAATTAAAGTATTTAAATTAAAAAGAAATGATTGTTTAAATTTTTCTTTATTTTGTTTACCAAAACAAATGAATACTAGGTGTAATACAAAGTGACTACATAACATTAGATAAAACGAAGTAATTAGAACTCTAGAAAATTCCATATTTCAATCAAGTTGAATAGCTACTTTGAAAAAATAATTTGTAAGGAAGCTTCGCAATCTTACAGGTAGCATACCAATGCAAATTGGAAACCTCATTTGTTTGAAAGAACTAAGGCTTTCTCATAACAACTTGACAAGTACATAAATTAATTTAACATATTGAAAATCATTTTTTGATTTTTATGTTCTCAAACAATTTTTCTTTTATGATAACAAACTTGTAGGTGGTATACCGAAACAAATTGGAAACCTCACTTCCTTGAAACATCTATACCTTTCTGGCAATAATTTGACAGGTATACATTTTTAACAACTTGTGCATCATTTTTTTTTCTTTGGTACATATTCTGAATTTGATTTTGTGTTCTCAAACTATTAACTCTCTTCAAATTTTGGCACCATAAGAGTTTGAAAAATATAAAATGTTTAGCTCCACTAAACATAATATTTAATAAAATACGACTAATTAGTCTAATGCTTAATTTACTTCGCTATCTAATAGAATTATCATTAACACCACATTTTACTAATGAGACAAATGCAAAATATGAAAAGAAAAAGGGAAAGAAAAAGAATTACATAGACAATTTTGATAATCCTCGAAAATTATCGACTTAGGCTAAAAATTATAGTAATGAAAATTACTTTATACCTTATTCTTTTATGCACACGCATGACAAGAGTTTGTTAGATTTGAATGCTTGACTTGACACTTTATGTGTGAAACTTAAACCACTAAGTCTAATGACTACTCAAAAAAAAAAAAAAATTACTTTATACCGTACATAATAATAGCTTAATGTATATTTGGAAACTTATATATCTTTTTTTAATCAAATAACTAAACATAGATGTTGACTGTAGTCTAAGGATAAGCAAGATCTGTCTTCTCGTCATCCTACCTTTCATTTACTTGACTTGATCTTTTGAAAAGAATTTACTTTCTTAAAGTTATAACTTATTCTAAGTCACTTTATTAAAAAAGAAATCTATGACCTAAATGTGAAATACATAGTAATTAGGAAATAAATATATTCTTGAATTTGAGATATCTAGCTAGCTTGAAAAAAATAAGATGCCTGCTTAGCTCCATTGTAATATCCAATCAGAAGTTGATAAATCAATACTAAATATATTTAACATTAATTTATTAATTTCAGCAGAAAATTGTGATTAGTCTCATAATGATACTTTTCATCTGTCATTCAAGTTTGATAACTACTTTAGAAAAATAATTTGTAAGGAAGCTTAACAAACTTACAGGTTGCATACCGAAGCAAGTTGGAAACCTCATTTACTTGGAAGATTTATACCTTTATGAAAATCGTTTGACAGGTACATACATTAAATTAAAACCCTGAAAAATCACTCTTTATGTTCTCAAATAATGGTTTTCTTATGATAACAAACTTATAGGTGGCATACCAAGACAAATTGGAAACCTTACTTCCTTGAAAAATCTAAACCTTGCATATAATAACTTGACAGGTATATATTCTTAGCAACTAGTGCATTATTTGTTTGTAAGATGATGGGGTCATTATATATACTATTCATGTTTCATAAGTTTAATCATTTAACTTTGCTTATGCATGACAATGATAAGTATTTAGTAGTTAATTCTCTATCAATGAAATGAAATATTGATAATCTCAAAAATTAATATATTTTTTTGTGAGGCAAAAATGAATATATCTGAAAAGATAGATATTTGTTTGAAAATTAGATCACATTCCTCAATTATTGGTTTCCTCGCACTAATATATTTTGCTTTTAATTAGATTTAATAATAATTTCATATCAATACTTTTATATATATATCATAATTGGAAAATATTTTGCAAAAAAAAATCAAAAATATATTCACACTATATGTATGTTTGTTCTAGGTGAATTACCTAATGAGCTTTGCAATTTGGCTTACCTCAAGATGTTCGATGTGGAATCTAATTCCTTATCTGGTGCCGTCCCATCTTCCATTTTCAACATATCAACCTTGAAGGCACTTGCACTTTCCTTTAATGACTTCATGGGCACTCTTCCTTCAATTATGGGAATTAATTTATTTATCAATCTGGAAGAGCTTTATTTGAGTACTAACAGATTCAGCGGGCCAATTCCAAGCTATATCATCAATGCTTCTAAGCTTGTCTACTTGGATGTGGATAGCAACGCATTCAGTGGCTCTATACCCAACTTTGGTAATCTAAGACTCTTAAAGAATCTTCTAATATGGGGAAATAATTTGACAGGAGATTTGGAATTTTTGATCTCTTCATTGTCAAACTGCCAATATTTGAAATTGTTGGACATATCAACAAATCTATTTAATGGAATTTTCCCAACTTCAATTGGGAATTTATCCACCACTCTTCAGAAGTTTGTAGCATATCGATGCAACATAAAGGGTGGGATTCCTTATGAGATTGGAAATTTGAGCAGTTTGCTGAGCTTATATCTTGATGGAAATGAGTTGAAGGGGTTCATTCCAACAACACTCGGGAAATTAAAAAATCTTCAAATATTAACACTTAATGGCAATCAGTTGGAGGGGTACATCCCTCTCGATTTTTGCCAAATGAGTAATTTAGGGGACTTGTTTCTGAGTGATAACATGCTCATAGGTCCAATACCTCAATGCTTCGGTGAACTTAAATCCCTAAGAAATGTCTACTTAGACTCAAACAAGCTAAATTCAGCCATATCTTCTAGCTTTTGGAATCTCAAAGACTTAGTGGCTCTGAACTTATCCTCAAACAATTTGAGTGGTCAACTTTCACATGAGATTACAAGTTTGAAGGCAATCAGCCAAGTAGACCTATCATGGAATCAATTTTCAGGTGATATTCCAAGCTTAATTGGCAGCTCCCAATCAATAGAGTTTCTATCTTTGGCACATAATAAATTTGAAGGTCATATTCCTCAATCCTTGGGAAATGTCATAAACTTGAAATCATTGGATCTATCTAATAATGATCTTTCTGGATTGATCCCTAAGTCTTTGGAAAATCTCCACTACCTTCAATATTTTAACGTGTCTTACAACAAATTGGAAGGAGAGATTCCTACAGGAGGACCTTTTGTTAACTTTATTGCTCAATCATTTCTTCACAACTTTGGTCTGTGCGGTGCAACAAGATTTCAAGTTCATCCTTGCGTCAAAATTCATAGAAGATCAAGACCAAAGATTGTTGTCCTGTTGATGAGGTATATTCTGCCCCCTATCATTTCAGCTTTTATTTTGGTGATTGTTGTAGTTATGCTCATAAGGAGGCGAAAACAGAGCAAAGTACCACCTTTAGCCCTAGCTCATATTTCCCTAGGTATTGCATGGAGAAAAATCTCACATAGCGAACTGGTACGAGGAACATGTGACTTTAGTGAAACCAACCTACTTGGAAGAGGAAGCTTTGGTTCAGTATTCAAAGGGACATTTTCTGATGGTTTAAATGTTGCAGTCAAAGTCTTCAACTTACAGTTGGAAGGAGCTACCAAAAGCTTTGATACTGAAAGTGAAATACTAAGCACCATTCGACATAGAAACTTAGTCCGAATAATTGGTTGTTGCAGCAACACAGAATTCAAAGCCTTGATTCTTGCATACATGCCAAATGGGAGCCTCGAGAAATGGTTATATACAGACAGTTATTCTTTGGATATGATGGAAAGATTAAAAATAGCAATAGATGTTGCATTGGCCTTGGAATATCTTCATCATGGTCATACATTCCCCATTGTCCATTGTGATATAAAGCCAAGCAATGTGTTGCTGGATGAAGACATGACTGCTCATGTCGGTGATTTTGGTATTTCCAAGCTCTTTGACAAAGGGGAGGCTGTGATTCAAACCAAAACCTTGGGGACAATTGGTTACATAGCACCAGGTAAAGTTTAATAGTTTCTCTCGATATGTTTCCTTTATTTTATCTAGTTTTTGAAAATTGAATCCTCTAATAATGTATATCTATTACATGAATTAGAGTATGGGTCAGAAGGGAAAGTGTCGACAAATGGGGATGTTTATAGCTATGGCATAATGTTGCTAGAGATGTTTATCGAAAGGAAGCCAACAGATGATGTGTTTAGTGAAGAAATGAGCTTCACAGACTGGGTGAGTGAAGCATTACAAGGAAATGGAGTGTTTGAAGTTGTGGCCCCTGGTTTGCTAGCAAGAGAAGATCAACATTTCAATGCAAAGGAGCAATGCATCTCATCTATTTTTCAGTTGGCAATGGAATGCTTGGCCGTTTCACCTAAAGAAAGAATTAACATGATAGAAACTGTTGCTACTCTCCAGAGGATCAAATCCAAAGTTTTAGCAGAGACTAGAAGGCGTTAAATAAATGCAATTTCCACTACTAGAGGTAATAGTTATTGATAACATCAATGTATTCTTGCATGGCTTCTGTAAAAAAGAATAAGCCTACTTGATTAGGTTTTAAGTGTTTTATCTTTGGTCTATGAATCTAGTATATAGTTGAAGAAGGCAGAAAAATATGCATTTTGTTAAGCTTCTATTCTTTTTCGAAATATCCCAGCTTCATTCCATTTTTTACACAAAATGTCCCTACATCACATTTAAGGTACTTAACATATAACACAGACTTTGCATTTGGATATGATAAGTGAATCTTTTATCATTATCACAAGTCATAGTGTGTTGATGAATACTATAAATATACTTTGATGAATCTAATACAACTGGTATGTGAATGTGTATCATACATGTGATATCTAATCTAATTATAATATTAAAAGACGGGTTGTCTTGATTTTTAATTTTTCATGTTTTCAAGGAAAGCCCACAAAAAACTACCACTCATAATTTGGCCTTTCTGGTTGAGCAATGACTATGTTTAGACCCAGATGGATCTTGGACAGAACTCATCACTTGGTCTATAATTGATCATATCAATTGTCTATGGATAGTAATATAGCTCGTTGGGCCTTCATTAATAAAAATTCTAAACTACAATAATATTCTAGAGTTTTAAGGATCTAAAAATAGTGAGTTCAAAATTAAAACTGTCCCGTAAAGTTGAGCAAGCGAAAAACTATTCGACTAGCAACTAATTAAAGCAAGCTTTAGGTGGAAAATTCGAAAATGTAAAAAATCAGGATTTCAGATTCTTTTTCAAGTCAAGACATTTACAACTCCAAAGCAGAAGAAAGCACAACAAAAAATTCCTTGTGCTAATAGACAAATCAGCTTGCTAGTCAACTTTGTAGCTACCCAAGGCACCTACAGAAATAGTGAATAAAATCAATGTTAATGTAGATATGAATGCTGAATGAATAGCTTAAGGATCAACATTGAATATTCCAAGAAAGAGTTCAGGCAATTTTATAGCACGTCCCCGGACAAGAGCATATCAGATTAGTGCAAAAGCAGGAGGAATAATAGAGTAGAATACAAATAATCAAATGGAATGAGATATTTTTCTTGAGTTTCCTGTACAGACATTATTCTATAGCTGAGGCTTTTTAGGAGAATGATGAGGTGGATTTTTAGAAATATTTCCCTCTATGTAGATGCCCTTTCTTACATCATCCGTATAGCTAATTATATTATTATTCAAACCACCCTCAACGGGCTCCGGAATCTAAATCGTCTTTCCAAACAACTAAAACGAATTAGCACCAACTTTCGTTGGAGAACTAACCCTATGCTGACGAGCTAAATGGACACTGCTCAGACCACAAGGTGATAATTTGTCTGAATTTGGAATCCCAATATTTACCACTGTTGAGAGTTCTTGTTCAATGTTACTCTTGAGGAGTTCCGTGAAAGTCTGGTGGGAATTATCAATGTTGGAGTTGGATAAATAGGATATACAGATAGGATTTTGCATGGCCCCCTGTATGCTGGCAGGAAAAGGGAACTATTGAGCAGTGGAGAATTCATATAATCTACCACAGAGAGAGTTAATTCTGTCGTAGGGAAGCAAAATTGTGGCTGTCCAACAGTTTGCAGCTCTGGCTGTTGCAAAGCTTTGAACTTCTTGTAAGGAGAAGGAATTGCAGGATGAAGTCCTGACGCTGGCAGAACATGCTCGACTTGCCAAGGGCTCACTCTGTTCATGTTCAGCAAAATCTCGGGTTCATCCCAACTTACCTGAAGCACAAAATAATGAGAAATTCAGAGGGAAAAAAAGTTATTTATGTCAAATTATTTCACCAATTTATCCTCTGCGACGGAAGAGTTCAGAGATTTGACATTTTTTATTACTGATCTAGCAACTTCCCGATCAAGTGGTCGTTCAACTTTGCCACAATACAAAATATAACCAAAATCAGGCATGTGAGCTCATCCAAATTTGTTGACATAATCCAGGAACCAAAAAATGAGCATTTGGCTTTACCACTATAACACCGATGACATCGCTTTCTATAATAAATAGAGCATCTCGCATAATCAAGCGTGCAGAATGAGGAATTGCAAGTATAGCAAAATGAAGTATAAAGAGAGAATATAACAAGAATTGCCAAGGCAATGCGGTTATAATAGTTCTGCAATGACAGAAACTCCACATTTGTATGATGATTGTTACTACGAGATTAAAACGACTTGAATCATTGTGACAATTATATGAGAAACATAACAATGCAGTATCTAATCTGCCGCTATTGTATAAAATTTACCCCATCATCAGCCAAATTCAAGAACCAGTAAACATCAACTTAAACAGAACATTATCAAAGGGTTGATAAAAATCATCAAATTTGTTGCCGCCGTATCGCCCGGCTCTCCCTATCCCAATTATATTTAAGGAACTGGTGGATTGCATTCACATGTGCAACACAAAAACTAGGCTTGACCCTTTGACTTGCACGCACTTCACATCGTAAAGCATTTTTGATTTGGGGAAAATATGAATTGAGAAAAATACTGAAAATTCACATTTCTTGATAATAATGTGATCAAAGTGGAGGTAAGATTCCATCGTCAGACAAATTAATTGAATAAAATTAGGAGAAGTAAAAATAAATGCGGGAATTTCTATTTCTAGTTAATTATAATGCATTCAAAAATAAATAAATAAATAAATATTCAGCTTTTCATAAAAAATTGAGTAAGGAGAAATTTAATATTGTTGTGAATTGCATATTTACTGTGGCATTTGTCATAATGAATTTAAATAGTTACTATAATGCATTCAAAAGCTGCGTCAAATTTGCTCAATTCAGCAATCAATTTTACTAATATTCCAATTCCGAAGCCTAAAATCACTGAGGAGTAAAAATGAAATAATTAGTTGAGTAAATGCTGAATAAAAATAATTAACAATCAATTATAAATATATATATATATACGTGAATAGGCAAAAGTCAAATATAATTAAGTGAAGTAAATTGACAAAATTTATCACCATTAAAATTGGAGACTACAGGTGTGTGAGTAGGGAGAAGTTGAAGACCAGTCGGAATTAAGGTGGCGAAGGGAAGGCGAAGATCGGGAATGTGGGAAAATGAACGGTGGAGATTGAATGGAGTTTCAAATTTTCACTGATTACTAGTCTTTTTCCTGAATAATTTTGAAGTAATTATTATAAAATAATTAATACTACATTACTAAATAACTTAAAGAAGAGGGAATTTGAGGCATTGTGGGCCTTCGGCAATAATTATTTATCTCAGTTGAATTCATTTATTTCTAGTATAGATTAATTAAA
>JACGDI010005455.1:1371065-1412705 GCA_014898725.1 Jacaranda copaia | reverse complement strand
GATGATTGTTACTACTGGATTAAAACGACATGAATCATTGTGACAATTCTATGAGAAACATAACAATGCAGTATCTAATCTGCCACTGTTGTATAAAATTTACCCCATCATCACCCAAATTCAAGAACATCAACATATACCGAACATTATCAAAGGGTTGATAAAAATCATCAAATTTGTTGCATTCACATGTGCAACACAAAAACTAGGCTTGACCCTTTTACTTGCACGCACTTCACATCGTAAAGCATTTTTGATTTGGGGAAAATGTGAATTGAGAAAAATACTGAAAATTCACATTTCTTGATCATAATGTGATCAATGTGGAGGTAAGATTCCATCGTTAGACAAATTAATTGAATAAAATTAGGGGAAGTAAAAATAAATGCGGGAATTTCTATTTCTAGTTAATTATAATACATTCAAAAATAAATAAATAAATAATCTGCTTTAAATAATAAATTGAGTAAGGAGAAATTTAATATTGTTGTGAAGTGCATATTTAATGTGGCATTTGTCATAATGAATTTAAATAGTTACTATAATACATTTAAAAGCCGCATCAAATTTGCTCAATTCAGCAATCAATTTTACTAATATTTCAGTTTCGAAGCCTAAAATCACTAAGGACTAAAAATGAAATAATTAGTTTTGTAAATCCTGAATAAAAATAATTAACAATCAATTATAAAAATATATATACGTGAATAGGCAAAAGTGAAATATAATTAAGTGAAGTAAATTGAAAAAATTTATCACCATTAAAATTGGAGACTAGAGGTGTTTGAGTAGGGAGAAGTTGAAGGCTAGTCGGAATTAAGGTGGCGGAGGGAAGGCAAAGATCGGGAATGTTGGAAAATGAACCGTGGAGATTGGATGGAGTCTCAAATTTTCGCTGATTATTAGCTTTTTTTCTAAATAATTCAAAAGAAAAGGGAATTTGAGGTGTCGTGGGCCTTCAACGATAATTATTTATCTCAATTGAATTCATTTATTTCTAGTATATATTAATTAAAAAAATTACACTCACATAAAAATGACAGTTTCCACATCAATACATCAAATTTGATTTGTCAAAAGTTCCTTACAAATAGTCCACAAATCTCAACAGTTCAATGATAACTTTGAGATTTTCTACCGCATACAAAATTTAGTAAGTTATAGTGTAAATTTTCTACAATCAATAGTTGAAGCTCGTCTCCTGCTATTATGCTCAAAGTTTATTATATGTAACTTCTTTTTTCTATACTTATGATCCTAAAAAAATCAACAATTACCTATACTATTATATATATAGCATAATGGTGTAGAATCCATAATTATGCAATTTTGATTCTAATTGTGCAATTTTGACAAAATGGCAAATTTTTTAAATTTTGAGTATTTTAATTCAATTAAAAAAAATTTATTAGTTGTTGATTATTATCTCTAGCCAATATGATTGTATCTTATTTCTAATTTTCTTTCATTCAAAATTTAAAATATATTTCTATATAATATCATGTGCTTTGATAAGTTTATTTCGATTGATTGAATCTTTACTTATTTATAAATTTGTTATAAGAAAATTATTTTATTTCTCTTCAATAAATAAATTATTTATAAAAAAATTTATATGCAGCTATAACTCAAAATTTCATTGCTAAGTAAATACTTTTACACAATTGATATATTTCATATTCAGTAATTTCACTTTGATAATATTAACATCAAAAATTAAATGAATATATGAAGTTTATTGTAACACCCTAAATTTTAAAATCAATAAAATGTGAAATCGATAAATTTGGCTAGATTAATTTTGAATTTGATTTAGTTACAATCTAGAATTAAATATTTATAATCGAGGGTTTAGATTGCAAATAAAAGAAGGATTTGAATGCACAAAATTATAAAGTTTAGGGGGTTAATGTGGAAAAGTTAAAAATTGGAGGACTTTGAAATAATTCAATTTGGATTTGATTGCCTAAAAATAGAAATGTTAGGGGTCACTGTGTGAAAAAATAAAGGTTGGTGAACTCAACTGAAACCTAGGGATCGAAGTGAAAAATGGATGAAAGCCTAGAGACGTAATTGAAGGTGGTCAAGAACTTTTACATATATAGGCTAAAGGATGAAATTTAGTTAAATTTTCAAAAACCACCCTAGACCCCTCACGGCAACAAAACATCAAAAATTTGATTTGTCAAAAGTTCCTTACAAATAGTCCACAAATCTCAACAATTCAACGATAACTTTGAGATTTTCTACCGCATATAAAATATAATAAGTTATTGTGTAAATTTTCTACAATCAACAGCTGATGCTTGTCTCCTGCTATTATGTGCAAAGTTTATTATATGTCACTCTTTTTTTCTACTTATGATCCTAAAAAAATCGACAAGTATCCATACTATTATATATAGCCCAATAGTGTAGAATCCGTAATTATGCAATTTTGGCTAAATGGCAAATTTTTAGAATTTTGAGTATTTTAATTCAATTAAAAAATTTTCATTAGTTGTTGATTATTATTGCTAACCAATATGATTGTATCTTTTTTTAATTTTCTTTCATTCAAAATTTAAAATATATTTCTATATAATATAATGTGCTTTGATAAGTTTATTTCAATTGGTTGAATCTTTACTTATTTATAATTTTTTTATAAGAAAATTATTTTATTTCTCTTCAATAAATAAATTATTTATAAAAAAATGTATATACAGCTAAAAATTAAAATTTCATTGCTAAGTAAATACTTTTACACAATTGATATATTTCATATTCAGTAATTTATATTCGCTTTGATAATATTAACTATAAAAAATTAAATGAATGTATGAAGTTTATGAGCTCTAATAAATATTAATATATTTTTCATTTAAAGAGTGAGATTTTTTTTAATTTAATTATACATTTTTATTCAAAAAAAACCTTAAAATTTATCCCAAAAAGGCCGTTGATAACTAAGTTATTTCAAAACAACAACCATTTTTTCATGTTTAATAATTGTTTTTATTTATATAGACACAATCATATTATTTTTAGTTGAAGTAATACAATATTCTATTATTTTTAGTCAAAAATTAATGAATAAATAAATAAATATTCAATTATTTGGTCAAATATAATTAAATAATTATTTTTTAAACAACTTCAAAAGTAAAATTAAAATACTTAACAATCAATATTATCTCTTAACATCATGACTTACTTAAAAAAAAATTTACAACTTATTTTTTTAGTTTTTTTGCAATCTCCCACTATTGTTATTAAATAGCATTAGATTTTGTGTATAATAATAATAATAATAATAATAATAATTAATCATCATCATCATCATCATCATCATCATCATCATCATCATCATCATCATCTTAGAGTGGCCATAAACCACAATAGTACATGGCTTATATATGAGTAGAGATTAAATAATATTTAAATTATTTATTTTGGTCCAATATTCTTCAAACAAATTTCGGCATTATAGTTTATCTCATTATTTGTAGTTTGGAGTGGTGCCACCCCCCCAATAATTCGGTTGATGTCAGGGAAATCAAGAAGACAAAAGCCATTGACTGTGAGGTCTTAGTCTTGCGGTCTGGTTGCTCAAGAAACTAAATGGTGCATACTAACTATAACATAATTAATTTTTTTCTAGAACAAAAAATTACAAGATAAGAAAAGTTGTACAATTTAAAATTTATTGAAATTAAATTATTGGTACAATCTCTAATTTAATCTTTGAATTCTCCTCTTCAAAAACAATAATTTTGAACTTTATTATTTTGAAGCAAAATTTAGCGCTTTTATCTCCTCTAAAGCTAACTTTGTTCTTTTATAAAATTAATTCAAAAATTTCACACGGTAATCTCAAAGAAAATGTTGTAATTTAGTGAGTTATGCAACGTGTTGAATACCATTAATCTCCTTAAATTTGATTAAGAGAATAATATCAATTTAATGATTTTATACCATAATCTCTAATCAAATTTCGCTGTGTAATGAACTTTGCGATCAACGCCTTCTTGTATGTCTTGAATGCCTTGAATTTCTTTGGATTTGGGTAATAGAATTTTGCAACTTCCAAAATTTGATTGGCCATTCCTAATTTGATTGTTATTTATTTCCTTAATCACAAGATGTGATTTAGATTATCAAGGCATCTTTACTTGTTTACTTAACAACTAAATATGATTTGAATTATCTCATCTGTCTTCATTTTATATATGACAGTATTTGATTTATCCATCATCTTATTATTTTATTTAAACCTAAGATTTAATTTATGAAATTTCAAAATATAAATAAGAATTGATGATTTAAGCAGGACATTTTTATATTTACAAAATGCCCCTCGAAACTACATCTGTCGTGATAAAAAGGAGTGAATGAGTCTTGAAATAATTCATTCAAAGAATTAATTAATCAGAATTTATTTGAACTTATTTGTATATAGCATATAGATTATAGATAATATCAACCATGAATATTCCAAGAAAGAGCTCTTTTGATTCTATAACATGTGCCTCATCAAATTAGTGCAAAGGTAGGAGGCATTAATAGTGCATGCAGAATAGGAATATTAACCAGGAGGGAGACATCTTCTTGAATCATCTATGCAGACATCATTCTATATAGCTGAGGCTCTTTGGGAATGGAAACTAACAACTCTGATGAACTCGTTATTAAACAACATTAAATTCTGCTTAGTGAAATTATAACAATAATAATCCTAGTTTTCTGAGAATTTTGTCACATTAGCACAGCAATACATTGCTTATTTATGAATCGAAATAGAATAATATTTAAATTATTTGTTTTGGCCGACTTGTCTTGAAACAAATTTCTCACACACGACAGCATTGTAATTTATCTCATTACGCGTTAGTTTGGTGTGCTGTCACCCTCCAATAGTATAATTTTGGCTGATATCAAGAAATTAAATTAGCAAACAAAAGACATTGACTGACTTTGAGGTCTTAGTCTTCTGGGCTGATCACACAAGAAATTTCCAGCCATATGGGGTCCTTTCTTGCAGAGGTTGGAGGAGTTATGTATATGTCAACATAGACCATAACATAACTATTTTCAGGTTGAAATATATCATTGACTCAATTTATACGTGCGGAGTAAATACTAAATTAAAGTTAAAGATTTTTCTATTCACAATGATAAAGCATTAACTAGTAGCATTAAAGTTGCCATTAGTAATCTGCATGTATAACTAGCAATGATTTTCATTTTGTAACAATAATGATTCGTCAAATTTAATAATGACAAGAATTGAGTAAAAATTGTCACAGATAACACAATTATATAATTAATCACCAAGTTATTTTGGAAATTTTTATCGTCACTGGACATATATTACTATAGATGAATAATAACAACTCGTTATTCAATATTGACAACTAATTAGTTATGCAAAACTGCACGCAAAACTTAATTATACGTGATAAAGTAAAAGATCTTGAAAATAAATTTATATAGCATAATTAATAAGTTTAATATTATGACTAGATCACTAACTTTAATTCATGCTAGATAATTAACAAAATACTAGAAACAACTTGATTAAGACAACAAGTCTTAAGCCAATCTACTTCCAAGTGATCCACAATCTGTGCATGTGTACTTTCTTCTTGTTCACTAAGAACCTATTTGATTTTAGTTCTATTCGGTTTATGTCGTTAATATTTACAATTAATATTTTGTTATTAAATACGTGTGCGTTTGTATAGCCAATATGGACAAACAAGAAATATCAATGTAACCTTCCAACAATCCCTCACATCTTATCAAATCATTAAAAGATACTAGTTTTTCATTTTCCTACCACTTGAATTCATTTTTGTAAAGTAGATTAATATTTTTTTTAAATAATATATTTTTATTAATAATTTTTTTTCTTAAGTTAACCAATCAAATATATGGTTTCTAAGAATGACAATCAATTTTAGAGAATTAATCAGATTTTTTTTATTATTAGGACAATTTTCTTGTTATTGTAATTGTTGCACTTGCCATATAAAAACCCATGCTAAGTCATGAAGGCTCATGAACAGCAAAGTCTACTTAAATCTATCAACTATCCTTAACGTCATTTTCTATGTTGCAACTTGTTCGGAATGGTCCTTTTGCCCTACAACCACGCAATAGATAAAGACTTTCAATGTATTGGAGATAAGTATTCACTTGAGGTCAAGACTTTCAATGTGTTGGAGATAAGTCTTCACTTGAGGTCTCTCTATGTGTATATATATATCCACCAGGGCATGCATTAATGTACCTCATTTAGTAGCTACACAAATTCAATAAAAATACCTATTGAATGGGGATTTTTTGTTTCCTCTTTGCTCTTGCACTATTGTTATTAAATAGCATTACACTTTGTTTATGCACAACATTTTTCAATTCTAACTTAGATCAACATGCATTACTTGCCTTTAGAAATAGCATTACTTTAGATCGACATAGCAATTTGACAAAGAGTTGGTCCAGTGACTCATCCGTTTGTTCATGGATTGGTGTCTCTTGTGGCACCAAGCACCATAGAGTTACAACTATAAATTTTTCTCATTTCAAGCTCGGAGGAACTATTACTCCACATCTTGAAAATTTAACATTTCTTCAATCTTTAGACATAAGCTTCAACAATTTCACAGGCTCCATACCAAATGAGTTGTCACGTTTGCGTCATCTGAAAGAGATTTACATGGGATTTAACTTCTTAACTGGAGAAATACCATCATGGCTTGGAAGCTTGCATGAACTTCAACATATACATCTGAATAACAACTCCTTCTCAGGCAACATCCCTCCATCTTTGTTCAATGCTTCAAAGCTACAAACATTAGATATGGGGTGCAATTTTCTTGATGGAAATATTCCACAGGAGATAGGCAATTTATCGTTCTTAGAAAGTATAAACTTAGAGTATAATAACTTAACAGGCATCATACCATATGGTATCTTCAATTTGTCTTCTATGAGAGCAATTAATCTTAGAGTTAATAACCTTTTAGGTAGGCTCCCAAATTATATATGCAAAAATAATATACCAAAACTGAAAACACTCTTTCTCTCATCAAATCAGCTTTATGGACAAATTCCCCCAAATATATACAAGTGCAGGGAACTTGAGGACCTCCGCTTAGCCATGAACCATTTCAACGGCAACATACCAAGTGAAATTGGGAGTTTGAGCATGCTTAGGATCTTATCTCTATGGTCAAACGAGTTTGAAGGTATGATATGTTGACTAACTTGTATAATTTTATAATAACAGTCTATTTGAAAGTTATCTCACTTTGCTTGATACTCTATAAATTAAGCGCATCATCTAATAAAACTCTCATGTGGGAAAAGTTTCATCTTTCAAAATGCTGCTCATATACACATTTTCAATATTCTCAAATAATCTTATTTTTATGCATTGGATTGTTACATAATAACAAGCTTGTATGTTCCATTTGGAAACTTGACTTATTTGAACTATCTAGACTTCAAAAAATCAACTTTACAAGCAGTTTAAAAATACTCTTGAGTTCCATATTCAACAGACAATTATGCTTCTTTATGCATTTTATTATGAAGATTTTTTAGATAAATATAGCCAAATACTCTCCAATTTAAAATATTGTTTAATTTGATAAATGTTTATGACCGGCCCTACTTAATTAACTTCATACCCAAACTAATGAGCGTGGAAGCACACCAAACATATTTTGTATTATACCTAATTAACTACTCAATTACAAATATTTACTAGTAGCCTAATGATTTTTATTCATAATTTAATGGAATTATAACACCAGATTTTAATGATGAGACAGACACAACATATGAAATATATATACACACACAAACACTTACAGTTGTGATCATCCTCTAAAATTATGATTACAAATTTAGGCTAAGAATTATAGTAATGAGAATTACTTCATACTTTTTTTTTTATTTGTACACATGCATGTTAGGAGTTTATTAAGTTTGAATCACTGACCTCACACTTCATGTTTAAGACTACTTATGTTATTGAGCCAACTGGCCACTCATGAAAAAAAAAATTGCTTTAAGGTAACAAATAATAACAGCTTAACATGTACTTGAAAATTTGTATATCTTTTTTCATCAGATAACTAAACATGGGTGTTAATTGTCGTCTATGGATAGGTGAACTCTGTCTTCTTATCGTCCAAACTCCTAGCTGTTTTACCTAAGTTTTCATGATGATTTTACTTTAATTTAAAGTAACTTCTACTATGTCACTTTATTTAAAAAGAAAAATATCTAAACGTAATATATCCCAGAATTTGATATATCGCAACCAGCTTGACAATTATAAGATGCTTGCTTAGCTCCATTTTAATATCTAATCAAAAATTAATCAATCAGTGCTAATTATGTTTAACATTAATTTATTAATTTCAATAGAAAATTGTGGTTGATCTCATTCTACTAGAAAAAAGTAATTTGTAAGGAAGTTTCACAAACTTTCAGGTCGCATACCAAAACAGGTTGGAAACCTCATTTACTTGGAAGGTTTATACTTCTATGGAAATAGCTTGACAGGTACATACATTAATTTAACACTTTGAAAAATCACTTTTTTTGTTTTTCATGTTCTAAAACAATTATTCTCTTATGATAATAAACTTACAGGTGGTATACCAAAACAAATTGGGAACCTCACTTCCTTGAAATATCTATATCTTGGACGTAATAACTTTACAGGTATATATTCTTAACAACTTGTGCATCCTTTGTTTGTGAGAGGACAAGGTCATTATATATTCGTTGATTTTTGTGATCTCAAACAATTTTTCTCTTCAAATTTTGGCACCACAAGGGCTTGAAGATATCATATAAGTACCTCTAGCTTGAAAAATATAGGATGCTTGCTTAGCTCCTTTATAGGCAATCTTTAATCAGAAGTTGAATAATTAGTACTGAAGCTTAACACTAATTTAATTTGTGTAGAAAATTGATATTGACATCTCATAATAATAATTTTCGTGTTTCATTAAAGTTTAATCATTAGTTGTCTATGCATGATAATGATAAGTATTAAGTAGTTAATTCTCTATTAACGAACTGATATCTCAACAATAAATAGATTTGAAAAGGTAGATATTGTTTGAAAATTGCACTACATTCAATACATTGGTTGATTATTGGTATTCTCTCATTAATATATATTGCTTTTAGTTAGATTTGATAATATTTTCAAATCGATAATGTTATATATATTATAATTAGAAAATATTTTGCAGAACAAAATCAGAAATTACTTCATACTATATGTATGTTTGGTGCAGGTGAATTACCATGTGAGCTTGCCAATTTACCTTACTTGGAGGAATTCGATATTGCCAGCAATGCCTTGTTTGGCCCTTTCCCATCTTCCATCTTCAACATATCAACCTTGAAGATTCTTTCACTTACCCTTAATAACTTTTCAGGCAGTCTTCCTTCAACTATGGGGAATAATTCACTTTTCAACCTAGAACAGCTTTATTTGGGTGGTAACAGATTCAATGGGCCAATTCCAAGCTCTATCACCAATGCTTCTATGCTTACAATCTTGGACATGAGCGACAACTCATTCAGTGGGTCTTTACCTATCTTTGGTAATTTAAGACTCTTACAAACCCTTCGATTATGGGGAAATAATTTGGTAGGAGATTTCACATTTCTGATCTCTTCATTGTCTAATTGCCAATATCTACAAATTTTGAGCATATCGGGAAATCCATTTAATGGAATTCTCCCGCCTTCAATTGGGAATTTATCCACCTCTCTTCAGGGGTTTGCGGCACAAGGATGCAACATAAAGGGTGGGATTCCATATGAGATTGGAAACATGAGTAGTTTGCTAAGCTTGTATCTTGATGGAAATAAGTTGACAGGGTTCATTCCAACAACACTTGGGAAATTAAAAAATCTTCAAATATTAAATCTTACTGACAATCAACTGGAAGGGTATATCCCTCCCAATTTTTGCCAGATGGATAATTTAGGGGAATTGTACCTGAGTAATAATATGCTCACAGGTCCAATAGCTCAATGCTTTGGTGAACTTAAATCCCTAAGAATCGTCTGGTTAAACTCAAACAAGTTGAATTCCACCATACCTTCCACTTTCTGGAATCTTAGAGACCTTTTGGATCTAAACTTGTCCTCAAATAATTTCAGCGGTCAACTTCCATCTGAGATTGCAAGTTTGAAGACAATCAACCAAATAGACCTGTCATGGAATCATTTTTCAGGTGATATTCCAAGCTTAATTGGCAGCTGTCAATCGGTAGAGTTCCTATCTTTGGCACATAATAAATTTGAAGGCCCTATTCCTCAATCCTTGGCGAATGTCATAAACTTGAAATCGTTGGATCTATGTAATAATAATCTTTCTGGATTGATCCCAAAGTCTTTGGAGAATCTTCGCTACCTTCAATATTTTAATGTGTCTTACAACAACTTGGAAGGAGAGATTCCTACAAGGGGACCTTTTGCTAACTTTACTGCTCAATCATTTATTCACAACTTTGCTCTTTGTGGTGCCACAAGACTTCAAGTTCATCCTTGTGTTGAAAATTTTAGAAGATCAAGAATATCAAAGAATGTGAAGTATATTGTGCCCCCCACCATTTCAGCTCTCATTCTAGTGATCATCGTACTTATGCTCTTAAGGAGGCAAAAACAAAGCAAAGTACGACCCTTAGCCCCAATTGACATTTCACCAGGTATTGCATGGAGAAAATTTTCACATAAAGAACTAGTACGAGGAACTAGTAACTTTAGTGAAACCAACCTACTTGGAAGAGGAAGCTTTGGTTCAGTATTCAAAGGGACACTTTCAGATGGGTTAAATGTTGCAGTAAAAGTCTTCAACTTGCAATTGGAAGGAGCTACTAAAAGCTTTGATATTGAAAGTGAAATATTGAGCACCCTTCGACATAGGAACTTAGTCCGAATAATTGGTTGTTGTACCAACAAAGAATTCAAAGCCCTGATTCTTTCATACATGCCAAATGAGAGCTTGGAGAAATGGTTATATTCTGACAACTATTGTCTCAATGTGATGCAAAGACTAAAAATAGCAATAGATGTTGCATCGGCCTTGGAATATCTTCACCATGGCTACATATTCCCTGTTGTCCATTGTGATATAAAGCCAAGTAATGTGTTGCTTGATGATGATATGACTGCTCATGTTGGTGATTTTGGTATTTCCAAGCTATTTGATAAAGGGAAGGTTGTGATTCAAACCAAAACCTTGGGAACGATTGGTTACACAGCACCAGGTGATGTCTCATAGTTTCTGTCAATACGTTTCTTTTCTATGTTTCCTTTATTTTATCTAGTTCTCAAACATTGACTCCTCTAATTATATATATTTATGACACATGAATTAGAGTATGGATTAGAAGGAAAAGTATCAAAAAATGGGGATGTCTACAGTTACGGCATAATGTTGCTAGAGATGTTTACAAGCAAGAAGCCAACGGATGATATGTTCAGTGAAGAAATGAGCTTGAAAGACTGGGTGAGTGAAGCATTACAACAAAATGTAATAATTGAGGTTGTTGCCCCTGGTTTGCTACCAAAAGAAGATCAACATTTCAATGCAAAGAAGCAATGCATCTCATCTATTTTTCAGTTAGCAATGGAATGCTTAGTCATTTCACCTGAAGAAAGAATTAACATGATTGAAGCAGCAGCTACTCTCCAAAGGATCAAAGCCAGAGTTTTAGCAAAGACTATAAGGTAATAGTTATTGATAACATCAATAGTATTCTTCATGTCTTCTATGAAAAACAATAAGCCTAGTTGAATAGGCTTTGGGTGTTGTGTCTTTGGTCTATGAATCTAGTATATAGTTGAAGTAGGCAAAAAAATATGCATTATTGTTGAGCCTCTATTCTTGCAATATCCCCATTTCGTTCCATTTTTTACACACAAAAAATGTCCTTACATCACATTTAAGGTACTTGACATATAACACAGACTTATATATATTTGCATATGATAAATGAATCTTTTGTCATTATCAAAGGTTGCAATATGTTGACAAATACCATAAATATACTTTGATGAATCTAATGTGACTAGTGGATCATACAGGTGATATCTAATCTAATTATAATATTAAAAGATGGACTTTCCTGATTTCTAATTTTTATGTTTTCAGGGAATGCTCACAAAAAATATCACTCATAATTGGGCCTTTCTAGGTTGAGCAATTTTGATTGTGTTTAGACCCATATGGTCACTTAGTCTACAATTGATCATATCAATTGTCCATGGACAATACTATAATCCGCCATGCCTTCATTAGTAAAGATTATGTACTACAATATCCAAAAAGAGTGAGTTCAAAATTAAAAATAGCCCACAAAGTTGAGCAAGCGAAAAATTATTCAACTAGCAACTAATTTAAGTGAGCTCTTAGGCGGAAAAATCTGAAATATAAAAAACTGTGATTTCAGGTTCTCTACCAAGTCAAAACAATTACAACTAAAGTAGAAGAAATCATAACCAAAAATTCCTAGTGCTACTAGACAAGTCAAATTGCTAGTCAACTTTGTAGCTGCCTAAGATACCTGCAGAAATAGTAAAGATATCAATGCTAATGTAGATAAGAATGCAGAATGAACAGGTTAAGAATCAACCACAAATATTCCAAGAAAGAGTTCATTCGATTTTATAACACGTCTGCCCAGCCACACAACAGCAACATCAGATTAGTGCAAAAGGTGGAGGAATAATACAAATAATCACAAGGAATGAGACATTTTCTTGAGTTAATTTTATAGACATTGATCATTCTATAGCTGAGGCTCCTTAGGAGAAAGATGAGGTGCATTGTTAGAAACATTGCCCTTTATGTACATATCCTTCCTTTCACCATCTATACAGCTAACATTATTATTATTATTATTCAAACCACCTTCAACAGGCTCAGGAATCTGAATCGTCTTTCCAAACAACTAGAATGAATTAGCACCATCTTTGGTTGAAGAACCAAGTCCCTGCTGCCAAGCTAAATGGATACCACTCAGACCACCAGGTGATAATTTGTCTGAATTTGGAATCTCAATATTTAGCACTATTGAGAGTCCTTGTTCCGTGTTATTCTTGAGGAGTTCCGTGAAAGCCCGGTGGGAATTATCAATGTGGGAGTGGATAAATGGGATATACAGATAGGATCTTGGCAAAATGAACTATAAATGTAGCATCCAATTAACCAAATTCTTTTATAAGAGAGACTATGACAAGAATTGGCATGCAATGCAGTTATAGTTCAGCAATGACTCTCTCTCTCCACGTTTGAGTGCCATTATTTTCCACGTAAAACCACTTGCACCATTTGAAAAAACAAAAGTTGTTACCAGTCTATCATTTTTTTAAGGAAAACGAAAAAGCTAATGAGCAAAATATCATTCTCCTAAGTTTCATATTGTTGTGTAAAATGCTAAATTGAAGTTGAACTCTTCCCCGTCATCCAAATAATTGTGTCTCAAGCTTATTAAATACTTCTTCTGCGTTTTTTTTATTATTTACACTTTTTTTTTGAAAGATGTTCCAAAACAAAGTTATACTTTCTAATATTGAATTTTTATTTGTAAAATACTCTTTATTTAAAATTAATGATTTGGCACTACTAACTCTGAAATTTTGATTGTATATGTTGAGTTTTCTTGAATTCGCTTTGGAGATTGAAAATGATTTCTTCATATTCCTTCAAAATTTTATCATTCATTTTATCTGAGTTGATCAATGAAGTGTTTTATAGGTACCATTCTACTTGAGGTAGAATGGCCTAAAATAATTTTCTACTCACAATGATAACAAAAATTACATGAAAAATAATGCATTTTATTATTGTATTTCTCTCTATATATATAAATTAGTATTGTTTCCATTGTTTCAAATCATCTAAAAGAAAGGTGAATCCCAATTAATGCATATACAAAAGGAATTAATTGATGTGAATAGTTTCCACCCAAACTTCCAAGCAAAAAGTAAAACTTGATGAAGAAAATAGTCCAGTCATTTGTTTAGGAAAAATGGAAAATTGAGAACAATGAACCGCTTGTAGTAGCAATGCATGCAGCATAAATACGCCTCATAAATTATATGTGCAGAGTAAAATACTAAAATGAAGTTAACATTTTTTTGTTCACAAATAAAATTGTCTTTAAACAATGATGATTTCCACTTTGCAACGACGATTTTTATAAATTTCGATGGTTGAGATCCTCTATTTCAATTTATGTTGCATCTTTTATTCTATTTCATAGATATATGACACATGTATTAAATGTTTCCTTATCAAAATAATTAATTGAGAATCAGATATACTTGGCGTATATACATCAAATTGGAATAGAAGATGAAACATGAAGTGAAATAGAGGATCCAAAGTGGACAACTTTCAATGTGTTGGAGATAAGTATCTTAACTTAGGATTTCTTTATATATATATATATATATATATATCCACTAGAGTATGCATTAATGTCCCTCAATAACTACACAAATTCGATAAAAAATACAAATTGAATGGAGAATTTTTATTTTCTCTTTGCTCTTGCACTATTGTTATTAAATAGCATTACACTCTATTTAGCCACAACATATTTTAAATTTTACCACATATCAACATGCATTACTTGACTTCAAATTTGGCTTTCATTTGTTTAGCAAAACAAACAAAGGCTTGGTGCAATAAAGTGATTACATAATATTAGATAAAACAAAATGATTGCATCATTTCAAATAAAACAAAGTGATTTGAACTATAGAAAATTCCATGTTTCACTCAAGTTCAATAACTCTATACTTTGGAAAAATAATTTGTAAGGAAGCTTCATAAACTTACAGGTTGCATACCAAAGGAAGTTGGAAACCTTACTCACTTGGAAGATTTAGAGCTTCATGGAAACAACTTGATAGGTATCTACATCAATTTAACACCTTTAAAAAATCACTCTTTGATTTCTATGTTCTCTCAAATTATTTTTGTTTTATGATAACAAACTTGTAGGTGGCATACCAAAATAAATTGGAAACCTCACTTCCTTGAAATATCTAAACTTTGAGCAAAATAATTTGACAGGTATATATTCTTAACAACTTGTGCTTCATTTGTTTGTGGGACAACAAGGTCATTATATATCCTTTGATTTTTGTGCTCTCAAACAATTATTCACTTCAAATTTTGGCACCACAAGAGCTTGAAGATATGATATAAATACTTCAAGGTGCTTGGTTAGCTCATTTAAAGGTAATCTTTAATCAAAAATTGATTAATTAGTATTGTTGCTTGACATTGATTTAATTCAGGTAGAAATTGTAATTGAGATCTCACAATAATAATTTTCATTTTTCATTCAAGTTCAATCATTTAATGTTGTATATGCATGAAAATGATAAGTATTAAGCAGTTAATTCTCTATTGATGAAAATATAGTCTCAAAAAATAATATATTTGAAAAGATAGATATATATTATCTGAAAATTACGTTAGATTGCTTGATCATTGGTGTTCTCTCATTAATATATATTGATTTAATTAGATTTAATAATATTTTCAAGTGACACTTTTATATATATATATATATATATATATCATAAATTAGAAAATATTTTGTAGAACAAAAGCAAAAATTAATTTACACTAAATGTATGTTTGTTGCAAGTGAATTACCACATGAGCTTGGCATTCTGGCTTACCTCAAGAAATTTGATGTGCAATTGAATTCCTTATCTGGCTCCATACCATCGTCCATTTTCAACATATTGACCTTGAATTTGCTTGCACTTTCCATCAATGACTTCTCAAGCAATCTTCCGTCAACAATGGGGATTAATTCACTTTTCAATTTGAAAGGGCTTTATTTGGGTGATAACAAACTTAGCAGGCCAATTCCAAGCTCTATTACCAATGCTACTAAACTTGTTATGCTGAACTTGAACAAACAACTCATTCACTAGCTCTATTCCCAACCTTGGTTATTTAAGACTCTTACAAAAACTTGGATTTTGGAGAAATAATTTGGTAGGAGATATCACATTTCTAATCTCTTTATTATCTATTTGCCAATATTTGCAATTGTTGGACATATCAAAAAATCCATTTAACGGAATGCTCCTTGCTTCAATTAGGAATTTATCCAACTCTCTTTAGACATTTTCGGCAACTCAATGCAACATAAAGGGTGGAATTCCTTATCAGATTGGAAACTTTAGCAATTTGCTAAGCTTATATCTTTATGAAAATGACTTGACAGGGTTCATTCCAACAACACTTAGGAAATTAAAAAATCTTCAACATTTAGATTTTGAACTCACTGAGCTAAAAGGGTATATCCCTCCCAATTTTTTCCAGATGAGTAATTTAGGAAACTTGTACTTGAGTAATAATATGCTAATAGGTCTAATACCTCAATGCTTTGGTGAACTTAAATCCCCAAGAGTTAGACTCAAACAAGTTGAATTCCACCATACCTTCTACCTTCTGGAATCTTAGAGACCTTTTGGCTATGAACTTTTCTTCAAACAATTTGGGTGGTCAACTTGCACCTGATATTGCAAGTTTGAAGGTAATCAATCAAGTAGAATTTGCACGGAATCAATTTTTAGATGATATTCCAAGCTCAATTGGCAGCTCCCAATCAATAGAGTTTCCATCTTTGGCACATAATAAATTTGAAGGTCCTACTCCTCAATCCTTCGGAAATGTCATAAACTTGAATTTATTGGATCTATCTAATAATGATCTTTCTAGAGTGATCCCAAAGTTTTTGGAGAATCTCCACTACCTTCAATATCTTAATGTCTCTTACAACAAATTGGAAGGAGAGATTCCTACAGAGTGACCTTTTGTTAACTTCATTACTCAATCATTTGTTCACAACTTTGCTCTTTCTATGGTGCAACAAGATTTCAAGTTCATCCTTGTGTTGTAAATCTTAGAAGATCAAGAATATCAAAGAATATAAAGTATATCATGCCCCCCGTCATTTCAGATTTCATTTTGGTGATCATCATACTTCTGCTCATAAGGAGGCAAAAATAGAGCAAAGTACCACCCTTGGTCCCAATTGATATTTTACTAGGTGCTGCTTGGAGAAGAATTTCACGCAGAGAACTTGTGCAAGGAACAAATGACTTTAGTGAAACCAACCTACTTGGAACATGAAGCTCGGTATTCAAAGGGACACTTTCTGATGGATTGTATGTCGGAATAAAAGTCTTCAACTTGCAACTAAAAGGAGCTCCCAAAAGCTTTGATATTGAAAGTGAAATACTAAACACCGTTCAGCATAGGAACTTAATCCAAATAATTGGTTGTTGTAGGAACACTGAATTCAAAGCCTTTATTCTTGCATACATGCCAAGTGGGATCCTTGAGAAATGGTTATATTCTGACAGTTCTTTTCTGGATATGATGAAAAGACTGAAAATAGCAATAGATGTTGTATTGGCCTTGGAATATCTTCATCATGGTCATACATTCCCCATCATTGCTTGATGAAGCCAAGCAAAGTATTGCTTGATGAAGACATGATTGCTCATGTTGGTGATTTTGGTATTTCCAAGCTCTTTGATGAAGAGGAAGTTGTGGTTCGAACCAAAACCTTGGGGATAATTGGTTACACAGCACCAGGTGATGTTCAATAGTTTCTCTCAATATGTTTCTTTTCTATGTTTCATTTTTTTATCTTGCTCTCAAAAATTGAATCTCTGATGATGGATATTTATGATACATGAATTAGAGTATGGATCAAAAGGGAAAGTATCAACAAATGGGGATGTCCACAATTATGGCATAATATTGCTAGAGATGTTTACAGGAAAGAAGCCGAAAAATGATATGTTTAGTGAAGAAATGAGCTTGAAAGACTGGGTGAGTAAAGCATTACAAGAAAATGCAAAACTCAAGTCGTGGCCCCTGGTTTGTTGAGGAGCGAAGATCAATATTTTAGTGCAAAGGAGCAATGCATCTCATCTATTTTTCAATTGGCAATGGAATGCTTAGCCATTTCACCTGAGGAAAGAAGTAACATGATTGAAACAGTGGCTGCTCTCCATAGGATCACAGATCCCAGAGTTTTAGAAAAGACCAGAGTCAATACTATTAAGGAATTATAGTTACTTTCACTTTTCAGTTTCCAGTTTGGCACATCTTTTTTCTCCTTTTTTTTTAAATTTTTTTTGGTTAAAACAATAAAATTTCCTCAGTACTAATAAGGATGTGATTCTATAATCTCATAATAGTAAAACTCTCGGTGCTTGATTGGTTGTTCTCCACTTATTCATGAAATTTAATTGAAATCCTATGATAAGTTTAATGTAAGAGTAATATTTAGTGTTAGATTGAATCATGAAAGTCCTATCTGTTTAACTTTAGGATTTTCTATGGGAATTTCAATCCATCCCGATTATGGAGAATTATGCTTATATAAATAGCCATTGTTTTTTTTCAGTCTTATTACATTTTAAATCAAATT
The DNA here is from genome assembly GCA_014898725.1 of Jacaranda copaia. Taxonomy (NCBI): domain Eukaryota; kingdom Viridiplantae; phylum Streptophyta; class Magnoliopsida; order Lamiales; family Bignoniaceae; genus Jacaranda; species Jacaranda copaia. The sequence goes on along the minus strand of JACGDI010005455.1, from coordinate 1,394,199 downwards.
ATTAGGTTACACCTTTGAGGATTTATTCTCCATTCTTAACCTTGAAGATGAATTCTTCATTAGAGGGGGAAAAATGACTGTAGTTTATACTCTGAATAAAGTAGAATGCCAAAATATAGTCCCAATTTAAAGAAGAAATCCATGAAATGATCTCAGTTTACATTCCAAAAAAAGTGGATATCTTTATTTCCCATGCAAAAGCACTTGTACATTTAGAAAAACAAAAGTTGCTACCAGTCTACCATTTTTTTAGGAAAACAAAAAAGAAAAAGGACAATGAGCAAAATATCATTCTTTTAATTTTCATATTGTTGTGGAAAATGCTAAATTGAAGTTGAACTCTTCCCAATAATCCAAATAATATTGCGTGTCAAGCTTATTACATACTTCCTCTCTATTTAATATTTATTATTGTATATATTTTTTGAGATGTCCGAAAATAAGTTATATTTCCTAAAATTGAAATTAATTTGTAGAAACTATTTATTTAAAATTAATGATTTGGTACTACTGGCCCTCAATTTTCGATTGCATATTTTGAATTTTCTTGAATACTCGTTTGAACTTGAAATGAGTTCTCTCAAATTCCTCCAAAATTTTATCGGAACTTTAACTAAGTCGATCGGTATAGTATTTTTACCATTCTACTTGAGGCGCGCAAAATGGTCAAAAAAAATTTCCTAGTCACAATGATATAATGATATCATCATTGTATTTCTCCAAATTATATTTTTTGTATTGTTTACACGTGAACTTGCACTACCAAAAAATTGATCATCTGCTATGAAAAAATTGTTATGAAATTAATTTCATAGTTATAGCTATAAATTTTTGTAGCAAATATAATTTTTTTAATTATTATCAAAAAAAATTATTGATCATCAATCCATAGCACTTTATGCTTGAAGTGTAATAGACTAGCTATACATTATTTGTAGCAAGATTAATATATATAAGAAAAAGAATGAGCATCAACTATGGATCGATTGTAGCGAGGATTGGCTAGAAGTGCATCAACTTTGAACTTGGCTAGAACAATTTTGTAGCCGTAGTTGATACAATAGTTTTTTTGTAGTGTTGTTTCAACTAATATAATTAAAAGAAAAGGTGATCTTAATTAATGCATATACCAATGGAAATTGAAGCGAATAATTTCCACATAAACTTCCAGGTAAAAAGTAAAACTTGATGAAGACAATAATCTAGTCATTTGTTTAGGAAAAATGGAAAATTTAGAACAATAAATTGCTTGTAGTAATGCATGCAACATAAACATCATTGCCTCATAAATTACATATGCAGACTAGAATGGTAAAATGAAGTTAAACATTTTTCTATTCACGATTTGATGAAAAATATATTAAACTACGAAAATCGTTTTTACTGAAATATAAAATTTTTTATGACTAAACATATATTATCCGTGGTAAGTTTCAATACTATCAACTCCAAGAATTCATAGAAACTCCCTAATCACTAATTCTATTCCACACCATATGGATAGACTGTCTTTCTAGTTCACTAATTTTTTTAATTATATTTGGCATACTCGAAAACTCAATTAATTAGTGCAAGTATGTGTATTGTGGTTCTAAATAATTTTATAATTGCGGGGTTGGTTTATTGACCCGCAGAGAACGTGTAATAGTCACATATACTTCCCATATGTTGGGGTTATACCCATTCAGAGAATTTTTTTTCACTCTCCCACTATTGTTATGATGATGAAATGATGAAATAATAATAATAATAATAATAATAATAATAATAATAATAATAATAATAATAATAATAATAATAATAATAATAATAATAATATGATGATGATGATGATGATGATGATGATGATGATAATGGTGATCATCATCATCATATTAGAGATTGTCATAGAACCACAATAGTACATGGCTTATACATGAGTAGAAATTGAATAATATTTAAATTATTTATTTTTGTCGAATATACTTCAAACAAATTTCCAGCATTTAATTTATCTCATTATTTGTAGTTTGGAGTGGCGCCACCCTCCAATAATTTGGTCGATGTAAAGGAATTAAAGAACACAAAATACATTGACTTTGAGGCCTTAGTCTTATGGTCTGGTTACTGGAAAGACTAAATAATTAATGCATACTAACTATAACATAATTAATTGTTGTTTAGAAAGTAAAAATTACAACAAAAGAAAATTTGTACAATTTAAAATTTATTGAAATTAAATTATCAGCATGGTCTCTAATTTAATCCTCGAATTCTCCTCTTCAAAAACAACAATTTTGAACTTTGCTATTTTAAAGGCAAAGTTTAGCACTTTTATCTCCTCCGCAGCTAACCTTGTTCTTTTATAATATTAACTCGAGAACTTCGCATCACAATCTCAAAGCAAACGTTGCAATTTAGTGAGTTCTGCAATGAATGTTATGTTGTATGCCTTGAACAATATTGTTTATTTTCTTAAATTTGATTGAGAGAATAATGTCAATTTGATGACTTTGAACTGTTATCTCAAATCAAATGTTACAGTGTAATGAACTTTGCGATCAACACTTCCTTGTATGTCTTGAATGTCATGGATAGGCATGAAACCAAGCCAGGTTAGGCTAAACTAGGCTAGACTTAACTTAAATAAGCTAGACTTACAATGCAAATGAGAAACTTGGGCCTAGTCTATTATCTATGATAAACTTTTTCTTTAGGTTGGGCTTTGACCTTTTAATAAATTTTAAAGTCTTACTAAAGTTTCAATTAAATCTAAATATCATATAAATCTAAATTTTTAATATACTCAAACTTGTAATAGACTTTGATAAGCAATAATCGAAATGATAAATAATAAATGCATAATTACAAAAGTTCAAATATAAGTATAAAATAGTATCCTTTCAACAAAAAGCAATACTAAACAACGTAAAAGATTCCATAAAGAACTAATTAAAAAAATTAAATACAATTAGCTATTTAATATGATATCATTATTACACTTTTATGTGAAGAAGGATAAATGGGTCAGCTTGTTAGGCATTACGAGCTTTTAGAAAAGCCAAAATCTACCTTTTTTAGTTAAAAATGCTACTTTTTAAGACATGACCTAAGCTTATTATTAAATAGGCTAGGCTAAGCAGGGCCATAAGTAGGTTAAGCCACAGGCCCCTAGTGAGTAGCTTGGCCTATTTCCATCCTTAGTCATGGATTTTCCTAAATTTGTTAATAGAATTTTGCAACTTCCACAATTTGATTGGCCATCCCTAATTTGATTGTTATCTATTTCCTTAATCACAAGATGTGATTTAAATTATCAAAGCATCACTATTTGTTTACTTGATCACAAGATATGATTTGAATTATCTCATATGTCTATGATAATATTTAATTTATCCATCAACTAATTATTTTATATAATCTTAGAATTTAATTTATGAAATTGCAAAAGAAAAATAAAAATTAATGAATTACACAGCTAAGTCTTTTATATTTGCAAATGCCTCTCAAAACTACATCTATCATGATTATGAGAGTGAATGAGTCTTGAAATAATTCATTCAAAGAATCAATTAATCAAAATTTATTCGAACTTATTTAGAGCATATAGATTATAGATAATATCAATCATGAATACTCTAAGAAAGAGCTCTCATGATTCTACAACATGTGCCCCCATAGACAATGTAGCTCCTCCAATTAGTGCAAAAGTAGGAGGAATTAATAATAATGGTGTAGAATAGGAATATTAATCAAAAGGAATGAGACATTTTCTTGAATCATCAGTGCAGACATCATTCTATATAGCTGAGCCCCTTTGGGAATGGCAATTTATAACTGTGATGAACTCATTTGCTTAGAAGAATAATAAGATCAATTTTTTATAGAAAGTCATCAATATTTTTCATTAATTCTATTCCAGAACCTGTGGATGGGCTTTCTTTCATTTCTAACTCACTAAGTTTTTTCCAATTGTATTTAGAATATACTCGACAACTCAATTAATCAGTCATTTTCTTGGATGAGAGAAACATTTTGGATGGAAGTGTGCATTAGTTCATAAATGATTTTATGACTATGGAATTGGTTCTTGCCCAGTAGAACAAACTATAGTCACAAACTTTTCATTTGTACGTGTGGCTAAATATCTTCATTTAAAATATCATTATATAAATTAAAGCACGCATGCATTACTTAATATAACCAACTAATTATTAACTACATAAAATTCAGGTAAACCTATTGAATAGAGAATTCTTGTTTGCATTCTTTTGCCCTCTCCAGCTGTTGTCATTAAACAACATTACATTCAGCTTAGCCAAATAATAATAATAATAATAATAATAATAATAATAATAATAATAATAATTCTGATTTTTCTTAGAATTGTCGCAGGAGCACATTAATACATGGCTTATATATATGAGTAGAAATTGAATAATATTAAAGTTATTTATTTTGGTCAAATTGTCTTGTAACAAATTCCCCGCACACAACGGCATTGTAATTTATCTCATTATGTGTTAGTTTGGAGTGGTGTGGCCCTCCAAGAATATAATTTTAGCTGATTTCAAGGAATTACAGCAGACAAAAGACAATATTGACTGACTTTGAGGTCTTAGTCTTCTCGTCTGCTCACAAAGAAACTTCCAACCATGGGCTCCTTTTCTCTTAAAGGTTGGAGTTATGTGTATATCAATATAAACCATAACATAATTATCCAACTTTGATATGCCTATCTTATAACCACATAAATTAACTATTTTCAAGTAGAAAAATATCATTGCCTCAATTTATAATACCTCCAGTGTAAATACTAAATTAAAGTTCAAAGATTTTTCTATTCACAATGATAAAATATTAACTTGTAACATTAAAGTTGCTATTAGTAATCTACATTTATATATAACTGTTAATGAATTTCATTTTGTAACAATAATGATTTGTCAAATTAAATACCGAATTGAGTATAAATTATCGAAGACAACACAATTATATAATTAATTACCAAGTTATTTTGGAAATCTTTATTATTATTGGACATGCATCGTTATATATGAATAATAACAACTCTGTCACAGTTTTTGTAATTAATTTTTAATATTGACAACTAATTAGTTATACAAAATTCTTATACCTCTATTAAATTTGCAAAACTTAATTATTATGATAAAGTAAAGATTCTTGAAAACAAATTTATATAATATAATTAATTAGTTTGATATTATGATCATTAGATCACTAACTTTAATTCATACTAGACAATTAACGAAATACTAGAAACAACTGGGTTAAGATAACATATTTAAGGCCAATCTACTTACAAGTGATCCACAATTTGTGCATGTGTATTTTCTTCTTGTTCACTAAGAACCTGTTGGATTTTATTTCTGTTTGATTTAAGTCATTAATTTTTAAAAATATTATTTTATTATATACTTAAAAGATGATTTATATACATATTGTATAACCGATATGGACAGACAAGAAATATCAATGTAACCTTCCGACAATCAAGGCCTCACATCTAATCAAATCATTAAAGATTTTTTCATTTCCTACCACTTGAATTCATTTTTGTAAAGCAGATTAATATTTTTAAATAATATACTTTTATTAATAATCTTTTTCTTAAAGTTAACCAATGAATAAATGGTTTATAAAAATGATCAATCAATTTTAGAGAATTAATCAGAAAATTTAATTTTTATTAGGATGATTTTCTTCTTCTCATAATTGTTGCATTTACCATATAAAGACCCATGCAAAGTCATGAAGGCTCATGAACAGAAAAGTCCACTTAAATCTATCATCTATCCTTAACGTAATTTTCTATATTGCAACACGTTGTTCGGAATGGTATTTTTGCCCTACAACCACGGAATAGATAAAAGACTTTCTATGTGTTGGAGAAAAGTCTTCACTTGAGGTTTCTTTATATATATATATGTGCACTAGAGCATGCATTAGTGTACCTCACTTAGTAGCTACACAAATTAAACAGACAATACTTATTGAATGGGGAATTTTTGTTTTCTCTTTGCTCTTACACTATTGTTATTAAATAGCATTACACTATGTGTAGCCACAACATTTTTCAATTTTACTACAGATCAATTTGCATTACTTGCCTTTAAAAATACTATCACTTCAGATCCATATGGTATTTTGACAGAGAGTTGGTCCAGTAACATATCCATTTGTCACTGGATTGGCGTCTCTTGTGGCACCAAACACCACAGAGTTACAGCTTTAAATTTTTCTCATTTCAAGCTTGGAGGAACTATTGCTCCACATCTTGGAAACCTGACATTTCTTCGATCTTTAGACATGAGCTGCAACAATTTCACAGGCTCTATACCCAATGAGCTATCCAATTTGCGCCGTTTGAAAGAGATTTACATGGGGGTTAACTTCTTAAGTGGAGAAATATCATCATGGCTTGGAACCTTACATGACCTTCAACATATACATATCAACAACAACTCCTTCTTAGGCAACATCCCTCCATCTTTATTCAATGTTTCAAAGCTACAAACATTAAATCTGGGGTACAATTTTCTTGGTGGGAATATTCCACATGAGATAGACAACTTATCATCCATAGAAACTGTAAATTTAGAGCATAATAGATTAGCAGGCCCCATACCAAATGGTATCTTCAATATTTCTTCCATGAGAGCAATATTTTTTAGATTTAATAATCTATTAGGTGGACTCCCAGATTATATATGCGACAATAATGTGCCAAAGCTTAAATCACTATTTCTCTCGTTCAATCTACTTTACGGGCAAATTCCACCAAATATATACAAGTGCAGGGAACTTGAGGACCTTCGCTTATCCAAGAACCGCTTCAATGGAAACATACCAAGTGAAATTGGGAGTTTGAGAATGCTTAGGATCTTATATGTATGGTCAAATGAGTTAACAGGTATGCTCACTTTGAAAATTATCTTACTTTGCTTGGTGATCAATAAGTTATGCTCGTTATTAATTATTAAATGCTCACATAGGAAAGTTTCATATTGTTTAAATTCTAAAATATTTGACACTTTTATCATACTTAGAGAACTGTTAGCATAATTAAATTTGAAATTCACATTATGTTTGCAGGTGAATTGCCACAAGAGCTTGGTAATCTGGCTTACCTTGAGGAATTAGATGTACTCGAAAATAACTTATCTGGCTCCATCCCATCTTCCATCTTCAACATATCAACCTTGAAAAAAATAAGCCTTGGATCAAATCAATTTTCTGGTACTGTTCCTTCAACTATATATAGGGCTTTCATGTTTCTTTGGGTGACAACAAACTAAGCAGGGCTTCTCCAAGCTCTATCATCAATTCTTCCAAACTTACTTTCTAAAAATGGACATCAACTAATCATGATATACACATTTTTCTTCATATTCTCAAATAATTGTTCTCTTTTACCCCTTGCATTATCACATAATATGCAATAAATTGCCTGTAGGTGTCATACCAAAGTAAGGATGTAAAGGAGTCGAGCCGAGCCTGAATCCATTAGGCTCAAGCTCGGCTTATCTATTAATTTATGAGTTCGAGCTCGAGCCAAGCTTGGTCGAGTCTAAATAACCAAGCTCAAGCACAGCTCATTGAAATAGACGAAGGCTCGGTAAGCCTTATCAAGCTTGATTTGGTAAGACTTGTCATAGAGAAGAAGAAAAGCTCGATTCGTTAAGCTCGGATGAGCTCAAGCTCATATAAGTTTGAATTAACTCGAGTTCATTTAGACTCAAAAGAAAATTTATAACTATATATTTTTTTAAATAATTTTGTTATATATTTTCCTAAAAATAAAAAATCAAATTATTATTATTGTTGTTGTTGTTGTTGTTTTTGTTGCTGCTGTTGTTGCAACTATTGGTGTTATTTACTTATCTTTATAAATTTTAATATGTGCATGGGCCTGAATTATAATTATATACATGTGTGTGTGTAATAAAAAAGCTCATTTAGGCTCGCGAACTTTTCAAGTCGAATATTATTGAGTTCAACTCTGCTCATTTGACAAACGAGCTCAAGCTTGGCTCGGCTCGGGTTCGAAAAGATCAAACCAAATAAGAGCTTTCATCGAGCCAAGCCTAAACTGTTCACAAATTGTCTCATCTCATTTACAACCCTATACCAAAGCAGGTTGAAAACCTCACTTATTTAAAGTTCTTAGATCTTCAAACGAACAACTTCACAGGTATGTTTAACTGCTTGAGAAATCACTCTTTAATTTCTAGGTACGGAAACAGTTATTTTCTTCAAAGGCATCTTATTGTATGATAACAAGCTTGCAGCCATTATAACATAACTATTGTTTTATTATCACTCTTTCATAACAAGCTTGCAGGTACTATAACATGAAAAATCACTCTTTTATTATAACATAACAAAGTTTGTCTAGATGAGTTAATTATAAACTCTTCAAAATATTTTATAATATATTTACAAACTTATCAGATGTAAAAAATATTTGTTAAACTTTTTTAAAAAAAAAAGGCTTGTTGGATTTCAAAATAAGATGTTTAGAACTTTATAAATTCTTTCCAAAAAAAAATTAGAAATTCTTTACTTGGTTTTGAAATCTTAATAGATATCTTTAATGCTAGAAAATGTAAAATATATAGCAACTAGGAAATAAATATTCTAGAATTTAAGATCTCTGGCTAGCTTGGAAAATATAGGATGCTAAGCTGCACTGTGCACATTCTGTAACCAGAAATTGATCAACTAGGACTAATGTCTAATATTAAATTAATTTGAGAATAAAATTGCAGTGGATATCATATAATATTTTTCAAGTTCCATTCAAGTTTACTTATTTGCTATATAAATATGATAATAAGTACTAAGTAGTTGATTCTATTAATTAATGAATATTGACTCAAAATTAATGTATCTGAAATGTATTGTTTGAAAAAATTACGTTGCTTGATTATTGGTGTTCACTCATTAATATACATTGCTTTAATTAGAATTAACATTGATTGTGATTAATCTCATAATAATATTTTTCATGTTTCATTTAAGTTTAGTAATTATTTTGGAAAAATATTGTATAAGGAATTAATGTTCGGAAACTTACATGTAGCATACTAATTACAGAAGTTGGAAACCTCATTTACTTGGAAGATTAAGATCTTAGCAAAAACAACTTGACAATCACATACATTAATCCAACCCCTTGAAGAATCACTTTTTGATTTCACTTACAATAACAACCTCAAATAATTATTCTCTTACAATAACAAACTTACATGTGGCGTACCAAAATAAATTAAAAATCTCACTTCCTTGAAATATCTGTGTCTTGAAAATATTAACTTGATAGGTATATATTATTAACAACTTGAGCATCATTAATTTGGTTGTTATATGTTCTTTCATTTTTGCGCTCTCAAACAATTTTTCTCTTCAAATTTTGGCATCACAAGAGCTTGAAGATTTGATATAAATATCTCTAGCTTGAAAAATAAAAGAGCCACCCTTAGCTCCTTTATACATAATCTGGTAAAATATATCAGCTTATAAAATTTTTAAAATAAATTTAATCAAATGCCCCCTAAAATTTTATAAATTTTAATAACACCTTATAAGATATGAGAGTTTATAAAATCTTTTAAATAAGTTTAAAAAAATACTTCATAGATTTAAATTAATTTTCTAATTACAGATTTATTTAAGATGGTCAACACTTAATTAACTTGCTAAAGAAATACACCAGGAAACCTAGAAAAATGTATTTTATATGTAAGTTAATTAATTACTTAATTATAAAACATTTCCCGTGACCTAATTAATCATTAAACTTATATTATATATGTCCCATATCTTTTTTATATTATTTTATTCACTATCTAATAGAATTATAACAACGCATGATGAGACAAACGCAATATATGCAAAAAAGAAAAAAAAGAAAAAAAAAAGACATTTACACCTTTGATCATCATCATCATTATTGATTGAGGCTAAAAACCATATTGCCATAAAGTACTTTTATACCTTAGATAATTAACAACTTGACGTGTACTTGAGAACTTGTATAACAAATTTTCAAATACTAATTGAAGGTGTTAATTATAATTTAAGGATAAGTGAAATCTTTCTTCTCATCGTCTAAATTCTTATTTGCTTGACTTAATTTTCTGTGAAGATTTTGCTTTCAATTTAAAGTAATTTCTTCAAAGTCACTTTATTCAGAAAAAAATCGATCTAAATGTAAAATATACATTAATTAAAAAATAAATATATTCCAAAATTTGAGATATCTAGTTAGCTTGAAAAATATAAGATACTTGCTTATCTCCATTGTAATCTCTAATCTGCAATTGATCAATCAATACTAATTATATTTAATATTAATTTATTAATTGAAGAAAAAAAAATTTATTGATCTCATGATGATAATATTTTGTGTTTCATTCAAGTTCAATAACTGCTATGGAAAAATAATTTGTATGAAAGCTTCGTGAACTTGCAGGTTGCATACCAAAGGAAATTGGAAACCTCGTTTACTTGGAATATATAAACCTTTTAGAAAATAGCTTGACAGGTACGTACATTGATTTAACACCTTGAAAAATTACTTTTTTGATTTCTATGTTGTCAAACGATTATCCTCTTCTGATAACAAATTAACTTACACATGTGGTATACCAAAATAAATTTGAAAACTCACTTCCTTGAAATATATGTACCTAACGTAATAACTTGACATGTATATATTCTCGACAACTTGTGCATTATTTGTTTGTAAGATGACAAGGCCATTATATGTTCCTTGATTTTTGTGCTCTCAAACAATATATTCTCTTCAAATTTTGACACTAAAATAGCTTGAAGATATGATATATATATATATATATATACCTCCATCTTGACAAATATAAGATGCTTGCTTCGCTCCTTTATACGTAATCTTTAATCAGAATAGATTAAATATTACTAATGCTTAATTTTTGTTTAATACCTATCAAAAATTGCGTTTGAGATCTCATTATGGTATTTTTTTCATGTTTCATTAAAGTTTAATCATTTATTATTTATGCATGATAATTAATGATAAGTATTAAGTAGTTAATTCTCTATTAATGAATTTATAATCTCAAAAAGTAATATCTTTGAAAAGATAGATATATATTATTTGAAAATTACATTACATTGCTTGATTATTTGTATTCTGTCATTAATATATATTGCTTTTAATAATATTTTCAAATTCATAGTTTTATATACATCATAATTAGAAAATATTTTACTGAACAAAATCGAAAATTAATTCACACTATATGTATGTTTGTTGTAGGTGGATTACCACATGAGCTTGGCAATCTAGCTTACCTCAAGGAATTCAATGTGGGATTCAATTTCTTATCTGGCGAAATCCCACCTTCCATTTTCAACATATCAACCTTGAAGATACTTGCACTTAACCGCAATAACTTTTCAGGCAGTCTTCCTTCAACTATGGGGATTAATTCACTTTCCAGTCTAGAAGAGCTTTATTTGAATCATAACAGATTTAGTGGGCCGATTCCAAGTTCTATCACCAACGCTTCTAAGCTTATTATTTTGGCCTTGCACACCAACTCGTTTAGTGGCTCTATACCCAATTTTGGTAATTTAAGACTCTTAAAGGTTCTTTTAATTTGGGGAAATAATTTGGCAGGAGATTTGGCATCTCCAATCTCTTCATTATCTAGTTGCCAATGTTTGCAAGCCTTGGAGATATCAGGAAATCCACTAAGTGGTGTTCTCCCAACTTCAATTGGGAATTTATCCATCTCTCTTCAGAAGTTTTACGCATCTCAATGCAATATAAAAGGTGATATTCCTTCTGAGATTAGAAACTTGAGCAGTTTGCTACGCATATATCTTGATGAAAATGAGTTGACAGGGTTCATCCCAACAACGCTTGGGACATTAAAGCATCTTCAAGTAATATATCTTAGTGACAATCAGCTGAAAGGGTATATCCCTTCCAATATTTGTCAACTAAGTCATTTAGGGGACTTGTACTTGAGTAATAATATGCTCACAGGTCCAATACCTCAATGCTTTGGTGAACTTAAATCCCTAAGAAATGTCTACTTGCAGTCAAACAAGCTGAATTCCACCATACCTTCTACCTTCTGGAATCTTAGAGACCTCTTGGCTATAAACTTGTCGTCAAACCATTTGAGTGGTCAACTTTCACTTGAGATTTCAAGTTTGAAGGAAATCTACCAGGTGGACTTATCCTTTAATCAGTTTTCAGGTGATATTCCAAGCTCAATTGGCAGCTGCCAATCAATAGAGTTCCTATCGTTAGCACATAATAAATTTGAAGGTTATATTCCTCAATCCTTGGGAAACATCGTAAACTTGAAATTATTAGATCTATCTAATAATAATCTTTTTGGCGTTATCCCAAATTCTTTGGAGAATCTTCACTACCTTCAATATTTTAATGTGTCTTACAATAAATTAGAAGGAGAGATTCCTACAGGGGGGTCTTTTGTTAACTTCAATGCTCAATCGTTTTATCACAACTTTGCTCTGTGTGGTGCACCAAGATTCCAAGTTCATCCTTGCATTGAAAATCTTAAAAGATCAAAGAATGTGAAGTATATTGTGCCCCCTATCATTGCAGCTTTCATTTTGGTGATTGCCATACTTATGCTCATAAAGAAGCGAAAACAGAGCAAAGTACCACCCTTGAGCCAGATAGACATTTCACTAGGTATTGCTTGGAGAAGAATTTCACTTAGAGAACTTGAACGAGGAACAAATGCCTTTAGTGAAACCAACGTACTTGGAAGAGGAAACTTTGGTTCAGTATTCAAAGGGACACTTTCAGATGGGTTAAATGTTGCAGTAAAAGTTTTTAACTTGCAGTTGGAAGGAGCTGCCAAAGTCTTTGATACTGAAAGTCAAATACTGAGCACCATTCGGCATAAAAACTTAGTCCAAATAATTGGTTGTTGTAGCAACACAGAATTCAAAGCCCTGATTCTTGCATACATGCCAAATGGGAGCCTCGAGAAATGGTTATATTCTGACAACTATTGTCTAAATGTGATGGAAAGACTAAAAATAGCAATAGATATTGCAATGGCCTTGGAACATCTTCATCACGGCCATATATTTCCTATTGTCCATTGTGATATGAAGCCAAGCAATGTGTTGTTGGATGAAGACATGACTGCTTCTGTCAGTGATTTTGGTATTTCCAAGCTCTTTGATGAAAGGGAGGTTGTGATTCGAACCAAAACCTTGGGGACAATTGGTTATACTGCACCAGGTAATGTTTAGTAGTTTCTTTCAATATGTTTCTTTTCTACGTTTTCCTTTATTTTATCTAGTTTTCAAAAATTGAATCCTCCAATAATGAATATCAATTACATGAATTAGAATATGGATTGGAAGGGAAAGTGTCGACAAATGGGGATGTTTACAGTTATGGTATAATGTTGCTAGAGATGTTTACCAGGAGGAAGCCAACAGATGATATGTTTAGTGAAGATATGAACTTGAAAGGCTGGGTGAGTGAAGCATTACAAGGAAATGCAATAATTGAAGTTGTGGCCCGTGGTTTGCTACCAAGAGAAGATCAACATTTTAATGCAAAGAAGCAATGCATCTCATCTATTTTTCAATTGGCAATGAAATGCTTAGCCGTTTCACCTAAGGAAAGAATTAACATGATAGAAACAGTGGCTGCTCTCCAGAGGATCAAAGTCAGAGTTTTAGCAGAGACCAACAGCGTTAAATAAATGCAATTTACACTACTGGAGGTAATAGTTATTGATAACATCAATAGTACTCTTGCGTGGCTTCAATAAAAAAGAATAAGCCTTATTAGGTTTTAAGTGTTGTGTCTTTGGTCTATGAATCTAGTATATAGTTGAAAGAGGCAGAAAAATATGCATTGTTGTTGAGCTTCTATTCTTGTTTGAAATATCCCAACTTCATTCCATTTTTTACACAAAACATCCCTTCATCACATTTAAGGTACTTAACATATAACAAAGACTTATGTGCATTTGGATATGATAAATGAATCTTTTATCATTATCACAAGTCACAGTATGTTGACGAATACTATAAATATACTTTGATGAATCTTATATGAGTGGTATGTGACTGTGGACCATACAAGTGATGTCTAATCTAATTATAATATTAAAAGATGAGCTTTCTTGATTCTTAATTTTCATGTTTTCAACAAAAGCCCATGGAAAAAATGCCACTCATAATTTGGACTTTCTAGTCGAGCAATAACTGTGTTTAGACCTAGATGGATCTCAAATAGCGACTCATCACTTGGTCTACAATTGATCGTATCAACTATCTATGGATACTAATATAGTTTGCCATGCCTTCATCAGTAAAAATTCTGAACTACAATAATATTCTAGAGTTTTAAGGATCTAAAAATAGTGAGTTCAAAATTTAAACTAGCCTATAAAGTTGAGCAAGCGAAAAACTATTTGATTAGCAACTAGTTCCATTTGTTAAACAAGTCAAAACATCTACAACTCTAAAGCAGAAGAAAGCATAACAAAAAATTCCATGTGCTACTAGACAAGTAAGCTTGGTAGTCAACTTTGTAGCTGCCTCAGGTACCTGCGGAAATAGTGAATAAAATAAATGTTAATGTGGACAAGAATGCTAAATGAACAGCCTAAGGATCAACCATGAATATTCCAAGAAAGAGTTCACACACTTTTATAAAACGTCCCCAGCCAGACAAAAGCACATCATATTAGTGCAAAAGCAGGAGGAATAATAATCAGATAGATGAGACATTTTTCTTGAGTTACCTGTACAGTCATCATTCTATAGTTGAGGCTCTTTAGGAGAATGATGAGGTGAATTGTTAGAAACATTACCCTCTATGTACATGCCCTTTCTTTCACCATCCGTATAGCTAATTATATTATTATTCAAACCACCTTCAACAGGCTCGGGAACCTGAATCGTCTTTCCAAACAATTGAAATGAATTAGCACCAACTCTCTTTGGAGAACTAAGTCCATGCTGGCTAGCTAAATGGACACTGCCCGAACAACAAGGTGATAATTTGTCTGAATTTGGAATCCCAATATTTAGTACTGTTGACAGTTCTTGTTCCATGCTATTCTTGAGGAGTTCTGTGAAAGTCTGGTGAGAATTATCAATGTGGGAGTTGGATAAATGGGATATACAGATAGGATCTTGCCTGGCCCCCTGTATGCTGGCAGGAAAAGGGGAAATATTGAGCACTGAAGTATTTGTATAGCCTACCATTGAGCGAGCTAACTCTGTCATAGGGAAACAAAATTGTGGCTCTCCAACTGTTAGCAGCTCTGGCTCTTGCAAAGCTTTGAACTTCTTGTAAGGAGCAGGAATCGCAGGATGAAGTTCTGATGCTGGCAGAACATGCTCGACTTGCCAAGGGCTCACTCTGTTCATGTTTAGCAAAATCTCAGGTTCATCCCAACTTACCTGCAGCACAAAATGATGAGAAATTCAGATGGAAAAAAGTCGTTTATGTCAAATTATTTCACCAATTTATCCTCTGCAAGGGAATAGTTTAGAGATTTGACGTTTTTATTACTGATTTAGCAACTTGCCGATCAAGTGATCGTTCAACTTTGGCATAATACAAAATATAACCAAAATCGAGCATATGACCTCGTCCAAATGTGTTGACATAATCCAGCAACCAAAAACAAGCATTTGGCTTTACCACTATAACGCCAATGGCATCGCTCTCTATAATAAATAGAGCATCTTGCGTAATCAAGCATGCAGAATGAGGAATTGGAAGTATTAGCAAAATGAAGTATAAAGAGAGAATATAACAAGATTTGCCAAGGCAATGCGGTTATAATAGTTCTACAATGACAGAAACTCCACATTTGTATGATGATCGTTACCACTAGATTAAAAATGACATGAATCATTGTGACAATTCTTTGAGAAACATAACAATGCAATATCTAATCTGCCACTATTTTATAAATTTACCCCATCATCAGCAAAATTCAAGAACTAGATTTTAAACCAGTAAACATCAACTTAAAACGAACATTATCAAAGGGTTGATAAAAATCATCAAAGAAACTCGAAAAAAATTTGAATTCAATTAAATACTATTGAATCTTGGACATATAAGAGTTCAAAATCAAATACAAAATATCTTTTGTTTTATGGCAGCAAGCTCCATTCCCATCATAAAACTTTTGTTTTTCATACAAAAGAATTAATGAACTATCCAACCTACTATTCTACAAATTCTATTATATACGAGGACACAATGATCACTCAATAATATCATAAAATATCAACGTGCATGCACATCTAGGTTTCGTTCTATACCTGAAGCATGCGCCATGGAGAGCCGCGCCAAGGACCACTATCCGGCAATGCGGCGGCTGAAATTGTTCCCTGAAACCACGTCACCCGGGATGAATCCTCTGTCTCTACCGCAATCTTCACTCGCATGCCCACGCTCCAGCGTATCCGCAACGCACTCTCCACCTTCTCCGCACTAACCACAAAATCCGGCGATCCAACCCTAGGATAATACACCACCTCGAACGCCAATCCTTTAGCCGCATTCTCGATGGCCTCCAAAGCCCTACCAGTAGTACTGCTGTTGGCAGAGGCTTCTCCAGAATCCCAGATATTGTTGCCGCCATATCGCCCGGCTCTCCTTATCCCAATAAAAAGCTCGTTCGTACATTTTTTCCTCATAAAAACAACGGAATCTCCCGCGACGAGGCGCTTAGCGTTAACGAACTTGCTCCATCCGGTGGTGAGCAAATGGCGGAGTGGCGTGCCTCGGTAGATGTGGCGAAAATCCCATGGAATTTGACGAGTGTCCGTCATTCTCAAAATTTGAACCGGCGGGTTAGCCGCGAAGTCCAGCGGCGGGAAAATCGAGTCCGCGCAGAATCTCGGCACTGAAAAACCTCCGCCATTGTTCGCATCAGAAGGAGTTAGAACCTTAGCAAAAGAAACCACATCGCTTTCACCGTCATCACCTATATTAATCTTATCCGGTCGTCGCTCCCAAGCGTTGAGTGGCTGGAGGAGGATTTTAACGAAAGCTTGGTCGGATGCATGGTGAGAGAGCAAACGAACGGAGATGACTTTGCAGAGAAGAAACGGATTTCTGGCGTTAATATTGTAATTTCCTTCGGAGACGGCGGAGGAGGAGGAGGAGGAGGAGTGTTCAAGGTGGCCTTGAGGGAAGTAATATACACAGGACTGAATTTGGGGGATTTGGACGGAGGCGCTGGCAACAGCGCGCCATATGGCGGATTCGACTTCGGTGGCGGGGTCGGAAGAGGTGGACATTGGCTGTTGTCACGGCGGAGGAGTGTATGTATCGGTGAAGACCTGAATGTATAGGTTACGTACAGGGTACGACCGAAGACAGAGGGAGGATATAAATATATAAATATATATAGTGTTTCCAAAATGCCCTCAGCTTTTGTCTGGAATTACGGAGATGCGTGGAACTACAGGATAACTGTCATGTAGAAATGAGTGGAAAATTAGAGTCACCACGCGCTTATGGTAGACTATAGTGCACGCCCCATTGACGAGTTAGCTACGTGACGTTCTAGAAATCATATTCTAAAAATTGTTTTTTTAATATAATAAAATATGACAAGTTGTTACGAGTTAATGAAGTAAATTGAATGGTTTGATTTTCATTTCTTTCTTTATTTTTTAATATTTTATGAAAGATTTGATTTTTTTGTTATCATATTAACTCAAGTTTTAGCAAATATGACCAGTAAAAAATATTTTAAGTATGTTAAAAGAAGTTTTCTATTGTTATGGTCATAAATTAAATATGAAATAACAAATAATTTTTGACAAAAAATTGTGAATATCATGATTTATAATGTAATTGTCAAATTTTAGTTCGGCTATATATCAATTGAATAGTGCATATGTTTAGTATTTGTAATAATTTTGCTTGTTCTTTTGGCACATGAAGGAACCCATTCTTAAGTGTTGTCGACAACTTTTTTATCCATTCGCGAAAGTTGATTTCAAAATTTGAGTTATTTCAAAGTTTGTCTAGAGAAAACATCTTGAGGTGAGGGAGAGAAGAGAATCATTTGTTCAAGCTTTATGGCTTTGATTTCATAATGTGGAATAAAATTAAGTATTACATATTTCTCTAATCGAGCAACATGCAATATGAGAAGAGAGACTTATAGTCGTCATTCTTACAGATGATATCTACGACGATGACCAATTCAATCGTCATGTATGAAGACCCAACTGCGTTGAGTTATCGTCCTGTCGGTACATATTGGTGAGGAGTTTTGTCCTTAAAAGAGTATTGAGATAAAGGTGAGAAGGGATTATGAAACCCAGTGTCCCTCATTTCCTCGATGTGGAACATCATATATCCTTATAACCTTCCAATGAAGGGGTATGAGAAGAGACACATAGTTGTCATTCTCTTGAACGGCACACCAATGGCAATTATCAAATATATGGTCATACATAGAAGCCCAATTAAATCAGCATCTACTCTATCGTCATGTATGAATATGGCATTATATTCTAACTAGCGATTTTGGTCTATACCATGTGCTAAAATTATTACAATATAATAAATAAATTACAAATTTATGTTTGAATAATACTGTAATTTTTAAGTTAATTTTAATGCATTTATTTAAATTTTTAGATAAATAAAAAGAAAAATTATAGTAAAGTGGTAATAATTTCATTCCAGAATAGTCACATTGAGTTCCAATGATAGTTAACTTATTAAGTGTAGTTGAATATCACTCAAAAATATATTAAATGAACTTGTACTTTATTAAAAATTATAGTATAAGGAAGAGGATCAAATGTTCAAATCCCATGCACTTTGGTCCTCCATGTTGGACAAAATCAAGTATCATCCCTTCTAATATGATATTGTGTTTATCTTATGCACGAAGATCCCTGATTCTTAGGGATTATCTTTAATTCTTGTAACTATCGCAGTTATCTCAACTAAAATAGTTTATTCTAACTTTGATCCAATTATTTCTTACTTAAGTCTCTACCCTTGACATTTCTTTAAAATTATATGCTACTAGTGGCTTTAAGTTCTCCGTACAACTCTTCAATATGCAGGTTAATTTAATTTATTGGTCCTAATTCAAGAGACTTTCAAACTAAAATCAAACTAATTTTACGAAATAAACTATATAATATGTGATTAGCAAAATTTAATTCAATTGCATCAAAAACTAGAAGCAAGTTTCACTAATATAATAAAGTTCCTCTTCTAACTCGCAAAGATAATTATTTTCTATATCCACTTTATACTATTAATTTTGTCTTCAATAGTTTACAACTAAATTCCTTTTCAAAAGAAATATTTTATTTGAATATAAGGAGCGTGTACTTCACCGCCTCCAACGCAACTCTAAAAGATTATATCACATCAGCAGAAACAATTATTAAAACAGATCAGTTTAATTTATCCGAAAGCCCTTAACCGCCCAACAGATATGCCTCAGGTCACGTTTTTTCGTTTTTACCACTTTAAGTAAAATTATTCCGTACTTACCGGTGCAATAGGCCAAGGAAAACACATCCAATGCACTAGCCAATCCATTGACCCATGTTCCAATAATCACAATCAAAAGTAAGAATATCTCAAGGATTCTTAAAAATGATAGGATTGCGTTTAGATTGTATTTAAAAACTCAAATAAAAATAAGATAATATCATGTATTTAAAATTCAAATGGAGTTTAACTAGTCAATTGCATTTGAATTCGAGTAGAAAAAAAATTCCACAACTAACGAGATAAATTTTGTTTGTTAGCATTATCTTTTATAGAATGAGAAGTTTTATTATCGAACATTTGAAATGAGATTTTATAAAAATCTGCTATTATAGATATCAGTTACACTATATTATTCTAAATTTTAAACTATTAACTATACTCTTAATTTTTAATTCAATTTGTAAAAAAAAATATTACTTGATATGAAATAATATGATCAAAATATAATAAAAAATTATTGAATACACAAACTATTACATCTCAATTTTTTAAGTTATAACATATAAATTGTCTATAATGTATGAATTTATATTAATTAACCATCGTGCTATTGTTTGTCTATAGAGCATAAAAGTTAAATATATTTAATTTGCATCAATAAGAAAATAGTTTTAAATTATATATGTGGGTACAGCATACCTCGACAACTAATTAAGAAAAAAATTCAACAAATTATTTTTTTACTTACTAAAATTGGAGGACAAAATAGGGAAATCATGTGGCGGTTGGGTATGAGAGGAAACCCAACCGCCGTCGCATGCGTAGGGATTGGCAGAAAAAGTAAAAAGTAGAAATCGGGACCAAACAGAACTTTCGAAGTACACGGAATTTCTGTGTCATTTTTTGACCGTATAAACTGCTTCCCTTTTCTGGGGAGAGGGACTCGGAGGGGCGGTTTGATTGACTATTTTGTAACAAAATCTTGCACGTCGTTGTTTACTTTTCATGAAAACATGTGGTTGAAGGGTTTCCTTTTTGGTCCATGTTCGATTGAAGGACCACAAAGCCCAAGTGACTCCTGCTAGTTTCTTTTGTGATAATCTATTTTATTTGGTGTCACAGTATTTGGTCAACCTAAAATTATGATTTTATTTTTTTTGTTATTCTCTTTTTGCTTTTATATAAATATAAAATTTTGAATGAATTAAAGGATGAACTTTTCAATTTATTTAAAATAAGTATGAATTTTATTTACTTTATTATTCTTAAAAATAATTGAAATAGTATGAAAACAATAAATTTATAATATATGTTTCATTTCTTTGTTGTTTTTGTTACTCCCAAATAGGGGTGTAAGTTGAGTCGAGCCAACTCGCAAGCTGGCTTAAATCAATTTGAAAAGGCTTAGTCAAGATTGAAATTATTTGAGCTTGAGCCGAGCTTATTGAGCATGAGTTTGGAATTGAGTTAAGTTTGAATTTTAAAATGATGGCTCAAAAGCTTGCAAGCCGGTTCACGAGTTATAGTATTTTTTAAAATAATATATATTAAATAATATATAAAAATAATAATTCAAAAAATATATGCCACCACATAGAGTTAATTTTCAAAACATAATTCAATTATTCACTTATATATAACTTATTAATAAATAATAATTTATAAGATAGTAATTTATAATTTGTAAAATACTAAAAGTAAACAACATGATACATTTGAAAAAAATGTAAATTTTTTAACTCAAATAATTTCATAAAAATATAAATTATATAATAAAATTTCATTGTATAATATATTATATATGATTACTGCATTTTTTTAGATTTAATAATGCAAGTATGAAATAGAAATTCATTATTATTTTAACAAATTTATTTTTATACTTTAATGTTTAAATTTCAAAAGTCAAAACAATAATCTTACTTGAAATTTATAAAAAAATTTATTGACCTTTAGAAAAATTAATGTTTCTGTTGGATTTGCTAATAAATAGTATTTTTCGATAATTTCACAAAAAATAGTAAGGACTAAATTGAGCTTGTTGAGCTCGAGCTCAAGTTCACATATTGAATGTGGAATATGCTAGACGAGCTCGAGCTTGGCTCAAGCTCAATTGTAGCTCGATAACTTATGAGCTCATCAAGCTCGAGTTTGAGCTTGATATTTACCAATGAGCTCAAGGTTCAGCCTAAAATTTGGAGCTTGAGCTCATTGTGTTTTAAAATGAGTCAAATTTAAGCTTGAAATTTTTACGAAACTCAGCTTAAACTTGACTCGTTTATAGCCCTACCCCCAACAACAAAGCAAATCGAGGATTAGGATTATACCCTCCATTCACAAAAGAGATCGTGAATGAGTAGTTATTAGATCACACTGCTATAGCAATAAATATAGTTCAGAAAAATGACATGAAAATTTCTTTGAAGAAAGTATTAGAGAATTGATTGTTACAACTATTGGTCACAAATTCTCAATCATTTGTTGTTAGTTCTCTGAAAGTCTCCCCTAATATCTAAAGTCGTGTTTGATTTAAGCAATTATGGTAACTATGCATTTGAATCCATGTTAGTCCATTCTAATCACTTGTTTGATACATGAGATTACGGTTTGCAGCCAAGGCAAGATTTGGTTCGAACCCGCTCTAAGCCCACACTATGCGTGTGATTGTGGTTAATTTGAATCCCATCATTTTTGGTGAGATTAGGTTCTGAAGCAAGCAACTAAAAATTGGCTTTACAAATTTGTCCCTCACAAAATGAGGGACAATTACATCCATGCCCTTTTTAAATATTGGTATAAATTACTCAAATTCATTCACGTTTTTATACAAGCAACGCTTTTCACTACACCCATGTTTTGAGACAAAGTCACCACTTTCCCTCTTCACTATTTTTCTTCACAGGTACACATTTTTTTTTTGTTAATGATTTTATTTTTAAAATAAATTATTAATTGAATATTTGAATAAAAATAAATTTTAGGCTTATAAGATGTTGCTAATGACAATATTGTGTTTACAATAATTAAAATTGAATGAGCTACAACCAACATTTTAATTTCTTGTCAAATTAAAATGAGTGTGAATCCCTACCCTACTTATAAGTTATGGTTGGAACTTATAAGATATTGGATTTTATTTTCAAAACAAGTTCTTTAAATAATTAGATAAAATAAGATCATAAAGTCTACAACATACTAATAATTATAATTTTATAATTGACATGCAAGATTAAAATTAAAAGAGTTTGATAATATTTTAAAAATAAGCTCGACACTCTTTAATTTAATAAGAGCTTATAATTTTTTAATCAGCTAAACTCCCATAATATTTTCTCAAACAAATAAAATGGAAATGCCTTAACTAACCTACTTAATAGTTTTCACTTGATTACTTAATATACCAATATGAACCCAAGAATTTGTTTTGAATTTTAAAAAATAAAATAGATAGATATTTCATTAATTAATTTTAATTTTTATATTTAATTAAAAATAAAATCGATTCAATTCAATAAATCCAATGGGTTAAGTTTTAATTCAAGGCCCATAATAAATGTCAATTTTTTAAAAAAATTAATAAATAAAATTAAAATTAGTTACTTTTAATTAATATTAAATAACTTCAATTTTAAT
>JACGDI010005455.1:1348223-1370977 GCA_014898725.1 Jacaranda copaia | reverse complement strand
CTGTCAGTCCCTAAGAACATATAGAGCTTTATGTTTATATTCTCAAAAGTAATAACAATTATTTTATTTTTTTTTTACAAGAAACTTATAATATTCTTGATAATTATAATTTATTTATTTAAAATTCATGTTAGTGGTTGTAAAACATATTTTTTGAAACAGCAATTGCAAGATTTATCAATTTTCAAGATCTCTAATTTCAACTATTGAATTTAAAAATAATCAATTTCCTAATGGCAGCGTTGACTTCGGTTTATGATTCCATGCATATTTTAGCAACATTTGGGCTAAAACTTGATAATTAGCATTGATATTAATTAAACAAAAAACAACATACATTAATTGATCAATGCAAATATCATATCGGATACACGGTGACAATATCACCATTACAAAAATTCAAGTAATACCTTATACATGACAACTTGAATAGAACATAAAAACTACAACAACCATATTAGAACTTAATTGCAAAGCTAGTAAAAGACGAAAGAAAAATGCACTTTCTTATGGATGCTCTGAAAATGAAGGACGTGAAACGTGAGGAAAAAACCACCTCAGTGTCATTTAAATAGTACAAAGAAAGGCAATAATAAAAACTAAGAAAGTAGTGTGTCTCAATACCCAAAATCAAACATGAATGTCATATTACGGAATTCGTGGGATGAACTACAATCTCTTCTATCAAACGAGTATATTAATCCATCATAATAAGTGCTAATTTAATTGGACCATGATTGTATACAATTCATAGTCAATCGAACCAAATGTGGCCTTATGGTATAAAATATTGTGAAACAAAAGCCGAGTCCATAAAAGTCTACTTCAATCAATTTTTCTTCTCTTTACCAACAAAATTATCTGCTCAACGTATTTTAAGATAAAAGTGGGCTGTTTAATTATCATTGTTCTTGAAGTAAAAATGGATCCTTTTATTCCTAAATAATTTCTTCCAAAGGGGTTTCTACCTCATCATGAAAATGAGATTCATTAATTTTTCAAAAACAAGACATATTACTGCAGTCTAATTTCCAATATCAGAAGAAACACAAGTTGCATCATTATGGACATTCAAAAAATAATTGCAGTCAATCAAAATAAGGGGAGTTTTTCTTGTTTCTTCATAATATTTTGGTAATTCTCTTTACTGTAGTTTTATGTATTTTCCACCATCATCCGATGAATATAAAAAGCCTTCTAACAATAACCATAAATTGCAAGGCAAATAGGATGAGATTTTCATAAAAATGCATTAAAGCTCTTTCCAAGTAATTCACCCTAGAAAACATTGGAACCTTTGTGACCAACAGACACCATAAACACTATCCATTAAACTCACCTTATTTCAAGGAACCAACCGTTCTAGATAAAGCCCTTGAATACTGAAAACACTCGACAGTAGAATATAACCTAAACCACCAAAACCACGGCATTTATTATCACAATAACATGCTCACACCAGTCATTGTAGACATGCACACTAGTAGCAAAACATGCTAAATAGAGGTAAAAGATAATAAGGGGAAACATGGCAATTCGTCAGCAGAGTTACTCCTCTTCAGATTCAGATTCGGCACTCTGCAGCCACTCCACAAATGGCTTGACATTCTTCCATATGGGAGAGCCTTTATTGCCACCTTTTAAGCCCTTCTCATACCACTCCAAGATGAACTCTTCTTCCAGCAAATCATTGTCGTATAGCGCCTTCAAAACCAAAGCCACCTCTTTTCCTGCCTCAGGGCTTGCTTTCCCACAGAAGGACTCTATGGCATGAAGAAGCAGCATCTGTGAACCCTCTTCCTGAACTGCAGCTGCAAGGTAGTTCTTCTTCTTCACGACCTCCTTAGCAAAACCTTTCCCAACTCCTTCAAACAAGGCATCAAATAAGGCATCAAGGATATCTTGGCGAGTGCCAGAGAGAGAATGCAATATGGATTTGAATTGGCCAGCAGGAGAACCCTTCTCAAGATGCTTCTTAATTTCTTCAACAAGTTCCTGATGAGGACTGCCAGAATTAACACCATTGGCCTGCCCGTTAACTTTGGGTTTCCCAGCCATTCCAGGAGACCTTTTCCCTGATTTTGGCTTCTCTTCATTGGTTGAGAGCATAACCATACTAGCTGTAACAGCACTCAGCTGCTCTTGAATTTTTTGTTGCGCAGCCACAGCCGAAGTGTCCGTCTGCCACTGGATATCATCATCACTATTGCCAGCATCATTCTCATCTGCCTGGCTACCAACTGGAGAATGGTCCTCATCAGAGTGAACAGACTTCTTCTTGCAAGATGCTTTTGCAGCTACATCTTTCAAATTTCCAGATGAACCTTTTCTCTTTGAAGCATCTTTCTTAAGTTTCTTCTGCTCTTCATCAGCCACCTCTCCTTCCTTAAGTCGCTCCTTCTCAGCCCTCCTCAATGCTTTCTTGTCTTTTGATCCTTTCTTAGCCTCAGGAGGGTTTTTCAGAATGAATGTTGTGAGCTTGTCCCTCATGTCAACCTCTGAGATGAAACCACAAGCAGCACACTTGAGATTGACCATCTGTGACTTAGTAATGATAATTTCAGTTTCAGGGTTCCCACAACCATAACACTGGACAAATTTCTTGATGAAGTTTTCAAGAAGTCCAGCAAGCTTTGCAGTATCATGGGCACCATTGACATGGGAAGTTCCAGTTTTCTCATCAAACTTGGATTGAGCACCCAGTTCACATCCAAAATACTTAGTTGTGTAGGAGGCAGGCCTGCCCAAAGCCTTTGCAATGTCGACCATATTGACTACATTGGTTTTGATGCCATTTCCCCGACCCTCAATTTTTGTTATCATCTTAGGCATCTTATACCTGTAGAAGGCGTCATCCTTGTTTCCAGCACCAATATTTTGCAAAGCCATTTTCACGTTGAGAATGGTTATTGCTGTATAACAACTTTATCAGAAGGGAAGCAGGATATCCTCAACAAAAGTTTCTTCTTCAATACAGTTAAAGTTCCTGGCAAGAGGGACAGGCCACGTAAACTGGCAACCTTGACAAAGTATGTTATATCCTACGAATGGCTTGAGATGCATGCAGCCAATTTCTAGACCACAATGTCTATCCTTTTTTCTCGATGAGGGAGAGTATTCTCCAAGCAACCCAATTGATAATAAAAACAGAGAGGCTCGTTCAGACATAAAAGAAGTTTCTAACTTAACACCCTCCACTTTTGCTGACCACAGTCACTCCCAGGTGCAATAGCAAATGTCCTGGAACACATTTGCAGAATCAGAAAGAAATACCCAGAAAGCAACATAGTTTATAAAAAGAATAATGGCAAAAGCAAAGTAGTCTCCCAAAAGGACAACTATTCAAATTACAAAATTAAACTCCAAAGTTCCAGAAGGCAAGAGAATCCTTTATACGAACTTCAGTAATTTGTCAAAAAATAGAACTGTTATGTAATCCAATCAGCATCATTCATCATATTATATTTCAAAATCTGCCAATTCAAAACTAAGCTGAAATCCATATACAGTCGGTCCATCAATAGAAAGAATTTGGTAATTTGTCTGGATACATTTCCAATAATCAATCATTAATATTAATCATATTTCCCAACTGACACGTTTAAAACTAGCTGAAAATCAAATCCAGCCTCAATCCATCAATAACAAAACTTTTGGTAATCTGTCTTAAAGTAGAAATTTCCAACAATCCAATCAATATTCATTATTCATCTTATTTCCAAGTTCGCCAATTCAAAACGAGCCAAACTCCAAACACAGAATCAAGATTCAGATTGAATATGCCAACTCATAATTTCCGAATCCATATCACCCAAAATAAAATCCAGATTCAATCTCAATTCCAGACCGATTCTCAATCAGAATAAAATTTAGAAACAATTTCAACCACATACACCATCGCATCATCTCAAGGAAATAAAAACAAATCGAAAAACCAAATAACAAACGCATCCCAATACAGATCCAAAAACTAATCAGGATAAACAGCGTAAATGAACATAAAACATACAATACAACAACGAAAACAACAACAACAACAACAACAACAATAATAATAATAACATTGACGAATTAATAAATAGAAGACAGAAAGTAAAAACATTAAGCATACCTTGTTAAGATGAGAAGAAAGACTGGTAAAACACAAATTAGGAAGAGAATTCACTTTCGTAGGAGTGGTTGATGAAAAAGTGAGATGAAGGAGAGGAGTTGTTCTATATATAGGGCAAAGAGCAAACCCTAGTCGTGAAGGTAGGACAAAATAAAAAAATATAAAATCACCAAAAAGGCCAAAATACAAAACAAAGGCCTCTCTTTTTTTTTCAAAAAAAAAAAATCCCCTTCTTTATATATTTTAATTTTATTTATATTTCCTAATACTTTATTTCTTTTATATTTCGTATTAATTAAAGCCACCGAAAGGAAGTAGTGCTAATAATACACCCGTTTAAAATTAAATGATGTCGTTAATACGTTGGTTTAGATTATTTAAGTGAAATTTTAGTTGATTTTAAAGAAAAATATTTAATAATAATAAGCATTTGATATTTTATAACATAGAGATAGTGCCTAATTATTAATTGAAAATTTTTGTAACATAATTTGGCATTTTAAAAATATATTTTTGCAAACTATATATATTCTCTATTTTCTCCTTGATTAATGATAATCGTGCAGCTATAACATCTTTTGATCGATGAATTTTTTTTTAAGGAAAAAGCCTATTTCTATGTATATTATATGGGTTTTGTATAAAAATACTCAAATAGAGAGAGTATTATTATTTAAGACCGAAATCACAGTTGCACATTTTTTATTTGTCAATTAATAGATGAAATCAACCAGGCAATTGAATTTGATTTCGCTATTCTTATTTTTTAAAAAATGAATCAGTTATTTTTGCAAAATTACTTTTTTTATATATTCAAATTGACACCATTATAATAATTTAATCTTTTTTATTTTGATACAGTTGCTTGCTCAATTTTATTTTTTATTTTTCAAATACTTCAAAAAAAAATTGTTGCATACTTTTCTAACATCTGAAGTTAAATATTAAATTTTCCAAGAATATAAACATATATTTTTATTTTATTTGCATAGTTATTTCTACTACTATTGCTAAAGTCAATACCTTTGCTCCAATCTTTTGCTTGTAGGAATAGGAATCATGGGATAAATTTCCAAAACTTATCTAATGCTAGCAAGTGACATAATCAAGGCATGAATTTTCAACCAACTATTAAGAAAAGATTCAATTAATTAATCAATTATTACTTACATTTAAATAAGCACTATTTGTTCATCACCAAACCCAATCACTTTCAAGGGTACAAAATATTCTTGAACAAATATTTCAAAATCACATTGCGATATTATTTATTCAACCAATCATCAACCCAATAAATTTAAATTGTGATCGTTTACACTATGTTTGGTTCAAGAATTTTGATAGGGAAAAGAAAAAAAAATATTAAGAAAAGTATTTTTGATTGTTTGGTTAGTAAGAAAAATGCTAAAGAACAGAAAACTTAAGAAAAAATATAATAAATTTGAGTTCATTTAAGCTCTCTTTCCTCCTCCAATACATTCATATTTTATTTTTTTTATTATTTTCTTCTACAACCAATATGCTCTATAATATTGTCATTAAAACGACTAATATTTTTTTAATATTTTTCTTAATAAAATTTAAGATTCAGTAGAGAAAACATCAAAAACAACTATGTTCAAGATCAATT
Source organism: Jacaranda copaia (assembly GCA_014898725.1). NCBI lineage: Eukaryota > Viridiplantae > Streptophyta > Magnoliopsida > Lamiales > Bignoniaceae > Jacaranda > Jacaranda copaia. Next base: position 1,365,236 of record JACGDI010005455.1, on the reverse strand, counting down.
TTATAACTAAGGAGATCCACTATTTGATTTTTCTTTTTCTTTTTTTTTTTTGGAATGAGAAGTTCGAATCGAATTAGAGTGGACATGCTACTTACTATCAAAGGTAAGAATGAAAACAGCGTTAGACAATCAATTTTTACGGGAAAATAGTTCTTTTGCCTTTCCCTATAATGTCATAATAGAAAGAGCCAATTTGACTTTCTCTATGTTAACGGATATTAAATAAATCGAATATATTATTTTTATATTTATATTTATTAATTTAATTTTTTGAATATTTAGATACAAATATTTAAAAATAATATCCGAATATATATCCTTTAGTTATCGATTGAATTTGGATATATTCATATTCAATTATAATTATTCAAATGCATTCATATTTGATTAAATTTATCCGTATTCAAATTATTTTTTAAAATTTTATATTTAATAATAATTCTTTAGATATCTATTTAAGAATATCCAAATACGTAAATCCATGAATCATAACAAATACATATTTTTAATTAATAGAAGAAAATGTACAATTTCATTAAAAAGAAAGCAATCAAATAAATAGCATAATTTTTAGTTGATAATTGACTTTATAATTAATTATTAATAATAACATTTAACTATATTAATTATAAAGTCAACCAATAATAATTATGTTTATTATCTTTATCCTTTAATTTTTTTTCTCTATATTACAAAAAAAATTTAAATTTATTCCTTTTTCTTCCTAATTCTTCAATTATAATTTATATATGTACATATATAGATTATGAGATTTTTATTAAAAATATAAATAATATATTATTTAATAAATATACATTAGAAGCGGATACTAAATTGATTAGATATACATTTATCATATCCGTATAAATTTACAATCAGATATTTACTAATCGAATATGGATAATATCTGCTTAAAATGAATGTAAATAAATTTTGTATAAGTGGATACGAATGAAAACGGTAAACAAATTTCGAATATCCATTTATAACCTATTTGTAACTAAGTAGGGAGAGTTTCAATAGGGGAAGTCAATATACAAAATTTGGACTTCCCATGAAAAATTTGGCATATTCCTTGCATCATGTTGCGGTTCAAATTCAATTCGATACTCTACGTAAAATTCTCTCTCAAAAGAAATTAGATGGGGAAAATATCAAAGCAGTCTTACAACAAACTACTTGTCTTCTTGAAGTTAGGTCCCATCAAATTCTCTTTAAGACAAACTACTATTGCACGATATCTCAACTCAGTTTTTCTTTAAAATTAATCAAAAAGAATATCATATGCTAGAATAAAAATATAAAAATAAGAATAAAATAAACTACCAACTCAAATCAAAACATATAGATCCAGAAAGGGAAAGTAAAACATGAGAAATTGGGAGGTTGAGGTTCTCAAAATTCCTTAGTTGAGATGAAAGGGGAGAAGAAAAAGTACCGGCAAAGATGATAAATTGGGTGGAGAAATGCGAGATGAGGAACAGAGTTTGTATGAGAAAAGAAAAAACCTTAAGAAACTTTGTACTCTTACTATCGTTTCTTGGTATGCATTATCTTTTCTCACTCATTGGTATTCATATTAGAAGTCATCATTGGTGAATTATTATTTGATTTATAGTATTAACTTCACGTATTAAATGTAAGGTTGAAAATTTGAATTTCTTAAATTATATGAAATTAAATATTTAAATTTAACAAGTTCGTGGCTTACACGTGTGTATGTACCAAAAAAATAGTTGAGATCAGCATGCTTGAATCAATATTCCTTGAGTTATTCATAATTAATGTAATGGGAGTTTCTTAGATGTTTGATATGATAAAAAAAATGAAAATTAGAAGATAAAATATGGATTATGCAAAGAATATAGTTATGATTTTATTAAATCATCATTTGTAAAGGCTAATTTAGAGATAAATTTGAAATATGAATAAAATTAGTACCTAAATTGATTTTCATACTGATGAATTCTTCATTTGATCCTTTAAATTGCGACATTCATTTTAGTTGCTTGAATAATTAAATGATAATTTATAAAAAAAAATGAAAAATAAGTTTTTGCAGTAGATACAACAACCTTTTTCTTATAATAGCAAAGAAGAAGAAATACAAAAAGGAAATTATTTTGATTTTATCTTTATAAAAACCTAACTTAAATAAATGTATTAGTATATTACTAACATGTAACAAAGTCCATATCTATCGCTTGCTCGTTCTTTAATAGGCATATGGTTATAGTCTAATTCCTCAAACTGTTAGAAAGTTTATAATTTTATATTTTAATTTCACTCACCAATGAGTGTTTATTTGTCCTTCGCTCTACGTGCAATTAATCATATAGAAATATTAGTCTTATAAGATGGCATTGCTCAAATATATTACTTATCATTGAAATTAAAGTATTAAAAAGTAACACTTTTTCCTTAATCCATAACTTCTATTTTTCTATATATCAATGTTGATTGGTGGTGAGTTGAGTGGTCTCTAATTCAACGATACATGTCACTTTGAAAAATTAAAAATTCAAATTTAAACAAATTCCTGATGTATTGTGCGGATATATTAAAAAAATGTTAATTGAAGGTGGAGAAATTTCTTTCAAACTTCTCTGATATCTTCTTCTTGCAATTATTGATAAAATTAATGATTTTGCAATGAAAGGTCCTTGTCAAATTTGTGGGCCCTTTGGCGGCATCGTCTGCAAGAACTCCAAAAAACATTAGGGACCAAAAATGTATAGAAAATAACATGTTGTTGAATGAGATCTGTTGTGCTAACAAATAATTCATTTTCTAAATATTCGTTTAATTTATAAACAATTTGTTATTAGTTAAAAACAAGGAAACACAAGCCCAACATCCCATATGCTCATATTATGTCATGTTTTGTTTGGATGAAACTGATTACAAATTATTACCCTTCAAACACTAAAAACAATTTACAGTTAATCAAAACAAGAAACAGCTTTAAGGTTGTGAAGTTTTGAAATTGTAGAACACAAGTAATGACAGGCCAAACTTGTCCTTAATCTATGATGATCCATTGGATTTGGACAAATTTAAATGCCTTGTTTCAAACTAATACAGCTTATACATTGTTTTGTATAAGTTAATTGTTTGAACCCATTTGGCTGACATAAGAATAACATCCAAATCAAAAGGTTAGAATCAATGCATTTTACAAGCAAAAGAAGTTAAATATTTTTAGTTGATTGGAAATTTGGAATGTTGTGGGTTGGATCAAGAAAATTCCCAATTTGTATGAATCTTACTATATTTTTTTGTTTGAATGAATTTAACTCCGGCGTAGAATCGCTTGAAGTGATGAATTATAATTTCAATCTCATACAAAATGTATTTTATTATAACTTACATTGATTCCATCAATTAACTTTCCTATATAGTTGGTGTTAAAGGGGTTGACAATGAGCTTAAAGGTTTTTTTTCTTTGAGGAAAACGATAGAGTATATTTTTATTGAGATAACATTATAAATGTCAGAGAATATCATTAAAATTAGTTTGTTTTGAATGATGTGATTATAAATGATATATAAACAAATGGATATATTTTAAATCTATTAAAATAGAGCAATATAATTTTACGTTTAGTTGGTAAGATTAATTGAAAAGTAAATTAAAATAAAACATATAATTTTACGATTATAATATTTTATTATTTATTTTAATAATCTTTTTACATACTAATTAAGGGTAATTTGGCTTTTCTGAATTTTATCCAACTCAAGAAAAATGTATCAAATCTCTCCCCACTTAATATATATCTCAACTTAATATAGGGCCAATGACTTATCAGAGGCCCTATATCAAAGCAAACAAACAATAAATTATGAGTGATTATATATCTATCACGAATAATCAATTGAAGCAAACAAACCCTTAATAACCAAACTTTATATTCAATTCTCAAATCAACAAGATAAAGTATAAACTGAATAAGACCACAACCAATAGACACACATAGGTGCACTGTCTATTTGAATTGAATACGAAACCTCCTACATAATAGAAGAAACTTTGTGCCACTGGACCATAAGCGACTTGACACAATGAGCTTAAATGTTGCACATCACAAAAATTATATTAATTCCTTGAAGGGTTCATATGTAGTCAATGTTATATGGAGGGGATAATCAGCTCCAATTTATTGTTAAATTTGCCACTCGCGTGTAGGTTGATCATCAACAATTCAAAAATTTGAACTCATTAGGTACTCCTCTGAAAATAAATTATTGTACTCAATCAAATGAATATTGACAATTAATAGTGATCAAATTTGATTTCAAATTTAACGATTCAACGATATTGAGGTATTATCTTTTCAATATAAATCAATAATTTTATTATTATAAAAAAAATATACAGAAAAATAAAAGAAAATTAACAATTTATAAACTCTATCAAAACGCTCCGACTATTCCTATTTAAAATAAAATAATTGGTAATATTAATTTATAGATTACGATGATTCTTATCCATTCTTGCCAGTTTTGACATTTAAATTTTGAAAGGAATCATGAAAGGTTAAGTAGTAATTATAGGCAGCATTAGTGCACAAATTATTTGATTAGTTACCTCTTGGCCCAACTCCCACCTTCATCGTTTGATAAATGCAACGAATCTACAACTTAACAATTATTAATTAACATTGCAGAAAAATGTTAAAATGTCATTAATTACTAACAAAGTTAAATTATTGCAATAATAATTAATTTTTATAATGTAACTCCTCATATTTATTAATTTAAGTCATTAAAAATCGCAGCTTAATTTACTGCCAATCTCTTGGGACTGACGTCATCCCCGAAGAGACACAGACACAGACCTAAGATTTTGCCAAACATGCGAAACTCCATAAATTCTACGACAAAATTTAGAATTAAGGCAATAAATTGAGGAATATTTGATTTCATATATTTTTCCGAGTCCTAAGTATTTTTATTTTTTACATTTAATTATCTCTGTTATATAAATTTTGAGGGAAAAATGGAATCTTTTTATGTTAAAAAACTATTTAAAAATTTGTCTTCTTTTTTTTTGTCCCCAAGATTCCATCGAGATCCTCCATTTTCCAGCTCCATCACCGCCCCTTCTCACGTCGCTTACACTCTCTCTTTATCTATATATACACGATTCTGAACATATACGCTTGCTAGGAATTCAGGTGGGTTTTTCATTTTTTACTTTCTTTTTTCCCTTAAATTTAATATCTTGTGGAAAGAAAGGGGAAAAGGAAGAAAACTATGAAGACTAAGAGCAGTGGGAAGGTTTCTGCAAAATGGATTCCCATTTTCTCCATTTGTTTCTTCTTCCTTGGCATGATGTTCACCAACATGTATGTTTAGTTCAAGAATTTCGATTTTCTTGATTTTTTAAGTTTGCGGGAGTTTGAAGTGTTCAAATTTTTATGATTGATTGATCCGGCTTTTACAGATTCTGGGCTCCTTTGGAATCCAATAACCAGCTCATAACTCAGCAAAGAAGGGACGAAGAGTTGCAGATCGTCTCTGAGGACTGCAATTCTAAGAAAAAGGTCTAATTTTATGACTTCTTGTTGAAAAAATTGAGAACCTTTTCAGTTAAAAGTCTTGCAGATTCGGTGTTTGAAGCCTTTTCTTTTGTTTTCTGGCTTTTGGGTGTGGATGGAGTATTGGTGTATTCAGTCTTTGATTGTTGTTTCAATAGAAAGCAGGAGATCAGGGAAAGGATGTAATGAATGAGGTGTATAAAACCCATGAAGCAATTCAGTGAGTTCATAATTAATCTTTAATTTTAGCTTGTCTAGCTTTTGTATTGTGCACGTGCAAGTATAACGTGAGTTATGATAGTAAATATTTTTGGTATTTCAGATCTTTGGACAAGTCAATCTCAATGCTCCAGATGGAGTTGTCTGCGTCTAGGAGAGCTCAGGAGAAAGGAACAACTGATGGGTCGGCTGTAACTTCTAATGAGGGGCCTCCAAGGAAGAGGGCATTTATGGTTATCGGTATAAATACGGCTTTTAGCAGTAGGAAGAGGCGTGATTCTGTCAGGGAGACTTGGATGCCACAAGGTAAAATAAAATCTAGTATAGTTCTCAGTTGGAAGTAGGTTTTCTTCTTTTTTCTTGTGATAATGTAATTGACAATTTGTATGAGCTTTTCAGGAGAGCAACTTCGCAAGTTGGAGCAAGAGAAGGGGATTGTTGTGAGATTTATGATTGGACACAGGTAAATTGCTCATGGATAATTATTTGAGCCTTTATTTTTCTTTGCCATATACATTACTTTAAACTCTGTATGTCATACTAGATGCATAATTAGCCCATTTCTGGCTTTCGTTGGTAATTTTTCAAGCTCATGAGACCTATGTAATTTAAAAGCCCTCAAGAATATGATTGAATAGATCAGTTATCTTAAGTGGACTAAGTGAGGCATTTTTAGCTAGAGGATGTGACTATATGGGATGGATGGACTGCAACAAGGGTATAATTACTAGGAAATTGAACATCTATATTTCGAATTTGTCAATTTTTACTTTTTGAATACCATTTTGTTGGCATTATTCTTTTAACTTTTGTATTTGTGTTTTTATAAAATCAATTTTTCCCGGCAAAGTTTTAAGGTTTATATGGTGTTCCTCATGTCATTGGATATATGAAAGCAACCTTGGGCTAGATAGAACTCCATACTTGAAGTCATTTTTGGAATTTTAACAAGTTGCAACTTCTTATAGTTAAATGATTTTTATGTTACCATCCTGGAATGAACTGACTGGGTAGATATACTATCGATTGATTCAGTGCCACATCTAACAGCATACTGGATAGAGCTCTAGACTCTGAAGAAGCTCAACACGGGGACTTTCTCAGGCTGGTAAAACTTCAGCCAAACAACCTTGTTTTTCCCTTTTGAAAAATCTGTCTGAGGCATATAATTTTAACCACGTCACACTGTAGGAGCATGTTGAAGGATATCATGAACTGTCAGCTAAAACAAAAATTTTCTTTGCCACTGCTGTTGCAAAGTGGGATGCCGATTTTTATGTCAAGGTTGATGATGATGTCCATGTTAATTTGGGTAAGCAATGGTCACTATTTTTAATTCACTATAGAGTCTAGATATTTCAAAAGATTTACTCACTATATTGTATGCAATTGATCAAGTGTTATGCTCCTACAGGTACATTGGCTGCAAATCTTGCCCGCCATCGATCAAAACCGAGAGTTTACATAGGTTGTATGAAATCTGGACCTGTTCTTGCCGACAAGTAATTCTTGAACTTCATCTGTTTTTTATGTTTCTTGTGTTGATGTTAGATATTCAATAACCAGATCCATTGTGCAGGAATGTTAAATACCGTGAACCGGAGTACTGGAAATTTGGGGAAGAAGGAAATAAATATTTCCGGCATGCAACTGGGCAGATTTATGCTATTTCAAAGGATTTAGCCACCTATATTTCAATCAACCAGTAAGAATTGCCAGCTGTGTGTTAAGCTAGAATTCATTCTTGTACCATTTATTATTCTGTCCGTGAACACAATATTATGGTCAATCAACAGATAATAAGGTGCTAATTTGGATAGCCATAAAATCTAGTACTCTCTTTGTAAGTGAGCCGATCTTTTGGAGGTGTGGTAATTTGGGAGTATACATTACAATATGAAGCTGATAATGAAGCTAAAAGCACCAAAATGTTTATTTACATACCCGATCGTGATGAGTTGAAACCTTCATAATTGTGTCTGATATACCAGGTTTCATCAAATCTCCTTTTCTTGGATGACATGCATTAACCTTGGATTATTATAATTGCAACTCGTAGGCCCATATTGCACAAGTATGCCAATGAAGATGTGACCCTTGGTGCTTGGTTTATCGGCCTAGAAGCCGAGCACATTGATGAGCGCAACATGTGCTGTGGTACTCCCCCAGGTATGGGAAATTACCTCATATGTTGAACTTACATTTTCTCAAATAAACTTGCTCAATTCAAGGGAAATTACCTCCAATGTAATACAAATCAACCTACACAGCTGTTCTTAGGGACTAATATTCAATTGCATTCGAACAAATTGACATGTGCTGCCTAATGACTGTTTAAACTTTCTAAGCTCATGTACAATAAATATTGGGGTTTAAAAAAAGTGAAGAAATTACAAGTACCCTAGAAGTTTGGCTCCATCTTACATTTTAGGAAAACTGTTAGCTTTTGTTAACAAAATTGATGACGTCAACAGAAAATTTATCTAAAAATCCAAAAAATGCCCTCGGGTTAGTGTTTAGCTATATATTAGGACACCACTTTGATTGTTTTCTTTTTCTTTTTTTCTTTTTGGTGTGTGTGTGTTGACGTGGGGAGGTTGGGGAGGTTGGGTTATTCTATATCTCCTACTGATGATCTTTTGTCTGTCATTCCAATTTATAATTAAATGTTCTCATTCATCTGCAGATTGTGAGTGGAAGGCACAGGCCGGCAATGTATGCATTGCCTCATTTGACTGGAGCTGCAGCGGAATCTGCAAATCGGTGGAGAAGATGAAATTTGTGCACGAACAGTGTGGTGAAGGAGAGGAGGCTCTTTGGAATGCTTTACTATAAAGTTCCTTCCATTAAAGGGAATACAGCAAGTGAAAAACTTAGACCATCCAATTCCAGTAACCAAATGGCAAAAGCCAGTTAGACTACTGCAGATGACACAATTACACAAAACATTATCAAACTGGAGCAAGATTTGGTGCATATGAAAGCTATTAATCATTTTAGACGACTTTGAAGGGTTGAGATGGGCACATGCCTTTTCGTAGATGAGTTCTTGGGAGTGAATACTTGATTGACTATAGATGACTACACGATTACAGGCTTTGCTAGTTAGTCTACATCTCGACGATTTTGCCATCCTCTTTTTTTTTTGATAAATTTCTTTAATTATTTGAGATAGTTAATTTCTGCTCAGTTATGTAAGTAGAATAGTTGTTTGATATCTTCTTGCTGTTTTATAGAATTAAGTTTTGGATATTATTGTTGTGGCTATCAGCTCTCCTTGTCCATCCTTTTCACCTAAATATGTTTGGTAGCATTGATGATCATTTGAGAGTTTCATTGCATCTTGAACTTTTGGATGAATCGGATCAGCAGTCTAATCTTAACTTAAGAAACTACTCTTGACCTAAAGGATGGTGTTGGTCTGGGTTTTCATGAGTGTTTTCTGGTGAATGTACACTTTGATATGAATAATTATTTTGTGGTAATTATAATACTAAGTATTGGTATTTAATTATATTTTGGTAATTATAATAAAATATAATATAATTATTTATTTCTATTTATATGAAAAATTGAAAAAGGTAGGTTCCACTTGATTTAAATTCATCATTTTATTTTTTATTTTTTATTTTTTATTTTTTTTCATGAATTATGACATTTAAGTAAATATTTCATTATCTATACTATTAATAAAGTGTATATCCCCTTTTTAGTGTTTTTTTTAGTAATGTGCCTAAAATGTCCTCGCTTTTCTTTAATTTTCATAACTATAACTTATATAATAACTGTCATTTATAATCCACAAATAAAAAACCCACAATTATAATTTTGTCATTACTATTTATGTAAAAATTTATATAAATATATTAAAATCATTACAATACTACTATCATATAGAAAATAAGTACTTTTACTTATTTTATAATACAAAAATTTTAGCACATGCATCGAATGTGCCAAAATTGATAATAAAAATAGTTAATTCAAATTAGATACATTTGATATAAATACAATATATTGAAATTAAAAACGAAATATAGAATAAAATAACCCCACTCGGATTAAATTATCAATTAGGGGAAGATTTTTTATGAACTCTAGATGCTGTAAGAGGGTGACATTTGGGCTTACCTACATCAAGTTGAAGACAGATTTGGGTCTGATCCAATAACCAAATTACTCAACTGGATCTATGCTAACTCGATTGTATCCGCTTGAACCCGAAAAACTCGGGTTATACCCATGACAAGCGTAAGTTTTAGGCTCGGCCCGGAAAGTATTAGCCTGAAGATTGGGCTGGGCCTAACCCAACCCACAGTTTCTATTTTCAATCCTTAGATTGTAGTTCATTCATTCGTAGATTGAATGCCCAAACACAATAAATCGCAGCCGTTGATCCGATCTATCGGCGATGGAGAACTCCGACGTGTTCGGATCGTCCACGGCGCCGCTGACGTGGCATGATTTCCTAGAGCGCATGCGCCACCCCTCCGCCGCGGACTTCGTGAAAGCCATCAAAAGGTGTTTATGTTATCATTTATTGATTCTTGCCAGAAATGGCGGTTTTTTAAGTGTTAATCGTTGCTAGCTGGAATTGTTGTTCGTATTGCTGGATATGAATTATAGACATAGTTAATGCTGTTCTATTTGGATGAATTCTTGGATTTAATTTAAGTTAGCTGAGCTCTCAAAACGTGTGTTTGATTATGTGAATTTTAATTTTGTTTATGACATGATTTTTTTAGTGTTGATTGTTGCTAGCTGCAGTTATTGTTCGTATTACTAAGTATGAATATGAACAATTTGAACCTAAAAGGTTACATTTTGATTAAACTTTAAACTATTTAACTTTCAAGAAGTATGCTTGACTTTTTAGTTTATTTTTCTTTAGGCTTGGATTTTTGTGCTCCTTCAGTTTGCAAGGCCAACTGCTAATGCACTGCACTGCATTGCTGATTCCAAGAGTTTGTTTTTAAACTGTGACTCAGTCACTTATTATGGAATTCCAATTCATTTTGTGTAATTAGATATGAAGTTGGTTTGTTGCTACTGATGATGATAATAATGATGTTTAAGACTACAGATACCCATTAGCGTGCGTGCATGTTTCTCTCTGGGTTTATGCAAGGCATGAAGAAACAGATGGGCGGTCATCTATTTTTCTCTCTGTATTTCCGTTTTTCATCGTTTTGGGGTCTCGAGCAATTTTTTTTAAGCATAAGTGAAGCAACTACAGTTGTATTATATATTCACATCCTTTGAACTACAATTATTTTAGGTTTTATTTTTTTCATTTGCTTTTCAACTAAAAAAATCTACCGTGTGTCTGAGCTGGAATATTTGCAGTTTTATAGTCTCATTTTTGAACAACGCACCAGATGTGGAAAAGGACAGTGCAGCTGTGCAGGAGTTTCTTGGCAATATGGAAGCAGCATTCAGGGCCCACTCCCTTTGGTCTGGATCTTCAGAGGAGGATTTGGAGAGCGCAGGTGAAGTGAGTATCGTTTCTTACATAACACTTTGATTAGGTTGCTTAGACAAAATTCCTGTTCTGTGATTATTTCATTTCCTTTTATTTCTGTTTGCATGTTTGATTTTATGATGTTAGGGCAGGTTAATTTGCTGATCTTTTTGCAGCTCTCAGGCTAATTTGGTGATCCTTTTATAGTTCTCATTGTATCTTAACTCTACCTTGAAGCATCCAACTTATTTAACAAATTCTAACTTGTAAATAAACTAAATAACATTATGTTCATATGGACTGTTCAAATGATCATTTTATCTAACTGGGACCACTTTTCTCTTATGTTATTGTATCAACACCATTGTTTACATGTATGCTCTCTGTCTGCTGCAGTGGCCAGGGAAGTACCAAATATCTCTTCCTGTGTATTCACGGTTATTCTTTCAATTACAGGGACTAGAGAAATATGTCATGACAAAGTTATTTACGCGTGTATTTGCTTCAATTCCAGAAGATGTCACAGCTGATGAGCAGCTTCATGAGAAGATGGCTTTACTCCAACAATTTATTCGACCAGAGAATTTGGATATCAAGCCTATATTTCAAAATGAAACTTCATGGTTGGTGAGTGAAGGAATGAAGCCGAGGTGATGTTGAAGTGCACTTCATGTTTCTTTTTAAACAGAAAGAGAGAAAATAGGCATGTGATTGCCATAAATAGGAGTTAATGTGGGCCTTCTCTTAATGTTCCTGATAGTGAATCCATATTACATTGTTGAGTGTCCTTGCATTAATTTGGATACTGACACTTTTTGGAAGTGGGATTCTGCATTCATTCATCATTAAGCAGCAATGCATGATTATTTTCCATAACTGAAAGTGGAATATTGATTTAACCTTTTATGCAGTTAATTTGATTTGCTTACTGCTCAAGTTCCCTTGAGTGTCTTACTTCTCTGAGCCCATCAAATTTATTTTTTCTGCCAACTTTTGTGGTTTAATTTAGCGTCTTCAATGTTTAGAGTTTGAGAAGTAGTCAATCAGTTTGATCGAATGATTTATATGCTATCTATGTACACCTTATGGATTGCGTGTGATGTTTGATGAATATAACAAGTTTGTTGATGGTTGTATGTGACCCCATATACTCTTTCCTCGAGGAAGGTTTAGGTTTTCATAATGTTTGAAAGGAGACGAAATTTCACATGATGAGAGCAGGAAGATATGTAGTAACATACATCTTCTTGATTTTTAATTAGAGATTCATTTAACTTAAACAATTTAATGACAATGACTAGATTAATCAGTGAGAAGTCTGACTCCATCTTTGTACTATTGCTTTGGCAGCTTGCCCAGAAAGAGCTGCAAAAGATTAACATGTACAAGGCACCAAGAGACAAGCTTGTCTGCATTCTCAATTGTTGCAAGGTTATCAGTAACCTATTGCTGAATGCTTCCCTTGCAGCTAATGAAGAACATCCAGGTGCTGATGATTTTCTCCCAGTCCTCATTTATGTGACCATAAAGGTAATTGTGCATTTTTATATATGTATTTGTGGAGAATTGTCCTGGCAAAAAACCATTTATGGTTCTGTTCTAAATGCTATATGGTTCTGCTACATATACCGATAATGATGCGGCAAATGCAAAAATGGATTGCTTGCTTGCTCTCTATTGTTCATATGATGTTCTGAAACTATCATATTATGTTAAAGCTAATATTGAAAACAGTAAGTATGATTGATAATGGACATGATTTTGGCTTTAAATGCGCATGCGCTCACAAATGCATGTTCAAAATTAAGGCTGCATGGAGTTGTTTGATGTTATGAATGTTCAAGAGAGGACATATTAGAGTACTGGTGTTCAATTTTTCTTTAAATTTGTAGGGAAGTTTGTTTTGGGGCTATCTGATGCAAAGAAAGTAGAGATACAATTTCCACTTTCATAAAATCTTAAATCTGCCAGCAACTCAATGGTGGAAGACAACCTAAAATATACAAAGGTGAACATGATTTGCATTTTGCCAAATCCCGCCTAGGAACTACTGATGCCCGGAACTGCTTGTTTTGCTTATTTCCTGTCTAAGCCTGGAGACTGTAGTTATCTGATTTATGAATTTTGCATACCCACTTCAGGAAAATGGAGATTGTCTTTCTTTTTTCTTTAATTACCTACAAAACCCAAAAGTTTGGTTCCCAACTGCTAGTTATAATACAACTGAAGCCTGCGCCTACTGGACACTCATTGGTGATAATTTAATGCCCTTGCCAGAACTAAACAGATCAATTTCCGAACTCAATATTTTGAAGAATTGATTGCATTTATGATCAGAGCTAACTGAAGCAGACATCTCTCAATTAGAGTGTGTGAGTTTCAGTTCTGTCCCATATTGTCAATATAAACCTGAATATTACACCGGGGATCACAGCTTGATGGAAAGTACAACTCAAATTAGGTGCAAGAACACTCAAAATTGTCAAAAAGTGTTACATTAAAGATGTTCTAGTCATCATTTTCTCTGGTTACTTTGTCTTATTTGAGAATATTGCTTCTCTTATATGCTGAATTTTTGTCACTAAGTCAATAGATATAAAGTTTGCCTGTGACTATGCTGGATATTGCTTGTGGAGTCATGAAGTTATAGGGTCTCATGCTTTATGAATATTTTCGGGGTACTTTTATTTTGAAGCAGGTTGTTTTTTTCAATTATATTATTCTTGAAATCCTTGGGTACTCAGAAGTGAAATTTTATATATAGGCCAACCCTCCGCAACTGCATTCTAACTTGTCATACATACAACGGTTTAGACGACAAACTCGCTTGGTAGCTGAAGCAGCTTACTTCTTCACAAACGTGCTTTCTGTGGAATCTTTTGTCATGAATGTAGATGCAAAAGTCCTTTCAATGGATGAAACTGAATTTGAAAAGAACATGGAATCTGCTCAAAGTCTTCCTTTTGGCCTCTCCGAGAGCTCTGATACACCCAATGAATCCAATCAAAATCTGGGACATGTTCCTAGGCCAGACACAGTGGAGCTGAAACCAGCTTTTAGTTCTAGGAGGCATCAGCGCCCAGCAACACATCCTCAGGTTTCTGTTGAATCATCTGAAACTAAATCCAGCAACAAGGAAATATATGGGAAAGATCAGTCATCTGTAAATAAAATCCCATCAATCTCAGACCTGGAAAATAAAGGGGCTAGCATGCTGTTGAAGGAAGATGAGGTGAGCCAAGTCTTTCAGGATTTCCCATTCTTATACGCCCAGGCTGGTGATTTAACGATTGGCAATGTAGAAGATTTGCTAAATAATTACAAGCAACTAGTATTCAAGTATGTATGCCTTGCAAAAGGATTGGGTGTGCCAACTCCATCTCCTTCATTACCCAATGCTCAAGGCCAAGAAGTTGAGCAGCCTGAAATTCCAAAGGGTTTAGAGAAAACAAGGGAAGCTCATCCGGATGATAATGTGCAAAATGGCCTTCCTAAAGTAGGCAGTGATTCAGGTGAAGTATCAGTTTTTGGGTTGGAGAAAACTGAATCACAGATGCCAGAAGAAGCTGCCCCTCAATCTCAAGTTGAGGAAGGAAATGACAATCCACAAAGATGACCATATCCCTATGAAAGTTACACCAGTCTCAAATGCAATGAGGAATGATGTATCCGACAGGTGGTTCCAGATTTGTTTTAAAACGGTCATTCTTCTATCATATTGTGATTTTCAATTCAATTCTTTTTGCCGAAAGTAAGATACAAGCCTGAGTCTGTGGTTTAGTTAGTGCAATCTGTTGGGAAATTTTGAGTATTCATCAGCAGGATGATTTTCTGGACCCATAAGACATATATAGGTGATTCTATCAATATTTGTTATGAGGAAGATAACAAAGAAGAATATCCATTGGCCAGTTTATTCCTATAAATAATCTGCTTCATATTTGCCTGTCTGTTTTTTGATTGGATCATCTTTGAGAAAAGATAGTCTTTTCCTTTTTATTATTTCCACAGTCCATTGGGATCTGACGAAAGAAACAAATGACCAGTGATTAAAGTTGTGGAAGACAACCTTCAAACAAAAGAAAGCTAGTGCTTATTATAATCTGGATTAGCTGTATTTCAGGTGGTTGGCCTCTCCACAAGCAGGCAGCCCAACCCAACCCGCAACCTGCAAGCAGATAGATAAGGTATTCTTCACAACCATTGAAGTGTTGCTTTATTATTTTGTTGGCTTTAATAAAATTCCAAAGTTTGCACATCTGTTATATTTGAATAGTGGGCAGTTGAATTATTTGGGTAACCATGCATGCTCTAAGAACAAAGATATGGTGTTTTCCTATATGTGTCTAAAAACAAAATCTGACAAAAGATTGAATGTTTGGGCACTTTTTCTTGCATTCTTTGTTTTCATTTACACTACGCAAATTTCATATTGTCTGAGTGGATACGAATTCAAATGAGCTGTGAGTCATTAAATCAAAATATAATGATGTAGAAAGTAAAATATTGATATCATCTTACAAGTGAGTATGAATATGATGTCCAAAATAAAATGTTGATATCATCATAAATTATTCCACGATTCATAACTTGTGCGTATACACTGAATTGGTAACATGACATGAGCTGTTTGGTCTTGTGATAACTTTCAATAAGGAAAATGCTAAAATAACATTTCAAATGACAGTACTTTATACTTTATTTTCTTTTACTCTTCATTTTTCCTTTCTTTTCTCCTTAATATCTAAGGGTCGACAATAAAATTATCTTCTTCAAAATCTTATGCATTACTCATTTGTTATTGTCGCATCTACAGGTATTATTTGTTTTTTTAATAGTTCATATTATGTAAAATTTATCTTATAATATAGCACATTTCACCTAGCAAAAGATTAACTACACATCTCTTTGTTTAGCAATAAAAGTTGTGATTGAACGGCCACTACTTACTAGAGCACCGTGCTCGTGTCATGTGCCTAAGCCGGAAGATTAGGGTAAAGAAAAGAGGCTAATAATGATTTTGGCCAATTTTGACTGAAAAACAAAATGCAATCTTACCAATTATGAGACCTGGGTTTTTTCAGGTGCATTGGAGGAGGACATGAAAAAGGTAAGAAGATGGGTGACCCAAGTTTACAAAAGTATGTGGCTTATTATCTACTTTTTGCTACCCTTTCTTAAGACAAAACACCCTAATCCTAAATATAGCTATTAATTAGCACAAGCCCTACACATATCATAAAAGTCGTTCTTTTTTGTTTTTTGTGTTCTTTATGATAAAGTGAAGAAAAATGACTGATATCATACTACTCAATTCGATATATACTTGTGGGTTATAAATCGTTAAAAATCATATGTGTTGACATCAGTATTTTATTTTATAATTCACTTGAATATATATCCCAGTGGACATTTTGGATCTTCCATTTTAGTGGGTGTTCCATGTTATATCCCACTTTATAGATATATTTAAAATGTATATTATTCACAAATAATTTTTTTTTAAATAAATTTTTTAGTAAAATTTGCATTTTTATCAATAAAAGAAAAAATATCAATTAGAAGGGGTGGCATGAAATTTTGCCTGCATCACATGTGGCTATTTTACAAGAACCTATGTTTCTTCATAATGTTTGCAAACAATTTCCGTGGTCCAAAATTAAACAATGTCGTATGCTTGTATATAGAAAATGGTTGAACTCATCAAGAAAAGCAAAAGAGTTATAATACTTTCTGCTTTGGATAAAATTGGACTCTTAAAATGAGTAAAATTGATATGAAATAAGAAAT
>JACGDI010005455.1:1332348-1345072 GCA_014898725.1 Jacaranda copaia | reverse complement strand
AGAACATATCCAAACAAAGTGTTAGGTTCCTACTTTTAATGCATGTAATAATTTCACTTCGAGACCTGAGTTTTTATATAAAATATTCAACTCTCTATTTTCCACCAACATATATACATACATCCACACACACCTACACACATTTGTGTGTGTGTATATACACGCACACAAATACAAATCTCCTTCATCCATATTTCTTTATATTTTTCCACTATTTTGGTGTCTTCATCCCTTTTACTCTCTCTGCATAAAGACACCCAAAATTAACTCAATTCTTGATCATCTCCTTCTCTATATTTCTCTTTACAGTTTCTCTCCACACACACTTACAAACCAGAAAACACACACAGATAGACCATTAGAACAAATGGGCAATGGATATGATCATCATCATAGCATTCATGATCAAAGCTTCCACCAGAAAAACAATTTCTTGCCAATGTTCTGCCGGTTATCAATCAAAGACGTAAAAATAAACAACCACTACAAAGATCCGATATCCGCCGGCGCCGGCGAACCCTCCTCCCCTAAAGTCAGTTGCATGGGCCAAGTCAAGAGAAACAACCGTGTGGTCGGCTTCCCAGCCACCACCACCTCCGCCGTGGCCACCACGAACCACCACAGACAGACCAAGCTCAAACAAATGTTTCCCAGCAAAACCCTCTTGCCAAATGCCACTACCATGAATACCGGCACCACTGTCGTAGCCGTTGTCTCCTCCGGCGGCGGTGGGAGAAGTGGAAACAGGAGGTGCAGAGCTAACAAGGCAATGTGTATGATTAATAATTCAAGAAGATTAAGGGTGAACAAGACTGATAGTGATCATAATGGTGATAATGTTCAAGATTGTGTTAAGGTGGTGGATATTGGTGAAATGGATCCACCGTTGCCGGTGGTGAAGAGGGAGGCGCCGCTGGGGGTAGGGCGCGATGAGGTGAATATTTGGAAGAGAAGATTTAATGGGGTGGGGCTGAAAAGCTTGCAAATTGAACAGATTCAATTGCGAAACAGCAAAATTCAACCATGGACCGCCATAGATGATTGACAATCATTCCAATTTCAGAATATACCTTTGATTTTATCTATCTATATACGAGGTAATTAACAGATAGAGTTCTGGTTTGGAGATTATAATGTGTATGAATTCAAAATTGGAGAATCTTTCTCTTTTTTTCTTTTCTTTTCTCTTTTTTCTTTTGTTCTTTTTCTTTTTCTTGCTTTTCATGGAACAATTTTGGCAATGATAGTTAAGGTTTTATTTTCACTTCAAATGGAGGTTATTGAAGAATATCGTGGAAGGTGATCTGTCTTCTACTAAATCTGTAGTTTAAAGACAAAATTAATAAAAAATAACTAATCGACAAAATTACATTTAATTATATTTGATAATACTTTCAAATCGATACTTTTATATAGATCATAATTAGAAAATATTTTGCAGAATAAAATCAGAAATTAATTCATACTATGTATGTTTGGTGCAGGTGAATTACCTAATGAGCTTGGTAATCTAGCTTACCGCGAGCAGTTCAATGTGGCATTCAATTCCTTATTTGGCGCCATCCCATCTTCAATTTTCAACATATCAACCTTGAATGTACTTTCACTTATGTTTAATAACTTTCAAGGCAGTTTTCCTTCAATTATGGGGATTAATTCACTTCTCAATCTAAAAGAGCTTTATTTGGGTTGTAACAAATTCAACCGGCCAATTCCAAGCTTTATCACCAATGTTTCTAGGCTTACTATCTTGACCTTGAACAACAACTCATTTAGTGGTTTTGTACCCAACTTTGGTAATTTAAAACTCTTATAGAGACTTCAAATTTGAGGAAATAATTTGGTTGGAGATTTCACATTTGTGATCTCTTCACTATCTAATTGCCAACTACACCTGGAGATATCAAAAAATCCATTGAAAGGAGTTATCCCAATTGCAATTGGGAATTTATCCACCTCTCTTCAGAGGTTTGCGGCAGCTGGATGCAACATAAATGTGGGATTTCTCCTGAGATTGAAAACCTAAGTAGTTTGCTAAGCATATATCTTGATGGAAATGAGTTGATAGGGTTCATTCCAACAACAATTGGGAAATTTAAAGACCTTCAAAAATTAAATGTTTCTGACAATTAGCTAAAGGGGTATATCCTTCCCAATCTTTGCCAGATGAGTCATTTAGGGGACTTGTACCTAAGTAATAATACACTCACAGGTACAATACCTCCATGCTTTGGTGAACTTAAACCCCTAAGTATCGTCTACTTAGACTCAAACAAGTTGTATTCCACCAAACCTTCTACCTAGAATGTTAGAGACCTCTTGGCTCTAAACTTGTCATCAAACCATTTAAGTGGTCAACTTTCACCTGAGATTTCAAGTTTGAAGATAATCAAAGAAGTAGACCTATCATGGAATCAATTTTCAAGTGATATTTCAAGCTTAATTGGCAACTCTCAATCATTAGAGTTTCTATCTTTAGCACATAATGAATTTGAATGTCCTATTCCTCAATCTTTCATAAACTTGAAATCATTAGATCTATCTAATAATCATCTTTCTGGAGTGATCCCAAAACCTTTGGAGAATCTCCGCTACCTTCAATATCTTAATGTCTCTTACAACAAATTGAAAGAAGAGATTCCTACAAGGGGACCTTTTGTTAATTTCACTACCCAATCATTTGTTCACAACTTTGCTCTATGTGGTACAACAAGATTTCAAGTTCATCTTGTGTTGTAAATCTTATAAGATCAAGAATATCGAAAGATGTAAAGTATGTTGTGCCCCTCCATTATTTCAGCTTTCGCTTTGATGATCGTCATACTTATGCTCATAAGGAGGCGAAAACAGAGCAAAATACCACTCTTGGCCCCAGCCCATATTTCACTAAATATTGCTTGGAGAAGAATTTCATACAGAGAACTTGTACGAGGAACAAATGACTTTAATGAAACCAACCTACTTGGAAGAGGAAGCTTTGGTTCAGTACTCAAAGGGACACTTTCTAATGGATTAAATGTTGCAGTTAAAGTCTTCAACTTGCTATTAGAAAGAGCTACCAAAAGCCTTGATATTGAAAGCAAAATATTGAGCACCATTTGACATAGGAACTTAGTTCAAGTAATTGGTTTGTTGTGGCAAAACAGAATTTAAGGCCCTTGTTCTTGCATACATGATAAATGGAAGCCTAGAAAAATGGTTATATTCTAACAACTATTCTCTAAATGTGATGGAAAGACTTAAAATGGCAATAGATGTTGCATTGGCCTTGGAATATCTTCATCGTGGTCATACATACCTTGTTGTCCATTGTGATATAAAACAACAATGTGTGCTTGATGAAAATTAAATAAATTGAATTTAGCAGCTATGCATGTATTCCCTTTAAGGTTATTTCAGGAATACCATTTCATGGAGTATATGCCGAATGTGAATTCACTTAAAAAGTTACTAAAAAATATGTGCTGACCTGCACTCAATTTAGTTCCACACTTCCACTCTTTTATGCTGTTGGTCATATTGTTCCATTCCAAGAAAAGAACAACCTGACAATTCCAATCCAATGTGGAAAAACAACACAAAAACATTGCTCCGTCCATAAATATCACGACTTTTCCTCTGAGATTCTGATATTGGGTGTCTGCCAATGGTATAATGTTATAACGTATTTATTAGGTTTCTTTTTTTGTGGCAGATCATGTAATAGAAATCGAAATAGGAGGAGTTATTGCTGAGTATATTCATTTTTGGACATTTTTGGAAACCAAAAAAACCAAAAAGAAAAAAGAAAGAGAGAGAAAAGAAACTTACAGTTCTTCTAACGACATGAAACGCAAGTTTGACTTACATTTTTCATTATGAATTAATTAAAAAAAGACTCTCCCTAATATAATTTTCTATATTCTAACGCTATATATACCTAGAGAACATACACGAATGTGCCTTTCTCTTAGTGATTAAACATATTTGATAGCAAAAATACCTATTGAATGGGGAAATCTTGCTTTCTATTTGCTCTTGCTCTATTCTTATTACCAAACAACATTATACTCAACTTAGTCAAAATAATTTTCAATTCTACCACTGATCAATATGCATTATTTGCTTTCAAAAATTTCATCACTTCAGATCCTCATGGTATTTTAACCAAGAATTGGTCTAGTAACACATCCATTTGTTACTGGGCTGGTGTCTCTTGTGGTACCAAACACCATAGAGTTGTAGCATTAAATATTTCTCATTTCAAGTTTGGAGGAAATATTGCTCCACATCTTGGAAATTTAACATTTCTTCAATTTTTAGATATTAGCTTCAATGATTTCATAGGCTCCATACCAAATGAGTTGTCTAAATTGCATCATTTGAAAGAGATTTACTTGGGGTTTAATTCATTTTCAGGAGAAATACCATCATGGCTTGAAACTTTACCAAAACCTCAACATCTACATCTGAATAATAACTCCTTCTCAGGCACTATCCCTACATCTTTATCCAATATTTCAGAGCTACAAACTTTAGACATGGGACACAATTTTCTTGGTGGGAATATTCCGCAGGAGATAAGCAATTTATCTTTTTTAGAAAACATAAATTTAGAGTATAATATGTTAACAAGCCCCATACCATATAGTATCTTCAATGTATCTTCTGTGAGAGTAATTATTCTCAGATATAATAACCTAATAGGTAGACTCCCTGATTCCATATGCAAAGTAAGATGCCAAAGCTGCAAAAACTTTCTCTCTCATCAAATCAGTTTTTTGGGCAAATGCCACACAATATATACAAATGCAGCAACCTAGAGGACCTTCGCTTAGTCATGAGCCATTTCAACGGCAACATACCAAGTGAAATTGGGAGTCTAAATTTGCTTAGGACTTTTTTCTCTAGGTATGAATGAGTTCACGGGTATGATATATACGTTTTGACTTCTCTTGATTGTAATTTTGTAATAGTACTGTTTGAAAATTATCTCCCTTAGCATGGCAATCAATAAGTTAAGCTTTTATCTACTAAAACCCTTCTATAGGAAAGTTTCATTTTACAAAATACCACTCATGTACACATTTTCCACATTCTCAAATAGCTATTCTTGTTCCAAATCTGCAAATATTATACCAAAGCAAGTCGGAAACCTCACTTATCTAAACTATCTAGGCCTTCAGCAGAACAAATTCACTAGTACATTTAACACCTCAAAGAAAAAAAATAACTCTTTGATTTCATTTTCACAAATAATTATTCTCTATTATACATCTTATTGTATGAGATCCTTTAAGTTAAGTATAGCCAAGTGCTCTAATTCTAAATTAATTTTCTACTTACACAAATGTTTATGACTAACCCTACTTAATTAACTCCATGCCCAAGTAAATGACGAAACTACTTAATTACAAAACATTTACTGGTGACCTAATTATTTTTGTCAATATTTACTGGTAACTACTTAATTATATTTTGAGCATGCTTGGAGTCTTATCTCTATGGTCCAATGAGTTTACATGTATGACTGTTTTGACTTCTTTGTCTGATTTACTACCACTGCTATTTGAAAATTATCACTGTGCTTGGCATATATAAATTAAATTCTTTATCTAATAAAACTCTCACGTGGGAAAGTTTCATCTTGTATACACATTTTCAGTATTCTCAAACAATTTTTCTATGCATAATGTTGTTACGTAATAACAAACCTGTATGTTCCATACCAAAACTAGTTGGAAACTTTACTTATTTGAACTATCTAAGCCTTCAAAAGAACAACTTTAATAACAGGTAGTTTGGAAATCACTCTTGATTTCTGTGTTCACAAATATTATTCTTGTCTAAGCCTCTTATTATATAAGATCTTTTAAATAAGTATATCCTAATTTAATTTTCCAGTTCTAAGTCACTTCATTTAGAAAGAAACCCATCTTAATGTAACATACACATTAATTAGGAAATAAATATATTCTAGAATTTGAGATATCGTAGCTAGCTAGAAAAATACATAAGATGTTGGCTTAGCTCCGTTGTGATTTCTAATCAGAAATTGATTAGTTAGTGCTGATTATATTTAATATTAATTTATTAATTCAAGTAGAGAATTTTGTTTGATCTCATAATAATAATTTTCATGTTTTACTTTGGAAAATAATTTGTAAAGAAGCTTGACAAACTTACAGGTTGCATACCGAAGCAAGTTGAAAACCTCATTTACTTGGAAGGTTTGTACCTTTTTTAAAACAATTTGATATGTACATACATTAATTTAACACATTCAAAATTCACTATTTAATCTTCATGTTGTCAAACAATTATTCTCTTATGATAACAAACTTCTAAGTGGTACACCAAAACAAATTGGAAACCTCACTTCCTTGAAATATCTATATCTTCGAGATAGACTTGCAAGGCATATGTTCCTAAAAACTCTTGCATCATTTGTTTGTAAGACGATAAAGTCATTATATATACTTTTCATGTTTCATTAAATTTAATCCAATTGGTACTCGTTATGTTTAATATTAATTTATTAATTCACGAGGAAAGTTGTGAACATCTCATATAATATCTTTTGTGTTTCACTAAGTTCAATAACTATTTTGAAAAAATAATTTGTAAGGAACCTTCACAAACTTACAGGTCACATACCAAAGGAAGTTGAAAATCTCATTTACTTGGAACATCTACGCATACAATAATTTGACATCTTGAAAAATCACTTTTGATTTTCATCTTGAAGAATCACTTTCTATTTTCATGTTCGTTCTCTTCCGATAACAAGCTTACAAGTGGCATACCAAAACAAACTGGAAACCTCACTTCCTTGAAATATCTAAATATTAGATATAATAACTTGACAGATATATATTCTTAACAATTTATGAATCATTTATTTGTAAGATGACAAGTTCATGATATATACTTTTCATGTTCCATTAAGTTTAATCATTTAATTTGTTGTTTAATTATGCATGATAATGATAAGCACTAAGTAGTTATTTCTTTATTAAGGAATTGATTAACTCAAAAAATTAATATATTTGAAAAGATGTTTTAAAATTACATTACATTGTTTGATTATGGGTGTTCTATCATTAATATATTGTGCTCTAACTAATTTAGTAATATTTTCAAATCGATACTTTTATAAAGAACACAATTTTTGCAAAATAAAATCAAAATTAATTCACACTATATGTATGTTTGGTGCAGGTGAATTACCACATGAGCTTGGCAATCTGGCTTACCTCGAGGCATTCTCTATGGATCTCAATTCCTTATCTGGCTCCATTCCATCTTTCATTTTCAACATATCAACCTTGAAGATACTTGGACTTTCCCTCAATAACTTTTCAAGCAGTCTTTCTTCAATTATGGGAATTAGTTCCCTTTTCAATTTGGAAAAGCTTTATTTGGGTGGTAACAGATTTAGTGGGCCAATTCCAAGCTCCATCACCAATGCTTCTAAGCTTATTATTTTGTCCTTAAGCGACAACTCATTCAATGGCTCTATACCCAAATTTGGTAATTTAAGGCTCTTACAAATCCTTTTTGTTTGGGGAAATAATTTAACGAGAGATTTGGGATTTCTGATCTCTTCATTATCTAATTGCAAATATTTGCAATTTTTGGACATATCAGAAAATCCACTAAGCGGTATTCTCCCAACTTCAATTGAAAATTTATCCAACTCTCTTGAGAAGTTTGTGGCAGGTCGATGTAATATAAAGGGTGGAATTCCTTATGAGATAAAAAATTGGAGCAGTTTGCTATGCTTATATCTTCGTGGAAATCAGTTGATTGGATTTCTCCCAACAACACTTGGGAAATTAAAAAATCTTCAAACATTAAATCTTATTGACAATCAACCAAAGGGCTACATCCCTCTCGATTTTTGCCAGATGAGTAATTTAGGGGACTTGTACTTGAGTAATAATATGATCACAGGTCCAATACCTCAATGCTTCCATGAACTTAAATCCTTAAGAAATGTCTACTTAGACTCAAACAAGTTGAGTTCCGCCATGCACTCAACCTTCTGGAATCTTAGAGACCTTTTAGGTCTAAACTTGTTCTCAAACTATTTGAGTGGTCAACTTTCATCTGAGATTGGAGGTTTGAAGGCAATCAACCTAGTAGATTTATCCTTTAATCAATTTTTTGGTGAAATTCCGAGCTCAATTGGCAGTTCTCAATCAATTGAGTTTCTTTCTTTAGCTCACAATAATTTGAAGGTCGTATTCCTCAGTCCTTGGGAAATGTCATAAACTTGAAATCATTCGATCTATCTCATAATAATCTTTTTGGAATGATCCCAAAGTCTTTGGAGAATCTCCGCTACCTTCAATATCTTGATGTGTCTTATAACAAATTGGAAGGAGAAATTCCTATTGGGGGACCTTTTGTTAACTTTACTTCTCAATAATTTATTCACAACTTTGCTCTCTATGGTGCAACAAGATTCCAAGTTCATCCTTGCATTGAAAATCTTAAAAGATCAAGATCAAAGAATGTGAAGTATATTGCGCTCCCTATCATTTCGGCTTTTGTTTTGGCGATCATCATACTTATGCTCATAAGGAGGCAAAAACAAAGCAAAGTACCACCCCCAACCCCGACTGATATTTCACTAGGTATTGCTTGGAGAAGAACTTCACTTAGAGAACTTGAACAAGGGACAAATGCTTTTAGTGAAACCAACCTACTTGGAAGAGGAAGCTTTGGTTCAGTATTCAAAGGGACACTTTCAAATAGGTTAAATGTTGCATTAAAAGTCTTTAACTTGCAGTTGGAAGGAGCTACCAAAAGCTTTGATATTAAAAGTCAAATACTAAGCAGTATTCGACATAGGAACTTAGTTTGAATAATTGGATGTTGTAGCAACACATAATTCAGAGCCCTAATTCTTGCTTACATGCCAAATGGGAGCTTGGAGAAATGGTTATATTGTGACTTCTATTGTCTAAATCTAATGGAAAGACTAAAAATAGCAATGGATGTCGCATTGGCTTTGGAATATCTTCATCATGGTCATACATTCCCTATTGTCCATTATGATATAAAGCCAAGCAATGTGTTGCTTGATGAAAACATGACTGCTCATGTTGGTGATTTTGGTATTTCCAAGCTTTTTGATGAAGAGAAAGTTGCAATTCAAACTAAAACCTTGGGGACGATTGGTTACACAGCACCCGGTGATGTTTACTAGTTTCTCTCTATATGTTTCTTTTCTATGTTTCCTTTTTATATCTAGTTTTCAAAAATTGAATCCCCTGATAATGAGTATGTATCACATGAATTAGAGTATGGATCCAAAGGGAACGTGTCAACAAATGGGATGTTTACAACTATGGCATAATGTTACTAGAGATGTTTACCAAGAGGAAGCCAACAGATGATATGTTTAGTGAAGAAATGAGCTTGAAAGACTGGGTTAGTGAAGCATTAAAAGAAAATGCAGTAATTGAAGTTGTGGCCCCTGGTTTGCTTGCTAGAGAAGACCAACATTTGGATGCAAAGGAGCAATGCATCTCATCTGTTTTTCAATTAGCAATGGACTGCTTAGCCTTTTCACCTAAGGAAAGAATTAACATTATTGAAATAGTGGCTACTTTCCAAAGGATCAAAGATAGAATTATAGCAAAGACTAGAAGGCATCAAATAAATGCAATTTTCACTACTTGAGGTAACGATTATTGATAACATCAATAGTGTTCTTGCATGGCTTCTTTAAAAAAAGAATAAGCCTGCTTAAATAGGTTTTAAGTGTTTTGTCTTTGGTCTATGAATCTAGTATATAGTAGAATGAGGCAGAAAATATGCATTGTTGTTGAGCTTCTATTCTTGTTTGAAATCTTCCGGTTTCCTTCCATTTTTCACACAAAAAAATGCCGCTACATCACATTAAAGGTACTTGACATATAAGACAAACTTATATGCATTTGGAAGTGATAAGTGAATCTTTTATCCTTATCACAGGTTGCAACATGTTGACGAATACTATTATAAAGGCTTGTTTGCTTGGTAGGATTGTGTAGGACAAATATATAACCCAATGTAATTAATTATTTGGTTATCACAATTAAAGCCCATGATTAATAAAAAGCCTAATATTTTATCTAAAAGTATTGTCGATATTATTATACTATAATAATATTCTAGAGTTTTAAGGATCCAAAAACAAGGAGTTCAAAATTAAAACTGGCCCATGAAGCTAAGCAAGCGAAAAAATATTCGACTATAACTTATTCAATCAACCTTTTGGGGGAAAAATTCTGAAATATAACAAACTAGGATTTTAGGTTCTTTACCAAGTCAAAGCAATTACAACTCTAAAGTAGAAGAAAGCATAACCAAAAATTCCTTGTGTTGCTAGACAAGTCAGCTTTGTAGCTCACTAAGGTACCTACTGAAATAGTAAAGAAAATAAATGTTAATGTAGATAAGATTACAGAATGCACAGGTTAAGGATCACCATGAATATTCCAAGAAAAGATTTCGTGCGATTTTATAACACATCCCCCCATCCAGACAAGAGCACATCAGATTCATGCAAAAGCAGGATGAATTAATAATAGTGCAAAATAAAAATAATCAAGACGAATTAGACATTTTTCTTGAATCACCTGTACAAACATCATTCTTTAGCTGAGGCTCTTTAGGAGAAAGATGAGGTGGATTGTTAGAAGCATTGCCCTCTATGTACATGCCCTTTCTTGCATCATCTGTATAGTTAACATTATTGTTTTTATTCAAACCATCTTCAACAGGCTTGGGAATCTTAATGATCTTTCCAAACAACTGGAATGAATTAGCAACATCTTTGGTCGAAGAACTAAGTCCCTGTTGCTGAACTAAATAGACACCACTTGGACCACCAAGTGATAATTTGTCTAAATTTGGAATCCCTATATTTAGCACTGTTGAGAGTCCGTGTTCCATGTTATTCTTGAGGTTTTCCGTGAAAGTATGGTGGGAACTATCAATGTGGGAGTTGGATAAATAGGATATACAAATAGGATCTTGCATGGCCCCCTATAAGTTGGCTGGAAAAGGGAAACTGCTGAGCATTGGAGAATTCATATAACCTGCCATTGAGCAAATTAATTTGGGATTTTTACAAATAACCCTCCTGTGTTCAAAAAAAATGGGCAAATTACCCCCTTATAAAAAAAATATACAAAGAACACCCTCATATTTAAAAAAAAAAAAAAAACCATGCAACGAACCCCCTTGAGAGTAGGGGTGTAGGCCATGCGCCTTTGCGTGCATCTAGGCTTAAATTTTGTTATATAAAAAGACAATTATGCTCTGATTCATCAACCATTGGATCTTCTTTTCAGAAATCAATAGTCTAGATCAAATTATATTATATTTTTTAAAAAAATAAATAAAATATATATACAATATAATATATTATCATATATATAATGTGTATATATATTATATATCTATATATATTTTATATACAAGTGTATATATTCATATTAGCATTTATATATACAATTATATATATAAATAACTACCCCAATGCCACCAGCAACCGATAGTTGATGCTGGTACCTACAATAAAAAAATAAAAATAGAAAGTGGATGGCGGCCATGGCCACATTAGGCTTGGCAGCTAGTGGCCGGATTTAGCTAGATCTGGCCAAAATACTGCCATGGCAATCCATAAGCTTTGGAGAGATGGGGTGGGGGGGGGTTGGATTTTGTATTATATATATGTTATTAAATAATTATATATTCTCATATATGTATTATATATTATTATGTATTATATCATATTTGTATTATATTGTATATATTATTATATATTATCATATATATGATAATAAATATGCAAATATAACTATCTTTATAAAAAATATATATGCATATTAATATATCATATATTTTCATAAATATACACAATATTTAATTTGAAATAAATAATTATAAAGAAAAAAGATATAAATAAAAGTTATTTACATTTTATAGATAAATTTATATAAAAATGATGTTATTAAACAATTATATATATTATCGTATATATAATTATTTTACAGACGATGGTCAATTTTGACTGAAAAACAAATGCAATCTTACCAATTATGAGACTTGGGGCTTTTCAGGTGCATTGGAGCGTGACATGAAAAAGGTAAGAAGATGAGTGACCCAAGTTTACAAAAGTATGTGGCTTATTATCTACTTTTTGCTACCCTTTCTTAAGACAAAACACCCTAATCCTAAATATAGCTATTAATTAGCACAAGCCCTACACATATCATAAAAGTCGTTCTTTTTTGTTTTTTGTGTTCTTTATGATAAAGTGAAGTAAAATGACTGATATCATACTACTCAATTTAATATATACTTGTGGGATATAAATCGTCAAAAATCATATGTGTTGACATCAGTATTTTACTTCATAATTCAATTGAATATATATATCCTAGTGGACATTTTAGATCTTCGATTTTAGTTGGTATTTCATGTTATATCCCACTTTACAGATATATTATTCACAAATAATTGTTTAAATAAAAATTTTTAATAGATTTTGCATTTTTATCAATAAAAGAAAAAAATATCGATTAGAAGGGGTGGCATGAAATTTTGCCTGCAAAAGGCATCCCATGTGGTTATTCTACAAGAACATATGGCTCTTCATAATGTTTGCAAACAATTTTCGTGGTCTAAAATTAAACAATGTCGTATGTTTATACATAGAAAATGGTTGAACTCATCAAGAAAA
>JACGDI010005455.1:1310274-1332248 GCA_014898725.1 Jacaranda copaia | reverse complement strand
CCTAATCTGTTAGACTATGCCACAAGGTGTTAAGCAGCCAAACTACATTGACTTTCATGTTGTCTAAGAATGACTTTTGCACAAAGGACCATTTTAGGCTAACTAAAACTGGAACCAGTCTTATATCACATTTATGGAGAACTTAAATCTTATGTTTTGGTGAAATCTCATGTAAGTTTATCCTACTTGCATAGTAAATCACTAAATCAACAAGAAAAATGCATGTTTCATATTGTATATCAACGTGAAGTTTTGCCAATTATTCAAAGAGTCAATGTACTTAAAAGTGATGAGTAGATCTATCGTTAAATACATAGGCAGAGCTATCTTGAGAAACTAATTATTCAAAGAAACGACATTTAAGAATATATAGAGATACAACTACGTTGAGGTATTATCTTCTTGTATGCATTTTTTAGAGAAAAAACAGCTTATAAACTATTTCAAAACCCCCCAATTCTTTTGATATAAAAACAAACTAAGTATAACCATAGCTATCTAATTGAGGGATTTGACAGGAAATGCTTGTCGATGCCAGTGATATTGATTTCCAAATTTCTATTAAATACGTGTTGTCAAAAAAATACGTAGTTGGGGTTTTATATCGGGGATGTATTTGATCATCATCAAAGAGTATTTCACTTAGGAAAAATACTATTCTACCAAATAAAAAAAGAATAATTTTGTGAAAGATTTAATTATTTTATTATTGATAAATGATGGAAAAGGATGAACCCTTGGGAGAAATTTGCATTTGCCTTAAAGTTCAATAGAAAAGGTAGATGTATATGCCACTACAAGGACAAAACAATGGTGCCCAAGAGAAATGAGAACCATTAGAAACACTCAATTTTCTTTGTTTTGGAGCTTCTTGTGTTGTCTATGTATCAATAATGGTCCATACATATATATAAAA
Source organism: Jacaranda copaia (assembly GCA_014898725.1). NCBI lineage: Eukaryota > Viridiplantae > Streptophyta > Magnoliopsida > Lamiales > Bignoniaceae > Jacaranda > Jacaranda copaia. Next base: position 1,331,332 of record JACGDI010005455.1, on the reverse strand, counting down.
TAATTTCTCACATGAGTAAAGGCACTATTATGTTGAGTGTGGAACTTTTTCACACTCTCTTCTATTGGCTCAAAATTTTTCCCAAATATTGCCCCTTATAATAGTAGTTCACCCTATCCAAAGAAAAAATAGTAGTTCCCTCTGAGGCTTTAGGCAGCCAACCCTAAAGGTACATCTATACAACTGTGATCAACTAGTATGAATTAATATTTATGAATTTTAAAGTTGTAAAGAGGGGTCTAAGAATTTAATATATATATATATATATATGCTCCCTATTGGATATGAGAAAAATCTTTATGTGCTGCTCAATGAACTTTCAATCTCATGCATGTGTCATGTGTAGTTTAATTAATATACATTATTTGGTCAATTGCTAGTTTTCTTTTCTCATTCAACTAGAATAGTCACAAGATTGACATACCAACTACCAAATTTCGTTTAAATTTAGACAAATAGTACCAACTGCCTGTGGTTGGATTAACAAATAAATTTAAAAAAACAAAAAGGAAAAAAAAAATTGGTCTGTGATGTATTGATTTGACTTTGCTGAACGTTTTGACAAAACCTCAATTATATTATGGAAAAAAATAAAATTCTTGCATTTTTTACTTCTACTCTTAGAAGGTATTCATTCTTTAACTTGAGATTTTTTTTAAAAGACCTCAATTGATACACGCAAATCACAAGTCTATTTCACAATGTTTTTCCTTGAATTTTTCTGGTCAAATTCTCATGGGAACATTGATCATGGGTTTTTCAATTTTTTCACTACACAAAATTGTGATATTTACTTAACTTTTTATTGTTCACACACATACACACTTATACACACATAATATTATATATATATATAGAGAGAGAGAGAGAGAGAGTCCAAATTTCACAAGGTCCCATGAGATAGAAGTAGGATAGATTTTCCAAACTTCAAGATTACTCCAAAAGGGTGCATGCATAGAAAAAACTCAAAATATAGTCATGAAAATGCTTTAGTGGCATGGCTTTGTAATATGAAAATGGCCTAACACATAGGCCTATAGCCCTATTGCTGTAAATCTTGTGATAACAAAACAACTGCCATCATATTGCACAATGCATACTTGCACTAGATATCAAGCCATTTGGTCCATATGGATAGCAATCTTTGAGACAAAGAAATTGCAACACCCTTCACTATCTTGGTATGAAATTATTGGAGTCATGATCTTTCTTCCAATATGGATATCAATTGCTTTCCCAATTCAAAGCTATATACTTAATACAAGTACGTATATCTTGCATGTCAAACAGTATTTTCTTTTAGATGATCGATATTTATCATTTTTTTTAATAAAAAAAATTATATGTTACTATAGATAGAGTAAAATAACACAAATTGTGAGTCAATAGAATCCAACCAAATCATATTTGCATTTACCCAAATCGATGGAGGATGAATTTTAAAAAATGCTTGTATAAATGATTCGTCTGAATTGAACCATAATGTACATATATAAAGCAGCATATACACAAACAAATCAAACAAATATCCATAGAGTCTATGTTACGTTCATAATTATTTAAAATTGATACTCCTGTAAATCAAATATGATCCAATGTAGATAAATGACTTTTGTGAAGATCACACAAGGAAAAGTGGGGCTACAAGGTAGTTTAAGGTAGCTTCAACTCATGTAATTAAGAAGACTCCAAGGCATTAGTCTCTTACAATATCATTAAACTCTCTAATTTGTATAATTGTGTGGAGGTGGCTTAAAGGAAGAATCCTCTGTTTTGGACAAACTTCAAGGGCACAACTGATTTGTGGTCAGTTCTTGGTCCATATATAAAGACAAGAAAAATGTCTAAGTAAAACCATGATCCAACAATCTTGTGGTATTATAACCACACATGAAATAATTCTTGACTGGCCTAAAAATGCTACCTTAATTACTCCAATATCAAAAGTAATAATCAAAGAAAAATAAAAATTAAAAATTGGATATATTCACAAAGAAGTCTTCTTTGTTCAATATGTAGAATGGATATATTAATGCCCTTTACCACATTTTACCTTATGTAATTTCAGCTGGAGAACTTTAGGTTCCTACTTTTAATGCATGTAATAATTTCACTTCGAGACCAGAGTTTTTATATAAACTATTCAACTCTCTGTTTGCTACCAACATATATACATACATCCACACGCACCTACACACATTTGTGTGTGTGTGTGTATACACACACATACATATCTGCTTCATCCATATTTCCTTATATTTTTCCACAATTTTGGTTTCTTCATCCCTTTGACTCTCGCTGCTTAAAAAACACCCAAAGTTAACTCAATCATTTCCCTCTCTATATTTCCCTTCACAGTTCTGTCCACACACACTTACACACCGAAAAACACACACAGATAGACCACTAGAACAAATGGCCAATGGATATGATCATCATCATAGTATTCATGATCAAAGCTTCCACCAGAAAAACAATTTTTTGCCAATGTTCTGCCGGCTATCAATCAAGGACGTAAAAATAAGCAACCACTACAAAGATCCGATATCCGCCGGCGCCGGCGAACCCTCCTCCCCTAAAGTCAGTTGCATGGGCCAAGTCAAGAGAAACAACCGTGTGATCGGCTTCCCAGCCGCCGCCACCGCCGCCGTGGCCACCGCGAACCACCACAGACAGACCAAGCTCAAACAACTGTTTCCCAGCAAAACCCTCTTGCCAAACGCCAGCACCACCGTCGTCTTCTCCGGCGGTGGTGGGAGAATTGGAAACAGGAGGTGCAGAGCTAGCAAGGAAACGTGTGTGATTAATAATTCGAGAAGATTAAGGGTGAACAAGACTGATTATGATCATAAAGGTGATAATCAAAATTGTGTTAAGGTGGTGGATATTGGTGAAATGGATCCGCCGTTACCGGTGGTGAAGAGGGTGGCGCCGCCGGGTGTGGGCCGTGATGAGGTGAATATTTGGAAGAGAAGGTCTAATGGGGCGGGGCTGAAAAGCTTGCAAATTGAACAGATTCAATTGCGAAACAGCAAATTTCAACCATGCACCGCCATTGATGATTGACAATCATTCATATTTCAGAGTATATCTTTGATTTTATCTATCTATATACGAGGTAATTAACAGATAAGAGTTCTAGTTTGGAGATACTAATGTATATGAATTCAAAATTGTAGAATCTTTCTTTTTTTTCGTTTTTTCTATTCTTTTCTCTTTATTCTTTTCTTCTTTTTCTTTTTCTTGCTTTTCATAGAACAATTTTGGCAATGATAGCTAAGGTTTCATTTTCACTTTAAATGAAGATTATTGAAGAATATTATGGATGGTGTTCTGTCTTTTCCTATATATATAGTTTAAAGACAAAATTAATAGAAAATAAAAAAATACACATCAAGATTTTGACCCACCGAGAAAGAATGTTTAATAGTAACTAGTATAAGAATTCAAGAAATTTTCTGATTTTCCCAATTTAAAACATGAACGTGTACCTTACATGCCATATGAGTTTGAGAAATTAAAAACTACCGGAGCATACACTAATAACCTTTTCGTTTGTATGAAGTTTTGCTTGTGGATATGTTCAAAGTCAGGCCCCAATCAGTTTAAGACAAATAAATTAGTTGGGGTTCGAGTTTTGGTCAAAAATAACTTTTTAGTTGGTTCAATCCATCGTTATCAACTTCACAATGCTTTCTAGCCGCAATTTGAACAATGTGTTTTAACTCTATGTAGGTATCTGGTTTCATCATTTATCGTATATTTGTAATATAAAATGTAAGATGAAGTATCACATTGGATAGAAATTTAAAGGCTCTTTCTATACAAGGGCCCTGTAACTACATTACCATCCAGGAAATGAAAAATTTTAACACAGTAAATAAGATAGATACACTCATAAATTACAACATTTTGTAATTCTAGTAACAAGATGATGGTTTATGTTAGCACATTGACTATAAGTCATAGAACTGTTAAGCCAAGGGCTACCACCAGAGATCAGTTTGCTGGAGAAATGCTGAATTTTCTATATATACATAAAGAACCCAGGCGATAGAGTGCTGTGAAGAAGGAAGACAACCATCACCAGCTTTAAGATCAGCTCTGCTCTTTATAAGGAGTCCAAATCAATTTACTGACATCAACTTCAAGACCACCACGGCCTGCAGCTTTAAGATGACGATCCAGGACCTTGGGATCTGCACATATAACATGTTGTCCCTTCCGGTATTGTATCAACTCTAAGCTCTGAAGGGTAGACAAGATATCCTCTGCCTTGATGGCTGTCATATCACTGAGCTCCTGGAAAAAACAATTAAACAGGAAAACAAGTCAGAGTGAAACCATAAGTATGCGGAAAGATGATGGAGGACAAACAAATAACGGATAAGCTCAACCTGAAGGGAAAGCTAGTACTACAACTTTCAGGGTTGGAACCAAAGTTTGGCATGTAAAAAGGTGGATATCATGCTTTTGTCAAAACAGCAATATCTTTCAAGACAACCAACGATACAAAATCAAGGGTACAACAGGTATATTTATTTCACAAAAGAAATGTGGTCTTAACGGGAAAGAAAATCATAATTCAGAATGCTTTAAAAAACTATTCCAAGTCCAATGAAGATGGTAAACTAAATTACAGGAGCGATGTTTACTTAGAACCCTTCGTTCTGCGATTTCTTCATTTCTGGTTTTATGCATGCTTGTTTCACACTTTTTTAGTGCCACATCATGCCACAATGACAATCAAGGTTTTATATATATAAAATGATTCTTTAGCATGTTTTTATATCATGTGGGTTTTTAATACATTGACACCTCTACTGAAGAGGTGAAAGCAAACATTCAGCCACCAGCAAAGTCCCAATGTTAACCATACCGAAAGGTATGAACTCTCAAATTTGTTTTGGAATGATGCCTTTGAGCATAAACAGAAAAAATTTACTTTAATGCTGGAAAAGATGTTCTGAGCATAATATAAAAGAACATAAATGTCCTCTCGCAGCTTCTACTAGTTGATAAATGTCAAAACTATAAACCAGCTGTTCAATCCAAACCTTAATGGAGATATTGCCCTTGTGCTTTTTCAGTATATCTAATAGAACACGAGTCCAGTATCCCCGGTAGCTTAAGAGTCCCAGGTCTGAGAGTGGTCGTTCTGGGGTTCCAACTTTGCCTTCCTTCTTTGAAAGCTCGTATGCTACACAATTTTTACAGTTAGGTAAGAAATTTTGTACAAATGAGAATTAAAATCAGAAAAAGAAGCAGAACACGGGACACACAAAAAAAATGGCAAGTATCAACTTGCTAGTTTACTTTTGCACAGATAACAGTGAAAGTAGCTTAAGTTCTCATTCTATTGGAAGCAAGCGTAACACCCTGATCTCTCCTAAAATTTTGTCATATCTAGTAGAATGTTGCTGATTGATTTTAATACTGAGAGTTCATTCATTTCTTCCCAGCAAAACCATTAAGCTACCAAACTGTCTGCTCATGGGGCTTTGAATAGGTGCCTATCTCTATCTGAAGATATTAACAGATACATCCCAACAATATCAAACTTATGCTTCTTACAACCTGTAATATATTAAAAAAAAAAATTATGAGCATGTTTATCCTCCAAACCTAAGAAAGAAAGCACAGAGGGAAAAGCCCTTGTTGCAGAACTTTAGAAGAATAAGAAAAGTTCATCAGTTGCACTGTCTGTAATATATGGTGATAAGACTCTGGCAAGTATAGAAAAGAAGGCAGGACAATGAATGATGAGCTTACAAAATGCAATCAAGAATTTTCCATAGCCTTTTCTCTGGTAAGGAGGAAGAGTAAGAATGCAAGCCAAGTTGTAGGACTCCTCCGAATGCTTCTCCTGCATATCAAGAAAATAAAGAAAATGTTTAATACCCTTTAACAATTCAAATATCATCTCAGTCAGGATATTAAATTTTATCATTCCTAACTTCTTTAATAACTTGTCGGCCATTGAAAAGCTTCATATTATCACAATTTGATATGCAGGAATCAGCCTGGTACTCCTTCAGCACTTGATGAAGTATGACATGCGGACAAGTAAGAAAAAAATTTGGTAGTCAATAAGATCAAGCTTGCATGGAACTATAATTTGACATTGTTTATCCATCAAATGATTAGGCATTATAGCCACTCAAACATGCCCATATTAAGAAATATCTTCATATATGAGGAAAACCTAATTCTGAGGAGTCTTGCAGCATGACCAAAAAGTAACCAAAAAAATGTATGATGATACAGCTGAACAAACTTCACTCAGACAAAATTAATTATGCATAATAACAACAGACACGGAGGGGGGGAGGGGGGAAGATCAACTACTAAAAATCAAAGTTACCTTGGAGAAGTAGCCGACCATGTGGCATCCTCGATCATCACATTCACACAGCACATAAAATAGAAACAGGTCTACATCGTAGTACAGAGTCTTGTGATCAAGAAACAATTTAGCCAGATAGCAAAGATTCTGACCATAAACTTTGTTCTTTTTGCCATCAACCTGTTTTAGTGCAGCTCAAGTTTAGACAAAATATAAAAATTTTAAACATGTGGCATGCACTATAAAGTGAGAGAATGGCAAAGTGTGAGTGTAAGCATGCCAAATAAAATGTTAACAAATACCCAATTTTTCTCAAGAAAACCTCAAGCTAATAATTCAAGGATTGGTGCAAATTAAGTTAGGGAATCAACTGAAATTTGGGCAATAATCAAGATCAACCAAATTTCTGGCGAACAATTTCAGAGGTTGGAAAACATGAAAAGTACTCCATGGACTGTGTGCTTCATACTAAATTACTGGGTCTAAGTTGATCGAGGACATTAATTCTGTAATTTGTCATAGTTGCCCAGAAATAAGTAAGGGAAGATTCAGCTTCAGGTAAAAAACCAAAACCAAAAGCAGAATTAGCTTTTCCCTCCATTCCACAGCTCTAGGATGTGAGAGAGGAAAGTAATTACAATAAAAGAAGCCTTCGTATTTCAATAAACACATTTAATTTATTCGGATCTCTATGAGCAAGACCCATTTTTTGAGAAAATATGAGTGGTAGAAATAAAAAAGTCATTACTAGAATAGTCGGAGTAGAAGTTTCATCTTTTTTCAATTAAAAAGTAATTTGAACATTAAACAAGGGAAGTGATTCTCTATGAGAAGAAATATTTGCACATACAAATTGAATGTTGCAAATATCTCTGCCAAAATGGCTTATGGAATTGTGAGGAAGTCACAACAAAAGTAATTTCATCAATACATGCAAAAGTAATTGTTTATTTGAAGAAAGCATTTTCATAATTGACAATTGATGCTTTACAAGTTAAGCAAATGATGAATGCAATCTTACCTCAAACATTGACAACGTCCCATTTCGATATATTTCATCACCAGGAGGATGCTTGAGATCACATTTCCTCTGCAGGCAAAATATGCAAATAGTTAGAAGATCTGAGAAAAAACAAAAATAAACTTAAGTAGACTGAGATTACTACACTAAATTGAGAATGCACTGGCTCAGATATGCAACCAACGGACTTTCTTATGGACCAGAAGAGTCCCATTAAAAGTCAAATGAGCATGTTAAGAAATGGTTGACAGGAGACAGAGAGAGAATGCTCACCATATGCCTCTGAAGCTGTTCTTTGCGTTTCATGAAATTCAGGCAAAACTCACAAAAAAACAACTTTGTACAGTCATTGTATTCTGGTGGAAATGGAGAGAAGTACCAAGTCTCTATTTCGTATCTTCCAAGTTCTATTGTTGCAATATTTTTAACTTTTGTGAATTCTTCATGTTCCCGCAAGCTAGCAGCATCAAGCTCCTCATGGCCCTGTGTACCAACACCCCTTCGTAATCCAAATCAAAACATGAGGGAACTTAAGAAATAGGATGCATGCTGCTTTTATCTATCAACTATATGGTATTCTACAACTAGTCAACCCCATGATGGGCACATGATACATGAAAAAAGGTTAGTTGGACACACTTAATAGTTCAAAAGTATAGGGAAGATATTTACTTCAGATAAGCAATTAGACATTTAGACTTGACATCACATTGGGCATATTTCGCATAAAAATGAAAGAGAAAAGATTAAGCACCACTAACCATTCGCCTCTTCATGATTAAGAATTGTTTAGTTTTCTGCCATACTAGCCTCAAAGTTGACTTACCTGAAATTTAAGATCACACCTCACACCTGACGCCCATGCTCCTAATACAAGCATAGGATAAACCCATTTGATTATACATTACCACTTGTCAAGGCATGCATGTGCAAACTGTGTGGGGACAACAATGCAACCATAACAAAGTACAAATTGATCTAAAGATAAAGACAATGCATAAAGGAAACAGAATAATGATTAGAACACAGTCAATAATCAAATGTGTGCTGATTATCATACAAAATTCAAAAAAGAATACCTCCACATGTGTCTCATCAATCTTGCGCTTTTGATGGCGTGTCATTTTCAAGCTTGTTACCTGAAATTTTCACAGTGAGCATATTCCCAGTGGAAAACAAGGGTAACCAATTCAGTTGAATATGGAGGAAATTTTGAACAAGTAAGACGGAATATCAAATGAGTTCCAATAATCTACATAAAGAAGTAGCAGCAACAGAAACTACTCAGAGGAGAAAGTGCAGATGAAAGGTATCTGTTTGTGAAGCTCTCCACAAGGCGCGTTGTTACAACTCATCCAGAAGTATTCTTAAGCGTGGAAACAATTACAGAAACTAAATGTGAAAAGCCAGAAAACAAAGATATGAGCAATATTACCTTGTCCTCAACCTTTTCATCCACATCAGTTTCTACAGAGCTGAGATCAAGTTGTTCAAGTTTTACCCATTCATCCAGTCTGCGGTTGACTATTCCAGAAAATAAAGAAATAAAAGTCAGGGTTTATAGCAATGCAGCAGCCAGCAAAGCTTCATAAACAATGCGGTTAACTCCATCCAGCTCATGCAACAGGCAAACAATTCCATAAAATGAAATAAGAAATACTTCTGCCTAAGATTGAATTCAAGTCCAATTCCGGGTGTTCAATATAGATTATAGTGGGTACAAACACACCATCAGCAAGTGAAACAACAGCTACGTTAAGAAAAAGGGGCCAATAGAATAACCACAATCATCAAAAATCAGTAACTATTTAATTTACTAAATCCACAAGATTTTCAAGTTTCAACCCAGCATGATCAAAAGGAATTAAAAAATTATTTCTTACATTCTGTGTAGTGAACGTAGTACTCGTAATCGTTAGCTCCACCAACCGGAAGCTTGCGGCGCTCAATAACCTTGACCGGATGGAACTTTCCGTCGCGCCACCGGCAATTGACACGTGTACCGACATCCAAGGGCAGAATCGGCAGTTTTCTCTTCCGAGATGCGTCGTTGTCCGGCTGAGCACCGTTGGATTCGGACGCCGGAGGAGCGGTGGCTACTTCACCGTTGGCCGCTTTGGCGGCGGAATGGCCGTTTGCGGTGGCATGACCATTCGCGGTAGCGGGGGTCGTGCCGTTGTCGATTGAAACCATTTTTTCGTACCAAAAAATTGCTTGATTGTCGGTGCAACGAATACATTTATAGAGCGTGGAGATTTTCGTATTTACGGAAAGCTCCCTTGAATTTTTTCATATACTAATTTCCTAACTTGCTAAATTTTGTATTTGCAGAAAGGTCCTTAGAGCTTCTCATATACTAATTTCCTCCCCTGCTCGCACAATGATATATAGAATGCCGCCTAAGAAGCTAGTCACGAACAATTAAGGCTGTGATTGCTTGTGAGGTTATGCCTCATTTTTTATGTTTTTGAAATTTTGATATTGTTTTGGTATTTTAAATATATGAAATTGAAAAATAATATTGTAATTGATTGTGAAATAAAATATACTAATTATATATTGTGATATGATGTAAAATTGTGATTTGTAGTGAAATTATTTTTAAAAATATGTTTGATAGATTTGTTTGAGATAATGAGATTATTTTAGAAGTTTTATTTTTGGGGTTTTTTGGGATTGAGGAATATTTTAAAATAATAAAATAATAGATAATTTATATTAATATGATACCTTAGACTTGTATTTTCATGTAATTAAATTTTAATTAGAATTGTATCATAATACATTAGATATTAAAATTAATTTCAAATAATTTCATTTAAGTTACTTAGTTAGGGTCTTTTTTATTATTTTAAATTTTGTATAATAGTTTTATATTTTTAATTCACAATTTGTTTAATTAATTTATCATAATACTTAATCATTTAATTAATTAAATTCAAGTTGTAAATATTATGAGAGGAGGAGGGTAGGGAAAGCATGCGATGTGAGGCAGGTTTTGAGGAAATGTCTATTAAACACAAGACTGCTTCACATCCACCCACAACTTTACCCTTTTCCATATTTAAAAGAAGGCAAAATTGAAATCCATCCAACAAGCAAGTGCAATCTAATTTTTTTTCCTTTAGTACTAATATAATCAAAATAAATAGTAAATATGGTGTGATAATTTTGTTTTCTATGTTTGAATTTCCATAAATTTAGTGTTGATAAATGTGTCTTTCACATAATAAAAGATATAACATCGAATAATAGAATTTCAAAAAAATTTATTAATAACAAATTGTTGGTTGTTCAAGGTATCATAATATTCGCATTTAATTTTGACATTATCCCATACAAAAGGAGAATAAAATTACACTTTCAATCTTTCTAATTCCTATTTTATATTTCATTTTCTACTCTACTTCATGAAAATATGCCGACTGATCGACAATTAATTAATTCTATAAAATATATATTTAATGCACTTAATATTTATTTATAACATGAATTAATTGATAAAATACAAATTTAGATGAAGGACACATATTGTATGAAATGCATAACCATGTAACGATGATGCCGAAACAAATGTTCTACACAATACAACAATTAACCTCAGAATGGAATTCAAGATTCCTGGAAATAAGTGTCCTGCCGACATGACTTTTTAAGCTCAATGCAGAGGGCAGCTATACTAGTGATTTGTGAGTACTCAAGGAAGACTCTCACTCGATAGATTTAAATGAAAACAGCCAAAATCCAGTAGGTAATGCAACATTTTATCCAAACCATCCATCATCAGTAATTATGTAACTATCTCAGGTCGTCGTTTTTGACAGAACTAACACAGCTACTGCACCACAACAATGGAGAAGATGATATAAGATTCACACCACTATTTTCTTCCTCTGTTGAGCCTCTGAAGGTGATAGTTGATGCTACCCCATGGTTTTCTTTTATTGGCAGTCTGCAGAAGGATGAGAGAGTAAGCATGAAAACAGCACAAGGGATCCACAGTTGAGAATGATTTATTGGAATACCAAATTATATCACAGTTTCTTAATATCTGTCAAACAGAGTAAGGAAAAATTCATGCTAATTTTGTGGCTGTGTAACAGAAATGATATCATTTTTACTCATAGTCAAATCTCCAGTTACCTGAGCATCCATGCAGGCGCTCAATAGTGACTTTTGCCGAGTGCATTTTTCATCATTGCCTTGACTTAGAGCCAAACAATTAAGAAATGAAATCATTTCTCTCATGCAAGGTTTTTGAAGATTGCCAAACTTCTTCGGATTGATATACAATGTACCAGCTTTTCGGCCCATTGTTTCCTATTTAAACCCCACAACTGCAAAGCAAAACAACATTAGAACACCAGCACTTCAGGATATCAACAGAGAAATGAAGGCAAGTGTATACGCAAATAGCAGAAATGTTACAAATCATACTAAATAAGTTAGAAAGGGCAACCACCTAGACTCTTGGGTGATAAACTAGGGCTGTTGACCAAGTTCTTGGACAACGATAGCAGTTACGAACTTACAACTTTCTTGAACTACACCCACATGCAGGCAACACTAACTTTTCACAATCCGGACCAGAAGTGAATCAGAGCATATTAAACCTAACTCGTAGTGCAGCAGTAGCCAATTATACTGATGCCATAATTAGCAATATACGCTAATCACATTCTTGCATTTCTTTATAAGTCTCTATCCTCAAACTGATCCAGGAACAGGTAAATGTAACAACTCCTCGATAGCAAAGGCTACACAATGAGGAAGTGTAAATTGCTTAGTTAAACAAACATATAAAACACTGCCTACTCAGCCCATCAAAAAGCCTATGGTGACAAATGAAAATTCTAAATCGGGTAGGATTTCAGCTATCAATAGAGTACTTTTGTTTCAAGATAGAACCTCATCTCAAATCTATTAAAAGCGCGACCCAGGAATAGGATAGAAGTATTAATTAAACATTCCTATTGGCTTTTGTTATCCTATAAGCAACCCATTTACATAATTTTCAGACCCATATGTTTCTTCCATTACTCAATCATCTCCAACTTCAATACTTCCAAAAACTAATGTTTCACACTTTTCTTTATTCATTACTACTCTAATCGATTCTATTACAACTGAAACCAAAATTTACATCAGAAATTAGCACATTGATAGGAACAGTTAGAGAAAAGCCAACAAAATACCATCTCAGACATAAAATTTTGGACTCAAAAGAAAAAACAAAGACCAGATCAAGATACAAATGCAACAAAAGGCACAGGAAACAAGTTAACTGTTTCTTATTATCACCAAGAAAACTCCTCCTTCTCCGTCTAATAAACCTTTTTTTTCCTGAACCAGTCTTAAACATACAGTAAACCACGCTATCAATCCAGCCATAACAAATTTCATCAGGGTTCTGAAAATTTACAGTTCATAATTCATCTTCACATTACATATTAGAAACAAACAAATAGCTAGACTTTAACATGCTGGGGTTGATCCATAACTAGTCCCCTTTTCGTGCAATTCATCCAGCAAATTTAATTCACATAATAAATTCCAGAAGAAAACGATAGCCCTCAGAAGAATAGTCACAAAAAGAAAGAAAAATATAAAAAATAATAGATTTAAATGAGGAGAAATGGAAACGCATACCTTGCGGATAGCTGAGTAGGGATTGAGACTGAAGATTTGGGAATATGGGAGAAAATTCTGCCAGCGGCTTCTGTAGTTAAGTGGGCTGCAACTTATTGGGCCAGAAGGTGTGATGCTGTCCAAAACCAAAACAAATTTTATTTGGCCCACTCGTCACTTATCCACAACAAAGTTTGCTTGGGCCAAATGCCATATGCAAACCCATTGCAGATGGCAAAGCCCATTCATTGTTGGGCTAAAAAATTAAACACTTTACAGAATTTTCAATTTTCAATTTAAAAATTAGTCAATTTTTTTTATAGGGTTTGGTGTTAGATAATTAACTTTCTTAATAAATTTAGCCAAATCTTAGTAACTTATAGTTCAAGTGGCATCCGTCTCCACTATTAAACGAGAGGTCTTGCATTCAATCGATAATTAGCGCATTGTGTACTTTATGTACTTTGTATATCGTTTATAATTTGATTATTTAATTTGATAATACAAATATATAACTTCATTGAAAGAATAATATTTTGTCATTTATATTAATCTCTCTCAAAAAAAGTAAATAAATAAATTTAGCCAAACAACTAATTGAATTTAAAAAGTAATTAAATTAGCATTATATGCAAAATCAAAAAGATCCCTAAAATTATGAAATACACAGTGAGTTGCCTCTTCTTCTGAAGCGAATAAGAAAAAGGATATCATGTGATTAGTAGTTCGCCACTTAATTATTATATAAATTAAAAACTCAACAAAAATTTGACTATTATGTCATTAGACTAATTATAATTAAATGCTTTCAGAGTACAATTAACAAGAAAAGAGAATTAGTTTTATCATCAATAATAATACATGCAATGTATCGGCATGTATACATTGAATATAACACAAAAGTTCTTATGAATTGTCGACAGTGTTCGAAAAATCGAATCATTTATTGAATCGAAAAATTTACTGGTTCAACCGTTAATCGGATCATAATTGAACCGCAATTGAATCGTGACATCATAATTACAAAATATATATATATATATTTATATTATATATATTATTCAAAAGTTAACAAACTGTCAAAATATAAAACACAAAGAGCTTAAGTAACATTGTCTAATATTACAATCTAAATTTCACAATTCATATTATAAATTATCACAATAATTTAAATATATCAAATCTAAAATTTAAAGTTGAAAGTGTGTAAGTTAATTCTAAACTCTAAATTAAGGTTTTTTTTTAATTTTAGATTATTTATGAGGTGTACCTTAGGCTTCAAACTTTACACTTAGACAAAAAAAATTAAAAATTAATTTTATTAAAAATTAAATGAAAAAATCGGTCCGATTCAACAATTCACTGATCCAATAGGCCGGTCTGAATGATTTTTACAAAATACAGCTTTTTTCAATTTTTCAATTTTTTTCAAGTTGACTGTCCCACCGTCCGATCTGATTTGATTTTTTAAATAGTGATTATCGAAAGAATTGCCAAACTGCTGAGGTCTTTTCATAATTTCACAAACTATCAGGGGCTCTTTTACGTTTTATGTAGACTTTTGGTTATTTATGCAATATATATACACACATATATCATTGCATTGTACTAATTCCTCTCGGTTGCATTAAACAAAACCCTTGTCCGTCTCCCCTTTTCTTGTACGCCCGCACCCTTTTCACAGAAGCTCGAAGCTCCTGCAAATCAACGAACTCAGGTGATAAGCCGTGAATTTTAAGTGATTAATCTGTAATATGTATAATTATTCAATTCAAAGATTGCTTTTTTTCGTTTTATACAGTAGCCTTAAGGTCGATTTTAGCTCAAACTTTTAAGGGGCTGGTGGGAAAATATTTGTTTGCATCCGGTGTGGAACTGGGGCGCCAGCACCATGTAAGAATGTCACGCTGTATTATAACTGGGTGCATATTAGAATTTTCCGGGGGGTGTGGGGTGGAGGGAGGGGAGATAGCATCAATGGTTATGTGGTTGGAGCCCTAATCTCATGAGATTAACTGTTATTTTCGGTCTTTAAGCAATCTTTTTAATAGGCATACTTGATGTTTTTTGTATTTTTTGTTTAAGTTGAATTAAAAGAACCCGTTTTGCATTTTCTTTGTATACTTTATGTATGCGTCTATCTGCAAAACAGTTTCAAAGTCGAGCTAACTGGTTTTCCGAGGCTACTAAGGACCGTGTGAAGAACAAAGAATGGAGGAATATTTATGTTTTGATTTGACAACTGCAAATTTTGAATCTTTTCATGTTTTTTGCTTGACCTTTTTTTTTTTTCATGATATTTATGTGGGCACCTCAACAAGGTCAGAAAACGAAGTCAAGTTTTGTTTTATAAATTTACTTGTATTCTAAATCTCGAAATTTAAAATAACATGTAACATAAACTTTAGCTGAAATTTCTGAAGAAAAATTAAGAGAGAGAGAGAAAGAGAGAAGAAGATTCTAAGGTTATTGATCAAACTGTTGCTGCTGTAGACCCATGTTATTGAATGTTGGTCAATGCTTTCAAAATTGAATGAAATGCAGGTGTATGTTCTGAGATACTAATGGGAAGTAGGAAATATTTGTTGTATTTTCTTGCATTGTTTTCTCATTGATATGAGTCAAATCACAGTTCAAAGATGGTTTTGTCCGAGGAGGAAATTACACGGCTCTACAGAATTCGGAAGACAGTGATGCAGATGCTGAGGGATAGAGGTTACATTGTGGGAGATTTTGAGATTGAAATGACAAAATATCAGTTCATTCAGAAATATGGTGAGAATATGAAGAGAGAGGACCTCATTATTAATAAAGGCTTGCGCAATAACAGCTCTGACCAGGTGCTTTTATACGTCTTTTAATCTATTAGAATTTCACTGTGGTTTTTGGAGTGTGTTTCCTAACTTGTAAGTGCAGAATGTGATTGGTGAGAATGTGTTACTGATAACAATGCCTATTCAATGAGGATAAACTAGATGGTTAAGAAACAATAGTATAAAATATGTATCCCTGGATTTTGGGGGAATGTATGATTTTTTTTTTCTTCACAATCTTGTGATCTAAGGGAGGACGTGTGGAGGAACAGGGAGTGAAAGGAAATAATAGCTTAGAGATGGAACATACCAAGATTCAGCGCCTTAAGCTGAATCACTGTCGCATTTGCTTAAGTTTAGATGGCCTCTAAGAACGTCTGGCGTCATTGGTGGCAGAACCCTGCATTTGACTGAAAGAGCCTGTGTTATGTGTTCAAGTTGATTTTATTATTGAGATAAAGAATTGCATTATATATCTCCTTCCTTTCGGTTAATGGAAAAGCAGTTGATCTCATCTTAATATGCTGTAATAGAATGCACAGGTCCAGTTTGTTGTTGAACTTCTTTGACTGCTTAAAACTGAATTAAGTTGATTGGTATGTTTGATCATATTTGTATATGATGGCATCTTGGAAACTCACTAGGTCCTGCAAAGCGCATCCACTTTTCTACTTTCAGTTGTTTCAAAATGCTTGTTGCGTACTCCATAAACAAGGCATCTATTATGCAAGTGGCCGCACGTGTTGCAAGCAATTTTCTCTTTCTCTATGGTTGAAAATGCTTTATGCAACCTACATAACGGTTCTTTGTTTCTCTGACTATCATCAGATATATGTGTTCTTTCCCGAGGAACAGAAGGTTGGTGTTAAAACTATGAAGACTTATACAAATCGTATGAAAGACGATGGTGTTCATCGGGCAATCTTAGTGGTCCAGCAGAACTTAACTCCGTTTGCTCGGACTTGCATAAGTGAAATATCGACTAAATTTCACTTGGAAGTTTTTCAGGTTATTGTTGAAGCTCTCATTTCATTGTGTTTCATGTTTTTCCTCATATATTAGGGTATCTTCTTGTCTGTAGGCAGATGTCCCTTTTTTGGTAATTAATATTTGTTTTTTATAAATAAACTATAGTTATAGAATCTTGAGAAAATAAGATGAGTCAAGCCAGCTTATGAGTCTCGTGAGCAGGCTCAATTATAGCTTAACTCAAGCTCGAGCTTTAACATGAGACGAGCTCAAGCTTTACTGTAGTTGTTCAAAAGCTCATGAACCAGCTCATAAGCTTTTTCCTATTTTTAAATATTTTTTATATATTAATTAAATAATTAATATATATTAATAATGTACTTTTTTAATTTTAAATATTTATTATATATAATTAAATAGTTATAATATATTAATAATTTAATATTTTTATTTGATTTATAATTTTTTTGGTGAGCCAAGCTTGAGCTCAGTACTTTGAGCTTGTGGTTGAACCTACATTTTTTGTCGAGCTTGACTCATTTATACTCTGCTAAATTGAGGTGTTGAGGAGGCTTTAGTAAGTAAGAATTCTCTTGTTTATACCCACCTAAACTGGTGCTTGAAGTAATGCTTTTTTTGAGCTTAGAATTGTTTAAAGAGTGTTCTATTTAGGCACTTGTTTTTCTCCTTAACATAAGATGTAGTTTGAATTACTATGCTGTACTTAAATGTTTAAAGGAGATGTCAATTTCAAGTTCTTGTATATGTTGTTGTAGTACAATGAGGATTCTAGTCTACTTTTTTTTTCCCCTTTTTTTTTTCTTTTTTTGAAATATAACTGAAAGTAATGTATAGAATTTATCCTCGATGTACTAGTGGATTTCAAGGATACTGATATTTACTTGTTGCAATGATACAGGAGGCAGAGCTGTTAATCAACATAAAAGAGCATATTCTAGTCCCCGAGCATCAGCTGCTTACCGCTGAAGAAAAGAAAACTCTGCTGGAAAGGTACACTGTGAAAGAAACACAGGTTAGCTTATGATAATTAAAGCCAATGATACATATCTAATATCAAGTGAATGCTATTGCATGTAATGTGTTCTATGACGCGTTCAGCTCTAATTACCTATTGCCCCATCAAAATTAAGTGGTTGTTCTAAAATGGGAATTTTCAATTCTGATACATTACACTCTAATACGTTGTCCTGCTGCTTGAATACTTTAGCACTAGCAGCAAAAATGAGGACTTTTCTCCACCATGTGCATTAATTATTTAATTTAGCGTGAGTTTATTGGTCTAGTGTCATCCAATACATATTTGTGTTTTATTGTTTTGACTTTCTTGCCATTATCTTCTCTTAAGCCGTTTCTCAATGCTTTTGTGGGCAGTTACCTCGTATCCAGATAACTGACCCAATTGCAAGATATTATGGACTAAAGCGTGGACAAGTTGTAAAAATTATCCGACCAAGTGAGACTGCTGGACGTTATGTCACGTACCGATACGTGGTTTGAACTTCTAAAGATCTGAGGTTACGGTTTTACAGAATGCTAAACGAGAGGGAAGGAGAAGGAACGAAGAACTCTAGTAAATTCAATTTTGTGGATTTATTGCCATGTTATACACTTCCTAATGAGTGCTTAATATAATAGATAGAAACTTATATTCTGCTTGTATCAATGTGAACCCTGTTTGTTTCTCGACTTACTGGTGAGGTGATCTTTCTATCAATTCTTTGAGTGTTCTGTGATGTGAGAAGCCCTTCACATTGTTCAGCATAACCTATATATATGCATCATTTTACATCACCATTGGATGCTCGACACCTGGCAACATGGCCTCATCTGACGAACCAGATTCTTTTTATAAATTTCTATGAATTTGCACTGTCTCTGCAATATCAATGATTGTGGTTTCTTTTGCCCTTCTATTTCTCATGAGTTGTCAAACTATTGTAGATCTTTTGTCAAGAAAGAATTCACAGTATAACCAATGTTGATGGTAAGTTAGGCAAGAAGAAGAAGCTGAGCCATTACCAGAAAGAGCACATGAAGTAGTGAGGTATAGTGTGATGTTTGATTAGGTTGATAAACAGTGATTTGTGTGGGAAAAGGATCGAACTGAGTTGGATTTCCATCATGATGTCTTAAGTGATAAGAAAAGTGGCCGTATATCATGATTTCTGCTGCAATGCTTTAGGCACTAGTGAATTTTTAGGTATATGTGATGATTATACATGCATTTTTCTTATACATACACATATTATATATGTCTTGTGATTTGTGATCCACCAATGTATAATTTTTTATGGGGCTTACTTATATATGGAGTGTATTTAATTTTGCTAATTACCCCTTCAATTTCAAAGCTGGCTCAGGTCAATTTTAAGATCAAAATCGGGTGGTTCTTCTTTGAGTTGATTTGATCTTCAGTTGGTTTAAATCCTGAGAACATAAATACAAGTCGTGAAACATAAGTACAAAGAAATCAAGTAATGATAATAAATAGCCTATTATGAAATACTTACAAGTGACTGTTATTTGACAAATAAAAAATGAGTAATATGAAATAGTTTAGATGTTTGGATCACTGACTCAAATTAGGTCAGATCGGGCAATCCAAATGTAAAACGTACGAGTTTTCATATTATTTTAAAATTTTATTACCTTTTATTTAAGAATTTTATCACCTTTTATAGATAATCGATGGATTTTCTTGATAGTCATATCACTCTTGTAGAAGTTTTGATTGGTAAGAGTAGGAAAAAAGTAAAAAGGCTCATATGAAAAATAAATCAGCAAATTGCCCTCCTAAGAACTAACACAAAGAAGGAAGAGGTAATTTGCTCTTTTTTATAATTTTTTTTTTTCACTTCAACATTTCTTTTTTAACTATATACAACGTGCTCTTTTTTTGTAATTAATATTTTTTTTAATTTAATTTTTCTTTTTTAACTACGTACAACTTTAACAATGGAATAATGCATTTTATCCCCCCATCTGATCTACACGATCATGTGGGAAGCTTGTTTTAGGAATCTACAAGAATGAAAGTTTTAGCATTTAGAGCGTAAAAACATCTTATGGCTAATATAGTCAACAATTCAAAAATTTTACGAGATGTTAGGATAATATTTTTTCCTTCTCAAAAAAAATTTGTTAGACTTTATATTGCACTTTATGGTACTCAAATTTATTATCGATCTTGTTGTGGGTGTAAAAAAAATTACGACAGTAAAATATTACCATCAAACTACCCCTTATCCCGTCTTCCTCATTATTATCAGTCCTTATGTTAAGCATCTTAGTTTGAGAGTTTCAACTTCTAAACCAAATCAACTTATAAAGAAAAGTAAATTATAATTGCACATTTTAGCAATATGAAATTGAACTAAACAATAAATCTCTTACAATCAGACTAGCAAACTAATTGACCCTTGCTTTTTAACTCGATTTTACTTATAAAATCTATTAAAAGAAAATATTATCGTGTGGTTGATTAAATAATTGCTTAGGATCTGATCAAATCGAATTGAAAGAAAATCACTTTGAAGTAACATTTTCCGTTCTTTGACAGCACTGTTGTTGGCGGCAGGGATTTTGCACTAGTGGAAGAGACAAGAAAATTAGGTGAATCCAAATAGCATGAAGGCCACTTGGGGCACTTTCTTTTCGACTTAGGATTGCATAAATCTTCAAATCCTCTAGCCATTGAAGATTAACATTGTTCCCTTTGAATGCAACTTGAATTGAATACAATTTTACAAAATTGATCCAAATCCCGTATAGCCATTAATGATTAATATTGCTTTCCCTCAGAATGCAACTTGGACAGAATTGGATACAATTTTATAAAATTTCATCCAAAAAATTGGGTTATAACAATTTGTTCACCAAATGTGGCAGACAGCAGAAGCACACTAGTAAGATCAATCTTATGGCGCATGTGCTTGTGAACTGGACCACTTTGTGGGGCAAAAGCGCGTCTTTCTTTGCTTGTTTCTCCAATCTTCACAGTGCATGGAGGATGCACTTTTGCACCCACTACAACCCTTATAAATAGCCCATCACTCCATGCAGTGTGATCAAACATTCAAAATGGCTGCAAACAGAGTTTTAGGTGTGCTTTTCTTTGGGTTGTTGGGTATAGCGATTTGTTCAGCAGCTAGGACTCTCCTAGATGCTGGTAGCTATTACCCTAATGGTTATGGTGGTAATGCAGGTGGTGGCGGATATGGAGGCGGTGGGGGCTCTGGTGGTGCTGTTGTTGAGCATGGC
>JACGDI010005455.1:1263901-1306926 GCA_014898725.1 Jacaranda copaia | reverse complement strand
ATAGCCCAAGTGCTACTATCTAATATTACATTATCCGAAATACAATTCCTATTAAATATAGATTCATAGCGCACATACCCCCAAATAATTTTATCAAGAAACCCACATAGATACAAAATTCTCCACCCTCGGTTCTCAATAGTACCACCTGCCAAAGAAATTACTCCTACGCTCCTAAATTTCCTCCTAAATTCATATATATACATATATGTATATATATTTTGTCTTGTTCCAAATCTCAATTTTTCAAAAGACCAAAGAGCCAAATTGAATTGTAATAAGTCAAAATCGGCCCATGGGGTCAAAATTTGCGGCTGTGGTAGTGAAGATAAGCAACAAAGAACAATTTAAAAAAAAAACCACTGAAATTCATTCATAATTGTCAAGGTATAGGAAGACAAATCATCCTCTATATATTTATATACATACAAATATTTATCATTTTAAATATTAATTCTTATTATTTAACCAAGAGGTAAATGTAATGCCAAATATATAAACATATATATCATTTTTCTAATTAATATAATAAAAAAGCACGACTAGACAAAAATAAAATAACATAGGATATAATAATTAACAAATTTCTGAGGCATTACAAACCCAATCAAATTTAAAAGATGAATTTAACCTCAAAACTTTATTAGACTGAAATATGCATTTTGGAGGGAAAATGGAGATATGTTTGGTTATGTTTTCCCGGAACAATATTGTTCTAGAAAAATATAACCAAACAAAGCCTATATTTTTTAATCTTATAAGTTTTAAATTTATATAAGTAATTTTAAAAATTCAAAAATGAATGTTAATTATAAATTGAATTTTGAAAAAAGTAACTTAAATTTAATTTTTTAAAAAAGTATACACTAGAAGAAAATGTGTTGCTATGTGCAATAGCAACACCTTAATTTTTAATAATATGTATATATATTCGAAAATCAAGTACATATATTTTTATACCTTGTATTTTGTCCTACTTTAAAATTTTCCTAGATTTAGGTGGTAGTAGTGAGGGGTAAGAGTGAGTTGATAATTATTCTATATAGACACAAGGATTTAAAGTAGAAATAAGAGTAATTTAGGAAAAGTTTTCAAAAGCATAGAAAAAAGGATAGGGCAGACTATTTTAGACATGGTAAAAAAATTACCCATGTCCATGGGCATACATAAACACCTAAAAAAATACGGATAATGAGCCACATTTCCTCAATTGAATAAAATGCAGGTAATTTTACTCATCGTTAATTACTTGTCACTTTTTAACCTAACCCATTAGTAGATCTCATATGTTTTGAATGATATGATTACGAGTGATATATTAACAAATTAATACATGTATTAACAAATGAATACATGTTCAACTCATTATGATAGAATGTTTTAATTTTATACTGATTGGTAAGATTAATGTATAAATAAATAAGAATATTGATATATAAATTTACAATTATATTTTTTATACTTTTTAATAAGTTTTTCACATTTTTCCCATTCATAGGAACATGGTTTAATTTAAAATAAGAGCACAAATAGACTTTATTTAATCTTTGTAATTCTTATTACACCAAATCAAGCTTTTGCCCCTGTGATCCATTTTCTAAAAGCAGCAGTAAATAATATTGCGCCCAAGATTTATCAAAGGCCTTTATCAACTAAAATAAATATTAAAAGAGGTTTAATTAGGTATATATCATACTTAGTCAATCTAAGCAAACAAGGCCTTGGATAATCCATGAATAACATATATATATATATATTTTAAATTTTGCTCGAATTCTTACAAATACATTGGAGGGTAGGTATGTCAACACATATTTCCATGACAATAACAATATTTAAGCATTGTTTAAATTTTTAGTTTAAAATTTTTTTGACATATAATAAGATTAAAATTTTTAACTTCAAAATATAGTATAACTTAATTTTATAGATCTTTAAGCACTTAAGTTGTAGTTTTCAAATTATATATTTTAAATTTTGCTTGAATTCTCACAAATACTATGAAGGGTGTGTTGACACATATTTCCATGACGACAACAATATTTAAGCATTGTTTAAAATTTTAGTTTAAATTTTTTTTGACATATAATAAAATTTAAATTTTAACTTCAAAATATAATATAACTTAATTTTATAGATCTTTAAGCACTTAAGTTGTAGTTTTCAAATTAAAACACTTGACATGCTTTAAGTACTTGTTCAATATAATATTTAAAAATTAGTCTTTTTTATTAGTTTTGTTTAGGTAATATTTGAATAATTAATTAATTAAAAAACATATTAATTTACATTAAAATATGAAAAAATAAAAATTTATTACATGTATTCATTGGTTACCCATTGCCCATGATTACGTTTAATGAGTCAACCATCTCATACTCAATAGAAAATGGATAGTTTTATTCAACCTTTCATTATCCGTCATTGAATTATCCATGCGTACTCATTTGATAGATGTAAACTCTTTGAGCTTGTTTGCTTGATATGATAGGATTAGATGTGATTGATATATGTATGATTTATTATCTAGAAAATATATCAATACGTTGTTTGTTTGCTTGTGTTATTAATTTGAATTATAATTTATGATAAGTGTAAAATATTAATTCTATCCTCAATCTTCTTTTAACAATTAAATTGTCTTCTTTGAATTATATGTAGGAATAATTTCATCATTTGATCTATTAATTCCAATGATTTTAATTTTGGAATTATCAATTACACCAGGGATGGTGATACATAATCCCAATACTTTAGAAAAGATGCATGACTTTTTATTAATCAAGGACCTTAATTATTTAACCAAACATATAATTACATTGGGTTATATATATGTATCAAGCACAATCATACCAAGCAAACAAGCCCTTTATCAATATCAATATTTAGGCATTTAATTGCAATTTTACAATTCCATGGGCAACTAATGCAATTTTAAAACTTAGCAGGCTTCAATTTGAAAAAAGAAGCCTACAAAGTGACAAATTCCAACTATTGCCTTCGCACAACAAATCCAGTTCATAGATAGTAACCAATAGAAGACCTCCACGCAGTGATTCTTAAAGAGAGCGTCCCACAATGCTATCTCATTGGCTTGGTGCATTGGACACAAATCACGGGCCACAGCCCAAAAGTCACATCTTTTGCATTTGGGAAGAATTATACGCTACCACCACATAAAAATTCCTCACCCCCCGCCATACAGTGCCACTCGCTCTCAAGTAATCAATTCTCTCTCTAAAAAGACGAATCGCCCTTATCTGTCTGCCTCTATAAAACGCGATTCTCTCCCTCTCTCTAGAAAACGAAAAAAAATCCAAAACGGATCCAAACAACGAAACTGACCCAAAATAATTAAAAATAAGCCCCAATTTTTTTTAACCCCCAAAACCGAAAAGGAACCCTAACCCTAGCCGCACCCGCACAACACGCAGACGCACGCAGAACAAACGCGCATAATCTCTTATTCTTCCTTATTTCTCCCTTCTCTCTGCGTGAATCTGTAGGACAGGAATTGAATCTAATTAGTTTCTTGTTTGGATTGGTAGTGTTTTTAGGGTTTGGTCTGGAGGAAATGGGATGCTGCAGGGTTGGCGGTGGTGGAATTGGTTGGTGGACGCGATGACCCGCGGAAGCAGATGCCAGAGGCGGAAGAAATCCATGGCCGGTGGTAGGGGCACCGCCGAATCGAAGAAAATTGATGGTGATTGCAATAAACCTAATTTGAAGCCCGAAATTACAGAAAAGCCCTTGGGTTCCCCTAAAATTACGAAACTGACCCCGGCTTCTACTGTTGAGCTTGACTTATATGCTCAAGCTCGTAAGGCGCTCTCGTTTCGTTCCCCGTACGATTCCGAGGATTCGCAGGCGCCTCCGGCTGTTGTTTACAGTGCCAATACTCTGCCTAGTGGCGTATCACATTTGTTGAGTAGGCAGTCGGATAGTCGGAAAAGGCACAAGAAGTTACATTCCGGTGGGGAAAAAAAGTCCTCGACTCCAGCTAAGCAACGGGTGAGCAACATTTGGGTTGAGACAGAAGAGTATTTCCGAGAACTGACTGTTGAGGATATCGAGAGGCTTGACAGTGTTTCAAGTGTTGGGTTTTCCAGTAAGGAGAAGTGTTTCTTGATCCCATCCTTGGATAATGATTTGCGTGATCATTATGACAAATTTAACAGTTTGCTTGCAAGTGCTGGTGAGAAGGATAGCTTGAACTTGGAAGGTGGTCCTGAGTTGAATAGTACTGGGAAGCTCGAGTTTAATGAAATATTGGTTCAAGAAGAGAATGGGCCTTGCTCCATGGATGTTGATGGTGACGAGGTAGAAATGAAAGAATTGGAAATTAAAGAAGAAAGTAATGGAGAAAAAAGACAGGGTAATGTGAAAGACTCAACTTCTTTTAGTGGTGTAGAGTGGCTTTTAGGATCTAGGAGTAAGATTTATTTGGCATCAGAGCGACCCTCCAAAAAACGAAAGCTTTTGGGGAGGGATGCAGGATTGGAGAAACTCCTTGTAGCACGCCCAGTTGAAGGCTTAGACTCCGTGTGTCATTATTGTAGTTATGGTAACATGGGTGACCCCTTGAATTGCTTGATTAAGTGTACTTCTTGTGGAATGGTAGTCCATCAAAGGTGTTATGGTGTTCAAGAAGATGTGGATAGTTCTTGGTTGTGTTCATGGTGTAAATGGAAAAATGTTGTGGATTTGAGTGCTGAGACAACATGTTTGCTTTGTCCGAAGCAGGGTGGTGCACTGAAACCTGTGCGGAAAAGGGGATTCAGGAGTGAGATTGAGGGGTCTAAGGTGGAGTTTGCTCATTTGTTTTGTTGTCAGTGGATGACCGAGGTTTATCTGGAGAACACTAGGACAATGGAGCCAATCATGAATATGGAGGAATTGAAGGACACAAGAAGGAAGTTGATTTGTTATTTGTGCAAAGTTAAGTGTGGTGCCTGTGTCCGATGCAGTAATGGTATGTTTTGCTGCTTTCTTATGTTACAGTCCCCTACATTTCTTTGTTGGATGGCAGGGCAGCAGAATCTTGTGTTATTTGGAACCTATGGCTGTCTTATACATTCTTTTGTTGGACTACGGGATGGATGCTGGTTTTAACTTATGTTATGATTAATTCAAAGTTTCAAACCATGTATTTGATATGTCTGAGAAAGCTCTGTGATGTTTTAAGCGTTTTGTAATGGTACTGCATGAAGAGTACTAATTGATTGTCAAATTTTCTATTCTTAAGCCATTTAAATGTAAATTTGTGCACTGTGGATGTTTGGATGAGAATGTTTTCAAGGATTACATGAACTGTTCAAGTTGATGATAATTCACACTTCTGTTAGTGCCATTTTTTTCTGTTTTCCTTTTTTTTTTCCAAGTAACATTCCAATTGACTTTTTCTAATGACTGCGAGCTTCTAGATGCAATGTTTAGTCATTTCATAGCCTTTAATTTACAACTAAAGGTGGTGTACCTATAAAAATTATAACTGCATTCAAATCTCTGTTAACTGTACAAGAAACTGTAAACACTTGTAAACAATTGGTTCAAAGAGGAGAGAGTAGGCTTTTCCTGCATGCATTTTGGGACCCGTTGACACAGTGTTTTATTTACTAGTTGGTTCTTAATGCCATAAAATGCCTTTGATTCCCCCAACCCAAAAGAAAAAAAAAAAAGAAAAACCAAAAGAAAAAACATAAAAAAGAAAATATCTCATTCATTAAGTGTATTTGGTTGAGAAACAGATCTTGGCAGTAAATTATTTTTTTGGCCTCGCAGAAGCTTTCTGTTCCTTATCCACTTTTATTCCAGCAACATATAAATCTTCTGGTTGTAATTCTTATCAATCTAGATTGATTTCCTTGCTAGGTAGAATGTAATATGGGTGCTCTCCAATTTAGAGATTATGATGAGCTTATGAAAACAGGAAGTATTGTACATTATAAATCTCTCCTACCAATGTGAGATGCTGCTATAATAAAGGATACGGTACCCTGTTGTAAAGATAACATTTCTAGGTTACAGGCTATGTTAATTGTTGCCTTATTCTCATGGCTCTCTTGACTTTTGACCATCATTTCCTTCTGAGGTTTGTTCCACATGGTGAATTATTACTCATATAATTCCAATCGCTGCATAATGCCTCTAAGATCTTCAGGAATTATACACTTTTTGCTGGAAGTTTGAGTTAATAAATTTTTGTCTGATTTAAAGCATGCTCTTGATGCTTGCATGGGCATTTCATATTCTAACTTAACTAATTATAGTGTCGGTCTCTGTCTCAATGAATAGGTATTATGTAAGTGGGGATTGTATTTAATTTTCTGTGGTCACAGACCTTTCTTTTTCATGTTAATCCAATAAATCTGAATGTAGAGTATGGTCTAAGAATTTAATGGTTTGTATTCCGGGATCCTTATCTTGTAACGTTTTAATAAGCTACTAAGTTTCCCTCAGGGTGGGTATAATCATATACTGTTTTTTACCCATTTGTATGCAAGTTTACCCTGGACTCATTTATGCTACTTGCACACACTCCCCTTTTAGAATTGAAAGAAAATGAGGAAAAGGGGTTGGATATAGGTCTTGCGCCTATTTTACATCAATTATTTCTTGTTTTGTCCTGATGCTGGTCTGTGCTGAGAAGTATTCATTTGGTGTTTGTTAGGATCTTGTAGAACTTCATTCCATCCTATTTGTGCACGGGAGGCGAGACACAGAATGGAGATATGGGGAAAACTTGGATCTGATGAGGTTTGTCCTCTCTTTGGTAATTTAATTAGTGATGAAACTGATGGTTACTACTGCAATTACTAACTTTGGTAGAAATATAGATCAGATAGATGTGGATGCTGTTGGTTCGATTTTAGAGATGTGATGCGTGTAGCTAAAGTCATTGCTTTTATAGGATTTTCATGTTGTAATATTCAGTCATTTCCTCTTCATTAACTGATGTTTCTAATCCTTACAATGTTTTTTTAGGTTGAATTGCGTGCTTTTTGCTCTAAGCATTCAGAAGTCCAGTATGATAGCAGCAGTAAAGATACTGGAGATACTTCCTTGACAGGTGATTCTGTTAACCATGTTAGTAAGCATCAACAGTAAACAAATCTCACAGGTTGGAAATAGTCCAAAGAAATGGTGATAAATTTTTTTTCACATTGAAACAGCTGACCTGAATCTTAGCAAGCTGAATGACATTGTGTTAG
This sequence comes from Jacaranda copaia, assembly GCA_014898725.1. NCBI lineage: Eukaryota > Viridiplantae > Streptophyta > Magnoliopsida > Lamiales > Bignoniaceae > Jacaranda > Jacaranda copaia. The sequence continues at coordinate 1,299,715 of JACGDI010005455.1, read as the reverse complement.
ATGGAGAGGACTTGCTAGACAATAAACAGAATTCTGAAGATTATCCAGAAAATGGAAATGCACTACATCCTGCTGCTAAGTATGCCGCAGATAGGAATGACAATAAAGATGTCAATGCCTGCAGTGCTCTCAATTTCACTGTGATACTAAAGAAGGTATTGCAAGATCACCAATTATGACAGAAGGTTCTTGATTTTTTTGGGGGTTGGGTTAGTTACTTTCACTTTTTTGCAGTTGATTGAACTAGGGAAAGTCAATGCTAAAGATGTGGCCGCAGAAATTGGTGTTTCACCAGACTCATTGAGCACGATACTCATTGTAATGTTTCTGTTTTAGTGACTCTTTCTTTTTTCTTATTTTTCTGTTTTTCGTGAATGAAGTAAAATGAAAGCTGAATGCTAATATTCACTAATTACTGATTGAATAATGTCACCTGAGATTTACTTCTATGGACAAATCAGTTAATGGTAGAACTTACCCTTTGACCTGGTATCATATTGTCCTGCTTGCTTACAATGCTGTTCTAATTTCTCTTTGTGCAGAACAATCACATGGTTCCTGAGTTACAATATAAACTTCTGAGATGGTTGAAAAACCATGCTCATGTTGGCAACTTCCAAAAAGTTTTGGATATGAAGATTAGATCACTTGTAGCACCAAATGCAGTGATGGATGCAGCTGAAGGGGTTGATGCTGTTTCAGTAGAGGAGTCTAGTATTTCTGATGCTGTGCCAGTTAAATCCGTTCCATCTCGCAGGAGAACCAAAAGCAGCATAAGGACTGTGAAAGATGATAAGTCATGCTCCTCTAATGACAAGACTAGTAATGAAACAGCTGAGGATGATGTTGATTTATGTCTTCTGGGAGAAGATCCTAATGGTCCGTGCAGAGAGTTTTTGGCTGTTGAAACTAAGAAGGTAACATTGTGTTGCATGATGCTACTTTATTTTGGAAGTTTTACCAATATGGAAGAGCAATTCATTTGCATAATCATCATGGAGAAAAGTTATCATGGACTTTCTGTTGTTGTAAGAGGTTTTCTGGTACTTTTTCCAACTGCTGCTGCAAAGTATTTGTGTCGCATGTGAATGTTTGAACAACCTCATCATTCTCTCATATAAATAGTTTCATGCCCAATGGACGGATCCATCATAATCATTCATCAGGTTTATCTGTTTTCTCTCTTATAGATTGCTTGACATGAAAGGCTCCATTAACATCATTACTTTCTTAGAGGTACCAATTTTCATAGATTGATTCATACATCTCATTTGAAAAGAATTCAGCCATTGGACATTTTTGATCAACAAGATTGGTTTATTGGTATAAGGTAGTGTAACGCTTTTTGGATTTGAACTTGGAAAGAATAGAGTATTGCTTTGAGAAAATCAACTTTTTACTGCAGGAGTTATCATTCACATTTACTGGTTGTTGCTCCGAGAAAAATTCTTTTTTTTTATAAGAAAGAACATTTTACTTGAATTAGGAGAACAGATTTTTGGGTAATATACACGAACTCTTATGCTAAACTTTACTCACTTGCAGGTTTCTCTTTGCCTCTTTGTGTGCGCACTTTTCTTTAAAAAATTCATCAACTGCCAGCATCCTCAAGATTTGTGTTTTGTGTAAATCAAATTATATTTTCAATTCTTGTTCTTGGGTAGTGTCATTGAAGAATGTGATATTTCGTATTTCTCTCTGATTCAAAGTTAGAAGTCTGCTTTTGCTATCTGTAATAGTGTTGGGATGGTTTTTAACTGTGCTAATATTTGATGCTTATGCAGCCATTGTATTCCCCCTAATGTTTTGGGTTATTTTCCATATGCAATATTTAAAACATCTTTTATTTTATGCTCTCTGTTTGTAGGTTTTGGTTGATCCTGAGCAGCACCAAGATAATTCAACAAATGATTCTATTAGAACTGAAGGTTTGTGGCTGATAATGTTTAACGGATTGTTGATTAGGAATTATTTAACACATTAAATTTTAAGCTTTCCTTTACAAGTTGTACCTCTTTGCTCGCTAATTTTCTTGAAAGGAATGAAGCTATGCAGCTATGCAGCTATGCTTCATTTGGTTATTAGTTGTCTGATGATTCAGAATAACCTCGCTATATTGGTAAGAGTTAAGAGTAGAAATTTGTTTTATTGACAATATGTGGTAACAAACCAAGAATAGGCCATTTAAACAAATCATGAGACCATGGAAATTGCCATTTTTACTTGACCAAGTCAGCTCAATTCAGTTGGATCATGCATCATATGGAGCTGAAAATTCCCAGGCTGACCTATTGTTTTAGCATGCCCAAATTCTGATAACCATGCCTAATGAGTTTAATATTGATTCTCAATTATAAATTTCCCTGAAAGATTGTCATTTTAGGATGGCACTGTTATTATATATGAGCTGATCGTTCTGTTACTGTAGTTAGTATAAAGTGTGTGAGGCTTTTCAATGAATATTGTGCTTCTCTGAAGTACTGATGTAAAGAAATGGACTGGATGTTAATCTCTCCTACAGTTTTAACAAGGACTTACCTTTTCTTGCGGATGCTGAATGTCATTCATAACCTTGATAATTAGTCTTCATTGACACTTGGTTTTTACTTGCAATTGCTCTCTGAAAACAGAGAAAATTACACCCCCTTCTCCAACTTTTTTTGTTTTATCCTTGGGCATCATGTTTCTGGATGGGTCTGGCTTGATTCTTGTGATAACAGCTTGAACAAATGATAGCTTGTTGCTTGTTATTCTTGATTTGCCTGCAGTTGAATTATTTATTAAATATTTAAATCATAAATTAGAGTTTAGAGTTAGTATATTACGCCCTTTTAATTTGAGGAGGTTGTAGATCTGTAAAATTAGCAGAATGAAATAATTTTAATTGTTTTGATGATAGTCAACTAGGTTACTTCGTCACAAGATTTCGTGCAAATTATCAATGTTGTCACACTCATGGATATCTTGCATCAAATTACAAAATAGTTCAAATCTTGCGAGTTCCAGAGAAGGTCAATGTCTGGTCCTTCCTTTACCAAGCTTCTTGTCCGCCTTGCATACGTCTGATGTCTGATAGGAACCTCTGCACATTCACCAACTAATATCATAAATAATAATGCATGCAATGAATATTAGGTTTTATTTTTCAGTATCATATTTTAATAGAATCTCTGGCCAGCAGTTTGCCCTTTCTTTCTTTTCTTTCAATGCTCGTGTCCTTGTTGGTGCTAGTCTAACTAGTCTCCATGGGGTCATTTTTATCAGGGTCATGGCTGGGTCTAAGATAAATGCATGTCTTTTAAAATGTAGGAAAAAATAACAGCATTTGAATTGAGGTTGGCAAATTATTATTGAATTGTGTGATGGGAATTGTTAGACCATTTTGAACTTTGCTGACTTTCTTTCCTTTCTGCATTGTTGGCGGTGGCAGATGAGCTGCGAGATCTGTTGCAGCATCTCTCTGAAGATGGTCTACTTGGGGAAAATGAAGAATCTCGACAGATGACTACGTGTTCACTTGTCCTAACGTAAGCTTTTGTTACACCATCATTTTTTATTGTATCTGAGATTGTTTCTAAGACTCCCTCAACAAAATAAGGAGTCTAACCTAGCTTTTTTTCTTCTTTTATAACTCTAAGGCCAAATCGTGATTTCCTTAAAATTCTGACTCATTTCTGTATCTTGTTCTGTAGAAATGGGGAAGTTAACCATGCTTCATACATACACCCACTTATCTACAGTAAATTGATGAAGATTAAGAATGATGTAATTGAAAAAGCTGCATCTTACCAGTCCTCAGGTATGTTCCTGTTTGATTCTTCTGTCTTTTACCTGTTAATTTCAGATGGTTAATTTACTTTATTGGCAGTTTCGCGGGATTGGGAAGCTTCACAGTTAGAAGCATCTTCGAGCTCAGGACTCTGTTGTAATAACCACAAACTGCAAGCAGCTTCTGGTGACCAGATTTCTAGATGCAATGGGGTGAGTCTTGATCATTTGGTCAAGGCAAGAAACCTTGGCATACTAAAACTTTCTCCTGCAGATGAAGTGGAAGGAGAACTCGTATATTATCAACAAAAACTCCTTTGCAATGCTCTTCCCAGGAAACGCATGAGCGGTCTCTACTCTATCTTCTTTGCATATCTTCTACTTATTGATTTTTGGCTCTTTTCATTTTAGATGTATGAGCACGCACTATGTGGTTGGATTTTTATTTTATATCTTTAAGGTTTTTCTGAGTGATTTTCCCTGCTCTTATTATCTGGACAGATGATTTGATATCAAAGGTTGTTAGAAGTCTTCCACAGGAGATAGACACTGCAGGAAAACGGAAGTGGGATGCTGTACTAGTTAGTCAGTATAATCATGATCTTAAGGAAGCAAAAAAGCAGGGAAGAAAGGAGCGTCGGCATAAGGAAGCTCAAGCTGTGTTGGCTGCTGCAACTGCTGCAGCTGCAGCTTCGTCTAGGGTATCATCAGTTAGGAAAGACACCCTAGAAGAATCTTCACAGCGAGAGGTTATATTTCCACTGAGAATTCCTTGACTATGGCTATTTATTTTTGCTTTTTTCTTTATTTAAATGGATGTTTTCTTTCAGAGACTTCTGAAGATGAATACATCTGATGTAAGGTCTGGATTTTACTCTCAGCTGAATCCTCGTGTGAGGGAAACTGTTTCTAGGTCAGCTGTTGCACGGTCCTCGTTTGATATGCACACTGATTCTGTCCAGTTGGCTTCAGACTTTTCGAAAAACCATCCTAGGACCTGTGACATATGCACACGTTCTGAGACAGTTCTGAATCCAATTTTAGTCTGTTTGAGTTGCAAGGTTTCTGTCCTTACATTATTCTAAGTTTTTGTGGGCTTGTCTGAAGTTCTGATTAGGACTTCTGCATGCTTATCAGAAGATATGGAATCTCATTATTCTTTTCCTTTTCATTCTCTTTGGATCACAGGTTGCAGTTCACTTGGATTGTTATTGTAGTGCTAAAAGCACCACAGGGCCCTGGCATTGTGAATTATGTGACGATTTATTTTCCTCCAGAGGTCCTGGAGCTCTGGCAACAAGTTCTTGGGAGAAGCCTTACTTTGTTGCAGAATGTGGTTTATGCGGTGGCACTGCGGGTGCTTTTAGAAAGTCAATGGATGGGCAATGGATACATGCCTTGTGTGCTGAAGTAAATAATTCTCTTTTATCTGTTCTGCTCATTTGTCCCTATCTGGAATTGTTATGTGTTTCATTCTCCTCAAGGCTCAAAGTTCATGCATTTTCATTTTGATCTCAATGTAGTGGGTGTTGGAGTCAACATACAGAAGGGGCCAAGCATATCCTATTGAGGGAATGGTAAGTGCATTGTCAATGTAGATACCTTTGTTTTTGATACCCCCCTTGGTCTATGACTATCCATGCAATTTTCAATATGTACTCAGTTCTATTACTCTTCCAGGATACCGTCTGCAAAGGTGTTGATGTTTGCACTGTATGCCATCGCAAACAGGGTGTTTGCCTTAAGGTGAAGACCATGGGATTTATGATTTATCACACCTTCAATTTGAAACTGTTTCCCTTTCAGCTGTCGTGATATTTTTATTGTGCCTGGCTACAGTGTAGTTATGGTCACTGTCAGACCACATTTCATCCTACTTGTGCTAGAAGTGCTGGTTTCTACATGACTGTGAAGACTAATGGTGGCAAGTTGCAGCATAAAGCTTACTGTGAAAAGCATAGCGGAGAACAAAAAGCAAAGGTTTTATCATTTTCCTTTTTCCCGTCACTGTATGTCCTGATAATTTTTATGTAATTCAACATTGATTCTGTCTTCGTGCACTCCTTCAGGCTGAGAAGCATGGGATTGAAGAGTTGAAGAGTCTTAAGCAAGTCAGGGTAAGTGATCCTTGGTACATTATATGTGTGGTTTGTTCTGCTCATTATGCATCAATCAAACGGTCAAGTTAGTCCTTTTAATTGGGCCAATGGAGAGGATAGTTTGTATTATAACAGATAGTGTTTTGGTGTAGGTCGCGATATTTTAGTGCACTAATATTGTGATATGCATGTTTGCGGTATGTTAACTAGATATTTCAAACTGAGTTTAGGCAATCCTTTTTTGAATTCGACCTGGGAGAGGACAATACATATTAGTACTAAGTCATGTTTGAGAATGCTAATATTTGTTGGAGACTGCCTGGATCATTTGGCCCTTGACTTAACAAATACAGATTGGATCTCAGGTTACAGATACAGTCTAAATCAAGGCGTACCATGCCAGCTTTCAAAAAAAAGATAAATTGACGTGGATTTGACCTATCAAGAATCACTCATCATTTTAATTTTTTAATTTTTCTCGTTGATTCTAAATTATTTTCCTTGTATTATGTCCCTTCTGTGAATTTGATGTTATGCTCTTTTTGTGCGTGCATAAATTTGGTGACGCCACAAGTGGACCTTGATGGTGCACTTGATTCCTAATTAAAGACAATTCCTACAAAATAATATTTGCCTTTCTTAATTTCTCTCATGTGATTGAATCTGATGTTTGTGCTTCCTTGAACTGATTCATATAGGTTGAATTGGAGAGATTGCGTCTTCTATGTGAAAGAATTATCAAAAGGGAGAAATTGAAAGTAAGTTTACTTCTGCCCCGATCAAATGTTTTCCCACTTTACACTAATTGTCTTCTGCAAAGAGTTTCCTTACAGCAAGTTGGTCTTTTTGTTGCTAAAATGAACAGCTACTAATACAGTGATATTCTTCTGCCTTGCACCTTACAGCGTGAATTGGTTCTTTGCTCGCATGATATTCTTGCTTCGAGTCGAGACTCTGTTCTCTCTGCTTTGGCTCGTCACCCTTTTTACCAACCTGAAGTTAGTTCGGAATCAGCTACAACCTCTATTAAAGGTTACACAGATGGCTACAAATCAGGCAGCGAAATGGTGCAAAGATCAGATGACATAACAGTCGACAGCACAGTGGCAGGTAAAAGACGTGTTAAACTTCCCATATCCGTGGACAACGATCGAAAAACAGATGACAGTTCAACATCCCAAAACCTTTATACACTAAAACCTATGGAGAGGGTGTCATTTTCCGGGAAGCAAATTCCCCAAAGAGCCTCTGCTGCATCACGGAATCTTTCAGATGATGCGGAGAAACGATCAAAACATAGAAAAGTAAGTTTTGTGATGCAATGATTTTCTTTTTTTTAATTTGTGCTGACATGATTCACTAGGTTCAAACAATCTGACCTTATGTCACTGAACTAAAAACCCCTTAGCGTGTTAGATTTTCATTTTGTAAGTGTGAATGTGTGCACCTTTTAACTTGTTGATTATTGGTACAGCACACAGAAACTTTCGAAAAAGAGCTTATAATGACATCAGACCAAGCATCTATGAAGAATCAGCGTCTACCAAAGGGGTTTGTTTATGTTCCTGTTCGATGCCTTCCCAAGGAAAAGGAGACGACTGTTCGAGATGCAATGGAGCGAAACGGCTAGACGAAGACTTCGTCATTTGTAATCTGGGACGGCCTTTGGGCCAGCTGAGTCCTGATGCAGAACACTATCTGCCTTGGCACAATCAACATTTCTTGAGCGAAGGTTGGCTGATTTAGTGCCAAAAAGGACTGAACTTGCAGCGGTATAGATGATTAAGTTCGGCATCAATTGTTGTAAATGCATTGTCGAGAGAACATTGTACAGTGGGGATGGGTGTTTTCCCCATTGCATGTATCTCAAGCGGCTTTAATTTGTTCGGCCATGTTAATTTTTAATTAGATTTTATTCTCTTTTTTTCTCTGTTAGAAAGGGCTGTGGAGCTCAGCTTCTTGTAATTGTATAAAAGCCGTCTGAAGGGTATTGCCTGCCTATGGGCCTTGTAAAGTTGGTGTATATATAGCCACAGCAGATTGATGAAAGCATAACTAACTTATCTCTTAACTCAAAAGGTACTTTTGTTTGGACATTTGGTGTGCTATCATAGTCCTATTGTCTCTGCTTTAGATACAATTTCGTAGTCTTCTAGATGCACCTCCCTTGACTTGAATTCGTTTGGCACTTCATAGATTCGTACTTTTTTTTTCTATTAGCTGGAGACAATGCGAAGTTAAGCAGTGAACTTTAAAGACTGTCCTGCCAAACCCACCTTCTTTCTTATATTACTTATGATGTGTTGAAGTATTAATGTAATTTCATGAAATCACTTGGTATGGAGAACCTAAGTCATGCAATGGAATGAGAAGAAATAGAATTTAGAAAATTATACTAGAATTCAAGAAATATTATGCTTGGGCATTCTTTAGAGGAGGGTATTCATGACCTTTTATTTAAAAAAAAAAACAACTAAATTTTAATATGTTTTCGATTTAATACTTTCTTGTAATGGGGAGGTTAGGGGATAAATATCTATATAGATATTCAAGGGGATAATTGTAAATGGTGTATGATATAGGGGATAAGTATTATCAAATAGTCAATTGATTTAGTAGTACCCCCTAAAATTCAAGATTTAGAGTTTTAATAAATTTTTTTATATCTATATTATATATAAAAAAAAGGTTCGTTACACCTTTAAAGGGACGGTTACTTCATGCTAGATCAAATTTTATTTTACCAATTATATCCTCAATTTTTAATTTAATTTTAAAAGTGAATTTATCACTAAATTTAATATTAAAAACATAATAACAAAATTAATGAAATGTATAGGTAGATATATTTAATAATTTTAAACTTTTGATGTAAAAATAATTTGTTAAATATGAGTTTAAATTGATGAACACTTATTATTGTATGTTATTGATTTAATTATTATTAAAATTATGTTATTGTTAATATATACAATAAAAAATTAAATAATTTATTTATTAATATAATTTAATATTAATAATATAATAAATTAATATGCATGCTGGAACGACTTACTGTGGTGACTAGTAAAATATATAAGAATAAGGGCAATTATTTTTAACCAATATTAATACTAATAATAACAATACCCAAGTCGAAGCTCTGAACATAAAAGAAAACTAGCGCCAGGCGCCAGCAAGATCAAGGTTGGAGAGAGGAAAAGCAAATTGATTCCATTATTGCTTTGAGAAAACCCATATTCAAGCTATCAAAGTCACAGCCCAGCTTCTGCATTAATCCAAAGATCCTCTTCAGTTGAAGCTCAAAGCAGAATTGTCTTTATTGTTTTAGAAAGATAAAGCCTACCTGAAATGGATGTCGGAGAGCTGTTGGCGATCTTCGGACCCGGCGTCTGCGGGGCAGTATTCGGCGCCGGTTGGTGGTTTTGGGTGGACGCCGTCGTTTGCAGCTCCGTTAAAGTCCCTTTCGTCCACTATCTCCCAGGTGCTGAATGCAAATTATACATGAAAATTATTATTATTTTTTATTTATTTTGGTTGCTTTCTGTTTTATTCATTTAGTATTTGTTTTTGTAGGGATATTTGCATCTTTGGCTGCTTTGATGTTTAATTGCGTGAGGAAAGAGGATATTGATTACTCGCCCTACGACGAGGGGGAGTGGAGGTTAGTATGGCGTTTTCTTCGTGAAGCAAATGACATGATGTTGTTTTTGTTAACCTGTTCTGGGATTCCTTGAGTTTTATTTGAAACAATAGATTTTCAGGATTTTCTGAAATCATGACAATACTATGAAAAAAAGAAAATGATTGATGTATTAATTTGATCAGTCAGAAATGCTTTTCGATATCTTGGAGTTTGGATAATATGCGCAGTTCCTTTGATATCTTGATCAAGTTTGAAACTTTGGTTGAGAGATATGCTTTTTATCAACTAAAAGTTGTTGGTGGTAGCAATCAATCCAATAACTTTTTGTTTCTTTTGTGGCTGACTAAACTATGTTTCACTTATTTGTCAGCATACTAAATTTACTGAATGAAATGCTCATTTGATTCTTGGTTGGCTTTGTTCCTAATAAGTTTAAGAGAACTAGAAAATTAAACGAAATTGAGTGGGAAACTTGAATTAAGTTTCTTTTTGTTTTCTTGCTTTATTTAGAATTAGACAGAAAGAGCTAACATTAGTTTCCGGGTAATAAGCACCTATTCTTCACTTCTCATTTGCATCTCACTCTTTATGTTAAAGCCTTAGTGAAGTATGGCATATATCTATTGTGTTAAATTCAACGAGTATGTGTGTATCACGCTTAATTCACATTTAACAATGTTTCAAGAAATCGAATTGATCTTTTGCACAGTTTCCTAAATAAGCTAGTCCAAGGTGTTCCCAGGAGATGCTTTTTGTGGGCTTTCTTTATTCGTTGAGTTTCTATTCCAGTGTTGCCTCTGCCACCATTCAAGTTGAGTAAAGTGGGAATGGTCAGCAAAAGACTTGGGCAGTAGATGGTACATGATATGGTCTCTGATATGGGTGGTCGTGTGATGCTATGGTGCAATGTTATGGGTGGTGGATGGATGGTGTGGTAGGCGGTGCTACTATATACATTGTGGTTGAGCTCACATGCAATGCAGATTGATAATGCTGCTTATTTTTGTCCACAGGGGATGTGGGAAACTTTTGCCCAGTGGCTGTTATTTAGCAATACCAGAACTTCCGAACTTTGTTATTTAAATTCTCTATATTTATTAGGGTTGTATTGCTTCATTTTTAACATTTCACCAATCAGAAACATTCTAGAAATACTTCTATGCGGCCAATCTGACTTATGAAAAAATGTTGTGGCTTCCCTACTAGGACTTGTTGGAATTGGTTAAATGGTGTACACTTATGAATTTCGGGCACATGAATATCTATTTTTAACTGTCCATTTGGTTGTGGGAATACTAATTGCTGGATTTTTGTGGCCTGTTGCATATTCATGAGGGTTTGGTGAATGCATGCATGCCTACCACTTGCCTGTCTGTTCTTGTTGGGCAGGGCAGGGCAGGTTTGGCCAGGTGGTTGATGAATTCAGTTACCTTGTTCACCATTTTTTTTCATGGATGTTTATTTCTAGGACCTCTTGGATTCATGTTATCTGAAAAAAAAAAATTGATGGAAACTAAATCTCGAAGAAATTCTATATCTTAGGAGGTGGAAGAATGTTAAAGTTAAACAGAACATGCACTTCTTTCGCTCCATTGGCTTGCATCACAAGTTTAATCAGCTATATCAGTTTCTGAATTTTCAGGTTGAAACTTTGGCTTTTCATTGCATATGTTGTGTCCTTTGTCTCATTGGCTGCTTCAGTGGGCCTATTGATACAAGACGCACTGGTAAAATCCGGCCCTTCCACATGGACGGGAATTGCAGGTGTCCTTCAATGTGTATTTGTGCTAATAAGGTAAACATTTGTTTACCCCCCAGCCAAAATTTCGATTAATAGAGATTTATTAAATACCATTTGGTTTGAATTACCAAATTCATCTTCCAAGTTCCAAGATATCATTTATGCAACTTTAACAATTGTCTTGGTCTCTTTATTTGAATTTTCTTTGCAGTGGTCTGATTTATTGGATATCTCATTCAGAATAACCTGGCATGTGCAGTAGTCCCCTATTTGTACACTCTGATTATTGTATCATTCGAGCATGTTTGTGCTTTTGTGTATTTGTTTCTTTGCCGGTGCTGAACTCCAATTGCCCTCTTTGCATGGTTTTTCTATGTGAACAAGTTAAAGATGCAAAATCAAGAGGCGTATCATCTGAATTGATGTAAATTGTAAGACAAAGGTTTTTGCTCTGGATGAATACATTTTCAGGAGGGTGTATCATTTTGAAATGATGTCAGTTGTAATACAAGGTTTTTGGCTCGTGATGAATACAATTCCACTTCTGTCGCTTATATCCTGTTCTGAATGGAAGTTTCTTTTTTAGGTGAGTTTATAAGTTCCCAGAACATCCTATGAGATGTATCAACAGCACATGGATGCCCAGATCTTAAGAACTTGTTAACTCTCAAACTAACATATTGGATTTTATAAGCTCTTTTAAAGAGCTCATAACCTAATTCACTTATAAAATCTTAGAAAAGTTCATTAATTTTAACTAAATTAATAACAAAATTGTTATTGCTAACACTTAATCAGCTTCAAAATTTTATTTTATTCAAACACATAAAACCATGAAACTTATTTCTAAAATAAGATAAAATATTTCACACGCTCCAAAAATATATTATAAAGCATTGACACATGCAAGTTCTCTTGAAATAATAAGTTTAGCTTGAGACCCTCTTAGTCCAAAATGAATAGAATAAAATCTGCTGTAGGGAGCAAATTTAAGAAACAATAATATCTCAAAAACATGCATACAATCCCAACTGAAAAATCCAGAAATTTACCAATAAAAGACAAGAGAAAAAGCAACCACTTTAGTGCAACAGGCATTATAATTACAACAATCCCTTGATCCCCACCTCCCAAAAGATATGGTCTTTGTGACAAATACATAACAATTTGCCATTGACATTGTTTACTGCCCATGATTGCAGCTGAACAAGATGTACTTCTCCATGTTGCGACTGCATTCAGGGCATATAATCACATCAATGTTCCTCTCTAAGTTGCTGGGAAGAATGAATCTTGTAACACCGGGAGGTATAGAGCTGTCAAAGTACGCCTTGAATGCTACATCAAACTCTTTGCTTTCATTTTCCTGTGAAGCTTTAGAGTATGCCTCCATAGCAGTAAGCATCAATGCCCCACCCCCCATTTCCACCAGTTCATTTCCTTTAAATAAGGAAGCCCATTCCCCAGTCTGGTCATAACTTTGCAGTTTGGCAATCCTCTGTAGAACTGGATCTTGTCCAACCGTACTACTTCTCATTAGTCGAATCTTGGAGCGCTTCATGTGCTCAATACGTATCCAGAAATACCATATTGTGTCACCGTCTGGCAAGAAATGGCTGCCCCCTTCATCCTTGATCACATCTATTAAGCTGTTCATTTTTGGACCCATCATGCCGCTCCTTCCTACATAGACCATCTCTAACGGGATGTTGGCTGCCTGCCTTACTTCCTTGGTTGTTCTGACAAATTTGCGTATCCATTCAACATCATCTCCTCCATAGAGGACAATGTACTTTCCCTCTTTCACCTGAGCTCCCACCTAAAGAGAGAGAAAAATGGGAACTGATCAATCTTTTTTTATCATTTTGTGTCGACTAGGAAGGTAAATATGTACATTCAATTTATTTATGAAATGAAATAGATTACCCAATGCTCTATTTCTGGGTGAATGTCAAAAATCAACGTCTGGAGCCCCAAAATCTCGTCTTTCCAAAGATCTTGCTCTTTGGCTTGTGAAAAAGGGGCTGCCTTGATTAGCCATATCCACATCATATCAATGGCATTTGTATTTTCCATCATTCCATGTGGATCCAACACCACAACAATTGGTTGGCCCTGGTATTGAAAACGGTCCTTGATGAAGTTTATGACAGGTTGATCAATCATATTTGGGTGGTTCACTGAGTACCATGGCATCGTTGTCCTATTGCTCTCCAACATTTTTTCCATTTCAGGTGTCCATTGGTCTGGAGGATCCGGAATGGGCAGCCAGACTACTTCAAATTCATTTTCTACGGATGTTGTATCCTCCCTCAACTGTTGATGAATGTAATTGAGAATAATCATGTCTGGATGCTCAGTTATATGCAGTCCTGATATCATCAGTAAAACAGTCTTCTTCTTTAGGACATCAAGATTAACCTGAGTAGGTAATGCAGGGCTGTTACACTCTGTAACAAGACATATTATTAAACAATACTGTTAAGGCTACCGGTGAGATTTCAAACCGTTGTCTTATTAGAACCATCATACAGAGGTGGCTGATCTTCTTTGACACATAATAAAGCTTCAAGAACTTTCAAGTTGTCTATGTGTTGCATCCCAATCATAAGGTTCAGCGTTTCAAAAGTATCCCTCTGCTTCTTCTCCACTGCACCAAGAAGCAAACTCAGTTAGCTTTCATCTTCATTATCACCACTGTGTTTATGAATATGTTGTATAAGTCCATATATGTGTGTGTGTTTGCACAAGCATGCATAAAGAGCCAACCAATATGCTCGCGGTAAAGGGATAATTGATTCTGGAGTTGTTCTTTCATCTTTCCCATTTTTTCTGCTAATTGAGGGAGGTCCAATAGCTCCATTGATGGCGTGATTCCCCTGAATCAGAGCATCAGACGAAGAAAGAAAAGGTAACTTGAATATACAGTTCAACTTACCCAAAGTTATAACTAACAAACTTAAAAAGAACAAATTGATGATGATATTGACAGGAAAAAGAGAAGTTACTCGAGGCTCAAATTTGATGCGGAAGCAAGGGCACCTCTGATGGTCCAGTAAGTGGCTGACATGATGGCATCACTGGCTGAGGAAAATGCTTTGACATCGAGAGAAGAAGAGGCAGCGAGTAGTTCGGTGAATTCAACAATGCACTTGGCTAAATCCAACATTGAGACAATGAGATTGTTAACTTGACTCAAATGGGATTTTAGCTTCTCTGAGTGTTGGTGAATATCCCCCAGTCCCTTGAGGATCCCAATCGGTTCTGGAAGTTTTTCTGACAAGTAAACCTCACTGAGGAGCAAATATTTGCCATAGTTCAAAGCCAGAGCAGCCAGTGATATCACCACTTTTGACTCCCATGAAAAGCTGGATAACATATTCAACACGATCATAGTTTTTGAATGTGCATCCACTCCGTCGGAATATGCTGCCTGACAGAAACAAAACGGGCTTATAAGGTACTGAATTACTTGATGATGTTAGTAGTTTTACGTAAGTGTCCTTTCGCAACCTCAATGGAGAGTCTATTAATAATTTGAGATACGTCTGCAGGCAAGTTAAAATCACTGTCTTGCTGGGGTTTTTCTCCCTCTGTCGCTGTAGTAACCTGCATCAAAATCAAACATAATAAGCGTTCCAAGTATTGTTACAGATATTGAATTGATGACTATGCGGCATCAGCCAGACGTTTCTTTGTACCTCTGTCTTCACACTTTTTCCATCAACTTGCTTGACCTTGAATCAGAAACAGAAGATGATGAGTACTTGTAGTTGTATATAAAAAAGGATGACAATAAGATTAGTTGGATTGTTTGTTGCCTACCTCTGCCATTGCCAAGTTGAACATTTCTTCAACCATCTTTAAGAGTGGCTTGCAATCAAGATATTGCACTTCAGGAGCCTGTGTTGGCTGGATTTGGTTTAGCAATGCACTGTCATCACTTATTAGGAGTTGCCTTCGTTGAATGGGCATATTTGCCATGTAGTAATGAACAGAGATGGATCACGGTCTTGGAAGAATTAGCTGTGGATCACGACGATGCTGTTGGGTACCTACAAACAATGCAGGAATACAAGAATACAGTTAGAACCATTTGGACTCCGGGCTTTTACACGTCTAATTCGTATGTAAAAATAGAACAACTATTTATATTTCCACTCTTTTTTTTTCAGACAAATATCTGCTATTCCGACACAAAGACTAATGGTTTCCCTGAAAGCACACCAAACAACAAACAAGAATTTTCGATTTTAGACAGAAAAAACAATCACCTGTGGATGATAATTTACAGAAAAACAGCCTGATAACCGATGGTTGTTCACATCCTCAAGTGATTCTGGACGTCTAAATAAGCTTCCGAAAATGGAATAAAGTGAATTTCCTGATGGTGAATAAAGTAAGGTATGAATCATCTTCCTTGCTTCATATCAAATTAAAGCGCAATTCATCTACATATCCCACATTTAAGGTAATACAGAGACTTTCTGGAGTACTCCAAGCATTTCCCAAGGGTGAAACACATGTATGCCCTATAATATGTGAAAGCATTAATGCAATTTCATAAAATTGTTCGGTATAAGTAAAAGAAATACTATATGGAGAACATAAATACAAGAAAAAGGTCTAAAATCTTGAAAATAATAGCATAAGTGATTCATTATATCACATTTTTCAAAAATAATCTGCTCGGACATACTTAAAAAACTTGATGCAAAAATTAACTTCTGCAGACCAATGATCACAACAGTATCCAAGAAAAAGGAAAGGTAAAATTTTCATGAAAGAGTTGGGGAAGGGTTTTAATGGCATTTTTAAGAAAAAATTTTCATTTTACTATATTTTTAATTTAATAATTTCTTGTTGTGGGGAGGGAGATGGTTAAGTGTCTACTCAGATATTTTGCAATGGTGTATAGTATAAAGGGGTGAGTGTGCTTTTCACCATGCTGAATGATAATAATAAATATTTGTAAAACCCAGATTGATGCTCCAAAAATGGAGAAAACTAGTGGCAGGCGCCAGCAAGGTCATGGTTGGAGAGAGGAAAAGCAAAGGTTTTGATTCCATTATTGCTTTGAGAAAACCCGTGTCCAGTTGATCAAAATCATATCTCTCTTTCAGCATTAATCCAAAGATCATCTTTAATCGAAGCTGAAATTCCTAATTTTCGATCAGAATTATCATAATTGTTGTAGAAAGATAAGCCGACGTGAAATGATTTGGTAGAGCTGTTGGCAATCTTCAGACCGGGCGTCTTCGGCGCAGTGTTCGGCAGCTGGTGGTTTCGGGTAGACGCCGGTTTTGCTGCTCCATCTAAGTCCCCTTCTTCCACTGTCTCCCAGGTTTTGCAAATAATACCTGAAAATTAGTAGGTCCCCCCTCCCCTCTCTTGCCGCGTTGTCCGGAGATGCTTTTTAGGACCTTGTTCATTCGTTAAGATTCTATCTGAGTGTTGCCTCTGCAACCATTCAAGTTGACTAAAGTGGTAATGGTGGCAGAAGATGGTAGTCAATATGGTCATTGATAGATGCTATGGTGCAAAGATTATGGGTGGTGGGTGGATGATGAGGTGGGATATGCTACTGTATGCAATGTGGTTGAGCTCACATGCAATGTAGATGGAGAGTGCTGCTTGTTTCTATCCACAGGGGATGTGGGAAACTGTTGCACAATGGTTGTTATTTGGGAATAGAAGCATGTCCAAACTTTGTTATTTAGGTTCTCTAGAGTTATGAGGGTTGCTATGTTTCATTTTTATGGTTTCACCAATCAGACACATTCAAGAAACAGTCCTATGCAGCCAATCTGACCTGTGGAAAAATGCTGTGGCCTCCCTCCTAGGACTTGTTGGAGCTTCGTTAAATAGTGTACAGTTGTGAATTTTGTGCACATGAATATCCATTTGGTTGTCAGAACATTATTTTGTGCTACTGAGCCGGTTGCAGATTTGCAAGTCTTTGGTATATGCATTTCTGACTACCACTTACCTTCCTGTTCTTTTCAGGCAGGGAATGGCAGGTGGTGGATGAACTCAGTTTACCTTGTTCACCCTTTTCTTTTAACGATTTTTATTTCTAGGAATCCCTTGGTTTCAGGTAATCCGAAAAGAAATGAACTGATGAAAATAAATCTTTAAGAAATTCTATATCTTAGGAGATTGAGGAATGTAAAGTTAAATAAGTTCGCATGTGCTTTGCTCCATTGCACTGGTTGCTGCAACTTCACGAAATATAAGTTGCGCCATAATTTTTTCAGCTATTTCAGTTTCTAAATTTGCAAGTTTAAAGCTTTGCTTTTCATTGCATGTATTGTTTCCTTTGTTGATTAGCTGCTTGAGGGGGCCTATTGATACAATCATACAAAACGCACTGGTGAAATCTGGTCTGTCAGCAGGGACGGGAATTGCAGGTCTCCTTCAATGTGTGTTTGTGCTAATCAGGTAAAATTTGTTCTTTCCCCCAGCCAAAATTTAGATTAAAAGAGATCTGTTAAATGCCATTTCTTCTGAATTACCATTATTCATCTTCCAAATTCTAACATATCATTTTAAGTGACTTCAAATTGCTTGATCTCTTTATTTAAATTTTCTTTCCAGTTGTTTGATTTATTGCATTTCTCATTCAGAATCACCCGGTATGTGTATTTGTAAACTGTGACTACTTGTATCATCCAAGCATGTATGTATATTTGTGCATTTGTTATTTTGCCGGCGTAGAATTGAAACTACCATTTTCGCATTTTTCTTCTATTTGAACAAGTGAAAGATGTATAGTCAAGTGGTCTATTATCTTGAATTGATGCAACACATTTCCACCACTGTACTTATTTCTTGTTTTGAATAGAAGATTCTTTGAAGTTAAAAGGGCACTTGGATGTGCTTAAGCTTATCAAAATATTTTATAAGACATTATAATGATATTTTATAAAATATTTAAGAACTTATAAGATATCATAAAACATTTGTTAAAATCTTAGAATAGAGAGCTTACAAGCACCTAAAATAATATATTAGCATTTTATAAACACTTTTTAATAAATTGAGAAGTTTCTAACCTCATTTTAAAATCTTAAAAAGTCTATGAAGTTTTATAAACTCGTAGATTTTATTAATACAGAGACTTTGAAAATTTATGTTTAAAGCAATTATGATATAACATTTTTTAAGCTCAACCAACATAAAACTTAAAATATCTTTGCATAAGCTTAGCCATACAACCCTTGTTACTCCTAAATGAATAATGTCACGTATGGGGTTGATTAAAGAGCAAACAAATTTAAGGAACTGATATGGGTTAAAACATGCATACAATCCCAAGTGAAAATCAAGAATAACAAATAAAACAATCATGCTGGTGCATCAGGCATTAGAACGACTGTTAGATCCCCAGACCTCGAGAGATATCATCTTTCTAAGGCGGTTTCACTAATCACATAACCGTACATATATAATAACACTTACAATTTGCCACAGACGTCGTTTGTTTAGTCAGTGCCATGGTCGCAGCGGAACATGATGTATTTCTCCATGCGGCGACCGCACTCGGCGCACACAACCACATCAATGTTCCTCACTGCTGCGCTGGGAACAATGATTCGTGTGGAAGGGATATTGACGACTTGAGAGCTGTCAGAGCTGTCAACATACTCCTTGAATGCTACATCAAACTCTTTGTTGGCATTTTCCTGCCACCCTTCAGAGTACCTCTCCATCGTAGTAAGCATTAAGTCTCCATGCCCCGTTAGGACCAGTTCGTTTCCTTTAAATAGGGAAGCCCATCTCCCACCCTGGTCATAACTTTGCAGTTTCATGATCCCCTGTAGAACTGGATCTTCTCCAGCAGTATTACTTCCCAGTCGAATCTTGGAACGTGTCATGTGCTCTATTCGCTTCCAGAAAACCCTTATAATGAGAACGCTTGACAAGATATCCCCGAGCGACTCATCTGTGACCATGTCCATTAACCTGCTCATTTCTTGCTCCGTTTTGCTGCTCATTCCGACATAGACAATCTCTAACGAGATGTTTGCTGCCTGCCTTACTTGCTTGGTTGTGGTGACAAATTTGCGAATCCATTCAACATTATCTCCTCCATAGAGGACAATGTACTTTCCATCATCCACCTGAGCTCCCCACCAGAAAGAAAAAAGAATGAGAACAGATACCTTAAACGGTAAACATGTTCAATCAATTTATATATGCAATAAAATAGCTTACCCATTTCTCTATTTCATGGTGAAGACGATCAGCAATCAATTGAAGCCCTAAAATCTCATGCTTCCAGAGTTCTTCCTCTTTGGCTTGTGAAAATGGTACAGCCCGGTTTACCCATATCCATATCATATCAATGGCATTTGTATTTACCATCTTTCCCTTTGGATCCAACACCACAATAACTGTTTGACCCTGGTAATGAAAACTCTCCTTCATGAAATTTATGACAGGTTGATCAAGCATATTTGGGTGGTTCAATGAGTACCACGGCATCATAGTCCTATTACTGTCCAACTTTTTTTCCATATCAGGTGTCCATTGGTCAGAAGGGTCCAGAATGGGGACCCAGACCACTTCAAATTCATTTTCCTCTGATGTTTCCTGCATCCTGGGATTTTCGTATAACAGACGAATAAGAACCATGTCCAGATCCTGAACTGTTATATCCAGTCCTGTTAGCATCAATAGAACGATCTTCTTCCTCAGTACTTCAAGGTTAGCCTGAATAAGTAATGCAGGACTGTTACTTTTTGTAAGTTGAATATTATGCAATAACAAGACATATTATTGAACAATACTGTTAAGGCTAGCAGCAAGATTTTTAAACCGTTCTCTTGTTGGAACCATAAAACAGAGGTGGTTGATCTTCTTTGACACATAATAAAGCTTCAAGAACTTTCAAGTTGTCTATATGTTGCATCCTAATCATAAGGGCCAGCGTTTCAGAAGTATCCCTTTGCTTCTTCTCCTCTGCATCAGGATATAAACGTAATAAATTTTCTTGTACATCTACCATCATGTGTCTATGAATTTGTTGTGTAAGTCCATATAAATATGTACTATATATATGTATATGTATCTGTGTTTGTGTGTGAGTTTGCACAAGCATGCATGAAACCAACCAATATGCTTGCGATAAAGTTCTAATTGATTCTGGAGTTGTTCCTTCATCTTTCCCATTTTTTCCATCAATTGAGACAGGTCCAACAGCTCTGTCGTTGGTGAGATTCCCCTGAATCAGAACATCAGAAAGAAGAAGGAGAAGGTAACTTGAATCTACTGTGCAACTCACCCAATGTAATGACTAGCAAACCTTTAAAAGAATAAATTGATGATGGTATTGACAGAAAAAAAAACAACAAAGAACTTACTCAAGTCTTATATTTGATGCAGAAGCAAGGGCACCCCTGATGGTCCAGTAAGTGGCTGACATGATGGCATCACTTGCTGAGGAAAATGCTTTGACATCAAGAGAAGAAGAGGCAGCGAGTAGTTCGGTGAATTCAACAATGCACTTGGCTAAATCCAGCATCGAGACAATGAGATTGTTCACTTGACTCAACTGGGATTTTAGCTTCTCTGAGTGTTGGCGAATATCTCCCAGTCCCTTGAGGATCCCAATCGGTTCTGGAAGTTTTTCTGACAAGTAAACCTCACTGAGCAGCAAATATTTGCCATAGTTCAAAGCCAGAGCTGCCAGTGATATCACCACTTTTGCCTCCCATGAAAAGCTGGATAATATATTCAACACGATCATAGTTTTTGAATGTGCATCCACTTCGTCGGAATATGCTGCCTGACAGAAACAAAACGGGCTTATAAGGTACTGAATTGCTTAATGATGTTAGTAGTTTTACATAAATGTCCTTTCGCAACCTCGATGGAGAGTCTATTAATAATTTGAGATATGTCTGCCGGCAAGTTAAAATCACTGTCCTGCTGGGCTTTTTCTCCCTCAGTTGCTGTAGTAACCTGCATCAAAATCAGACATAACAAGCATTCTAAGTATTATATAGATGTTGGATGATGAGTATGTAGACAATTGTAACAGCTAGACAATACTTTATACCTCTGTCTTCACAGTTTTTCCATCAACTTGCTTGACCTTGAATCAGAGACAAGAGATGAAGAAAGAGTACTTGTATAGAAGAAAAGATGAGAGTAAGATTAGTTGGATTTTGTGTTCCCTACCTCTGCCATTGCCAGGTTGAACATTTCTTGAACCATCTTTAAGATTGGTTTGCAATCAAGATATTGCACTTCAGGAGCTTGTGTTGGCTGGATTTGTTTTAGCAATGCACTGTCATCACTTATTAGGAGATGTCTTCGTTGGATGAGCATACTTGCCCTGTAGTAATGAACGGAGATGGATCACCTTTATTAGTACCACCAAAGTTGCAGAGATGGTTTGGGAAGAATTTGCAGTGGATCACTACAACGCGATTGAGTACCTGTAAACAATACAAGATACAAAGATACAGTTAAAAACATTTGGATTATAGACATTTTCATGCTGCCTACTTCTTAAGAATAAACTATTTGTAATACCACCTTTTGTTTTCACACAAATATATGCTATTCCAATACAAAAAAGACTAATGGTTTCCTTGACAGCATTGCAATCAACGAAGAAAAATTTTGACTGTAGACTGAAAAACAATCACCTGTAGATGATAATTTACAGAAGAGCAGCCTGATAACTAATGGACCTCTAAATAGCTTTCCGAGAATGGAATAAAGCGAGTTTTCTGATGGTGAATGAAGAAAGGTATGAATCAACTTCCTTGCTTCACATTAAATTAAAGTTCACCTCATCTACATTCCCCACATTTAATGTTTATGCAGATTTTGTGGAGTAGTCCCAGCTTTTTCCAAGAGTGTCTAACACAGGATACCTTACTGGTTTCATGAAAAGAATGGGCTATAAAATATAAGCAATTTCTAAGTTGGAAAGTTACTAAAACTCCATAAACATCAAAATATATTTCAATTCAAAAAAACTCTTTCCAATGAAATTTTACTTCAGAAAGACAAAAATTATATTTTGCCTACACCTTAAATGCTTGTTGGAGATGGATGTGATTAAAGTTTCATATATTATCAAAACACTGGGTATTACTTCAAAACAATCTTGTAGTGTATACAAAAGGCAAACGTGGCATGTTCTTCATTGGAAAATCAAGAAAAACAGGGAAACATCCTTGTACACTTTCTGCCGATTTTAGGTTTATAAATAACAGTTGCAACAATAAGAAAGAACACATTCACATTACAAACTGTCAATAAATTATAAATGAGCCAAGTAAATGCAATATATTCAAGTAAATTGGAATTACTGACCTAGCACAATTGTTGATTTTGAGATAGGATGAAGGGGCAATGGGCAAAAGATGGCTATTGATACTGTCGATAACTGCATTCAAGACATAATGACAAATGATGAGCATTTTATTATACAATGTTGGTAAGTTTGGTGAAATCAATTGTTTGGAATAAACAAAAAATTCAGGAAAAAAAAAATGAAACCCCAAATTTAGAGGCTGTTTGTTTTCATTTTTAAGGCTGGTTTTATTTTAGAATTATTTGGAAATGAAAATTTATCAGCTTCTGCATGTTATCATACAAAATATTTTATTTTCATTTTCGATTTTTTCTAAACCTACTCCATCATTCTATTATCAAATCAATTAAACTCATTCTAATCATTATCTTTGGAAAAAATATCTAAATATAATCTCATTTTCATTTCCAAAACTATGACTAGCTTTTCAATTTTTAAAAACACTAGAGACAAAAAACGAAAAAAATGAAAACATATACAAATAGGATTACTTATTTAGATCTGCAAATGGAAAAGAGCAAATTGTTGCTGCTTAAAAAAAACATTAGAATTTCTAAAAACATAATTCTCAAGTATGACAATAATCGACTCATTGGTGACATTTCAAGCCATAAATTTTCTATATAGTTTAACTGATCTCTTCTTTATATAGAATATTATTATTGTTGAAAACTTAGCTTGAGGAGGGAGTTAAATCATATAATATACCATGTATGATCCTATTCAGAGGGCAACTCCTCAACTTCAACGGCTTCAAATTCAGATATTTATTACTTTAAATTGTCACACAACCAAAGTAAGAGAGAATATCTCAGTAATTATTTGTTCACAAAAGACATTTAAGCACTCAAGAATGGCAACAAGAAAAAAAAAAAAGATACTGTATTTTGGAAACAAAAGGAGAGCAGTATACAAGATCTATTGTCCATGGCAGCAGGAGTAGTCAGCAAATTGCTCCATGGGTCGATGCACTCTGGGCATATCATATTCTCTGGAATCGTTCTTACTTCGTCTGGGAACTTCAAATGACAACAAGGGTGATCATCTCCATGAATTTGGTTATATTGTTCCTTTAATGCATTTAGAAACTCTCCATGCTCCACTTTCTCCTTCCACTCATTGAACTTGTGCAATATGTGGAGAACAGTAGGTCCATGCCCAATGAAACTCACAAATGTTCCTCTGCTGAACAAAGCCCAGCTCCCCATCCTGCCATACATCAGCAGCTTTTCAGTTTCCTGCATAACTTCATCGTCCTCATCGTTAGATCCCACCTCAATCTTGGAAAGCAACATACTCCCTAGTCGAGCCCAGAAAAACCAGATCATGATTTCCATCCAGCAACTGCTAAGCCTGTTCGTGTTGATATTCTGAACTAGGGGCTTCAGCTCAAGCTCTCTTTGGCCCGGATTTCCAACATAGGCCATCTCAAGTTGGATTCCGCTTGCTTGGGCAGCTTGACGTGCCGTGGCAGTGAAGTCCCTGATCCATAACACGTCGTCTCCTCCGTACAGAATGATGTATTTTCCTGATCTTATCTGACGGACATGCACTCAAGAAATCATATACTAAAATGTCCTTTTTTCGGATTTTTCTTGGCCATATTCAACAATGCAGCAGTGATCTTTATTTATTCTTTAAATGTGTACAGAAGACAGAGGACATAGGAACATTATATCAATTTAGGAACAGGTTATGAAAATAAAATAACTATCATAGGGCTTCTTCCCTTGTTTCAGGTTATATGGAGTGCCTCAAATAGGACAAGAAGTACTACTGTAATTTCGTCGGACTAATTTTGGTGACAACGAATTCAGTTTTCAGTTTAATAGTATCGAGGAATGGAGAAGTATACTGATAACTTGGAGTATCTTGAGAGAAATCCTATCAGGATTCAGAAAAATAAGCTACCAAGACTAGCGATCAAATGAGTGTCAATATGAAGTATGCATGCATGCATACTTGGATTAAATTAGAAGAGGGAGGAAAGATTGTTTTGAACAAAAAAATAATAATTTGAAAGGTGAAACATAAATTACTTTTGACTCTACTCTCTTGCATTTCTAAAAGAGTGTGTTAACTACCCTTTACCCTCTCCGGTCTCTCTTGCTTTTTGGATTCTATATTATTTTTCTTTTTGCTGAAGAAGATAATTAAAAAAAAAAACAGAAAAATGAGAGAAGAAACGCTGATTACTAATTTTTTTCAACTGAAAAGAATCTAGTAAATTAATGCCATTCTGAGGTCACTCAATATGTGAATTTTAGAGTAGGATCTTACCCACAGCAGGATGTCCACATCCATGCCGTTAACAATCAGCTCCAAACGCCAATTCTCCTCCGCCAACAAAGCCTTCTCTCTCTGCTTTGTGAAAGGAAAAGCAAAACTTCCCCATAGGGACATCACATGGAAAGCATTGAAATTGACCACCTTTCCTTGGGGATCCAACACCACAAGAATTGTCCAATTTCTGTAGTCAAATTTCTCTCTAATGAACCTTTTGATAGGTTTAGAAATAAGGCTCGGGTTTCTCACTGAACACCACGGCACATGTTTAGGAAGTTTTCAAACTTTCCTTGCATAGCTTCTGTCCATACTTTCGAACTCTCCACCATAGGGATCCATACAAATTCAAAATCATTTGTTGGTCCTGAACGTGTCTTAGCATCCGTGTAAATATGCTTCAGTATTTCTAGCTCAAAAGAAGTGGCATCCATGAGGCCTGATATTAGGACTAACACAAACTTCCCCTTTAAAACCTAAAGACGAACCTGATTCATTATACCGAACAGAATGATTGTTAGGGGAGCCATACACTGTGTCATGCAACATAAACTTTTATCTGCTTAAATATTCTACTGAATCTTGATACATTCCATGAACAAGTTGAATAACATAAATCATCAAGGAAACTAAATAGTGAAAAAAGTGTGGTGGTTGAATAATAGAACATGCTCTAATGCATTCTTGTATCAAAGTACTATGTATGGCTGATAGCTCATCTGATGTCCATGTCAAAGGGTGTAGGTCCTAGGTTCTTTGCATTTTAATTTTTAACATGTCGAGGTTCCTCTATTTTACGTACTTAACTCTTTATTAATTTTACCTTACTCTATATTCTGTGTTTCTTTAATAACTGAACCACACAAAACCTTTCCAGCATAAGGATTAGGAATTCTATAAAGTGAAATGAGAAACAAGGGGAATATGTTTCAAAATCTCATTATGGTGTTACAAAAGCAATCATATTACAATGGAATTTTATGTTCAATTGTTTGAAAATCTTCAATTGTTTCAAAGAAGTAACAATAGTAGTTTGAGCAGTTCTAAGTTCATGTCTATTCCATACAAAATTGACAGATAATAAACATAGGTAAAAATTAGCCATTAGTAATCATTTCTTCATTACATTTCTTCAATATTTAAGCTTTTACACAGAAAGGAAACCAGCAAATTAATATTGATAAATTGTATAAAATTTCATTTAGTACTCTCACTCTCTCTCTCTTTCTCTCTCTCTCTCTCTCACACACACACACACACACACACACGCACGCACGCTCATTTTGAAACAATACATGCAAATCACGGACATTTCTAGCATAAATAAAAATCTCTTGGCGTCAAGTGCATGCACATGAGAAAGTGACTTTCCAACGTGTAAGGCTTTAAATCTGAGTCCTCAATTTATTCTGTCCGTATAAGTTTGTGCAGAAATGTAAATGAGTATGTAAGGTAAGTTGTTGGAGGTGGAAATGCTAGTAGATATAGAGGCCAGGAACAAAAGTTCAAACCTCTCTCTTGGTAGAACCCTGGATTAGTGGTGGTGCTTCTCCATCAGTACTTAATAGAGCTGTCAGGACTTCCATTTTGTCATCATGATTAACCAGCAGTACATAAGCATCATTCTCCTTCTTCTCCTCTGCATCAACAAGCAATCTGTTAGCTTTCATTTATTTTACTACGGTAAATAAGTGCATAATTAGTCTCTATGTGAATATGCAAATGCAAGGAAGAACTTATGATCTAGTAGCAAAGAGCCAGTTGCTTCTGAAGACGCTCATTACTGCTTTGGATCTTTTCCCCCCGATTCAGATATTTCTTTTTCCAATGTGCCCAAGCTCAATGTAGGATCCCTAAAATAGGCATAATTAGTAAAAGAACAGATTCACTGTCAAACATTATGATGAATACTTCCTCCTTCATCCAAAACAAAAACACAACCTTTTTCCCTTAGCATCTATCTAATTGGATAGAACAGATTCATTCACAAAAGACAACTCTCACAGGGATGAAGTAGAAAAATACTTCTGTATTCAGCATTTTGCGTCTGTTTGGAATAATGATAATTCTTCTGGATACAGCTAGTGGGTGTTATTGCAATGCATGTCGGAGGTATGTTGATGCAGCGGCAATGACTTGTGACTTGAAACATGGCAATCTTCCTTAATTGATGGAAAATGTTTTGCATTGAAATAAGCACATTCTTACTAATTGCGAAGCTCATATGCTTCATAATAACATGGACAAATGGTAGAAAACTGATTATCTCAATGCCATTGTAATGGTTTACATGCAGACATTTTGACACAACCCAAAAAAAAACCCCAAAAGGAATGATTGATATCAGGACAGGAACAATGGAAAACTAAATACTCACTCACATGGCGGTGAGCTTTGCATTTGCTGCACAATAACTATGAGTCCAGCAGCCCAGTAAATGGATAACTGAAAAAGCTGTGATTACATCCGGTAAATCAATTGACTTGGGTCGCAGCTCCATAAATTCTAAAATGCACTTGGTCAGATCCAGCATGGACATAATGAGATTGTTCACCACACCTAACCTCTCTTTCAGTTTCTCCAAATTTGGAACTTGCTTAAGGATAGTAATCTTTCTAGCAAGTTCAAAGCCAAAGCAGCCAGTGATATCACCACCTTTGCCTCCCATGTAAAGCTGCATAATATATTCAACACGGACATAGTTTTTGAATGTGCATTCACTCCATCAGAATATGCTGTCTGACAGAAACAAAACGAGCTTATAATGTACTGATTTACTTGCTGATGTTAGTAGCTTTGTGAAAATGCCCTTTGGTAACCCCGATGGAGAGTCCTTTAATAATTTGAGATGTGCGCACAGGCAAATTAAAATCACTGTCTTGCTGGGCTTTTTCTCCCTTAGTTGCTGTAATACCCTGCATCAAAACCAGACATAATAAGCATTCTAAGTATTGTATGGATGTTGGATGATGAGTATGTAGACAATTGTAACAGCCAGACATTTCTTTATTCATACCTCTGTCTTCACAGTTTCTCCATCAACTTGCTTGACCTTGAATCAGAAACAAGAGATGAAGAGAGAGTACTGGTATAGAAAAGAAGAGGGGAAAAAGATTAGTTGGATTTTGTGTTGCCTACCTCTGCCATTGCCAAGTTGAACATTTCTTCAACCATCTTTAAGATTGGCTTGCAATCAAGCTATTGCACTTCAGGGGCCTGTGTTGGCTGGATTTGTCTCAACAATGCACTGTCATCGCTTATTAGGAGATGCCTTCACTGGATGAACATACTTGCCTTGAAATAATGAACAGTGATGGATCACATTTATTAGTACCACCAACGTTGTAGAGACAGTTTGGAAAGAATTTGCCATGGATCACTACAATGCTGTCGAGTACCTGCAAACAATGCAAGAATACAAAGATACAGTTAGAAACATTTGGATTATAGACATTTTCATGTTGTCTACTTCTTAAGAATAAACTATTTGTAATCACAATTTTCGTTTTCAAACAAGTGTATGCTATTCCAATGCAAAAAAGACTAATGGTTTTCTTGGCTGCATAGCAAACAATGAAGAAAATATTTGAATTTAGACAGGAAAACAATCACCTGTGGGTGATTATTTACCAAAGAGCAGCCTCATAACTAATGAACCTCTAAATAAGCTTCTGATAACGGAATAAAGTGAGTTTTCTGATGGTGAATAAAGAAAGGTATGAATCAACTTCCTTGCTTCATATTAAATTAAAGTCAACTCATCTTCATACCCCACATTTAAGGTTTATGCAGATTTTGTGGAGAAGTCCTAGCTTTTTCCCAAAGTGTGCAACACATGTATACCTTACTGGTATAATGAAAAGAATGAACACTAAAATATAAGCAACTTCTAAGTTGGAAAGTTCCTAAAAACTCCATAAAATAATTTGTCAATATATAATAAAACCCATCAAAACATACTTCAATTCAAAAAATTCATTCTATTGAAATTTTATTCAAGAAAGACAACAATTATATTTTGCCTATACCTTAAATGCTTGTTGGAGAAGGATGTGATTAACGTTCCATGTCTTATCAAGACACTAGGTATTACTTCTGAAACAATCTTGTAGCGTATACAAAAAGGAAAACATAACATGTTCTTCATTGGCAAATAAAAAAAAACAGGAAAATATTCTCATATCATGAACTTTTAGCTCATTTTAAATCTATAAATAACATTTGTAGTTCTCATTACAGTACGTTAATAGAAAATAAATGAGTCAAGTAACTGCAATATTGGATGAAGGGGCAATGGCAAGAAGATGGCTATTGATGCTGTCGAAAAATGGATTCAAGAGATGATGGCAAATGATGAGCAATTTTCCTGGCAAAGTAACGGTCATTAGGGGTGACTTTAGGACAAGTTGTTCCAAGGGCTAAAATTTATTAAACAATGTTGGTAAGTTTGGTGAAATCAATTGTATGGAATAAACTAGAAATCAAGAAATATGAAGATAGAAAAGAATCCCAAATAAAGAGGCCGTTTGTTTTCATTTCCAAGACCCATCTTATTTTGAGCTTTATTAAAAATAAAAATGTGTCAACTTCTACTTATTTCAAGCAATATATTTCTTATTTTTATTTTTAATTTTTCCTAAACTTACTCTATCATTTTATTATCACACCAATCAAATTCGAATTCAATTTGATTTTAATCCAAATGTAATGTCATTTTCATTTTCAAAAAATTATAACTAACTTTTCAACTTTTGAAAATTTTGAAAACAAAAAATGAAAAAAATGAAAACAAATACAAATAGGATTTCTTATTTAGATTTAGAAATGGAAAAGAGCAAATTGCTGCTGCTGAAAATAAAATCAGAATTTTTAAAAATATAATTATCAAGTATGACAATAATCAACTCCTCAGTGACACTTCCAGCAATAAAGTTTCTGTATGGTTTAACTAATCTCTTCTTTATATAGAGTATACATGAGTTTTAAATACAATATTATTGAAAGGCCATTTTAAGGAGAGAGCTAAGGTACAAATCATATAATGTACAGTGTATGATCTTAATCAGAGAGCAACTCCTTGACTTCAACTGCTCCAAATTCAGATATTTATTACTTTAAATTGTCACACAACCAAAGTAAGGAATAATATCTCAGTAATTATTTGTCAACAAACACATTTAAGCACTCAAGAATAGCGACAAGAAGAAAAAAGATACTGTATTTTGGCAACAGAAGGAGAGCAGTATACAAGATCTACTGTCCGTGGCAGCAGGAGTACTCAGCAAATTGCTCCATGAATCGATGGCACTCTGGGCATATCATATTCTCTGGAATCTTTCTTACTGCATCTGGGAACTCCAAATGACAACAAGGGTGAT
This sequence comes from Jacaranda copaia, assembly GCA_014898725.1. NCBI lineage: Eukaryota > Viridiplantae > Streptophyta > Magnoliopsida > Lamiales > Bignoniaceae > Jacaranda > Jacaranda copaia. The sequence goes on along the minus strand of JACGDI010005455.1, from coordinate 1,269,465 downwards.
CATCTCCATGACTTTGGTTATATTGTACCTTTAATGCATTTAGAAAATCTCCATGCTCCACTTTCTCCTTCCACTCATTGAACTCGTGCAATATGTGGAGAACAGTGGGTCCATGCCCAATGAAACTCACAAATGTTCCTCTGCTGAACAAAGCCCAGCTCCCCATCCTGCCATACATCAGCAGCTTTTCAGTTTCCTGCATAACTTCATCATCCTCATCGTTAGTTCCCACCTCAATCTTGGAAAACAACATGCTCTCTAGTCGAGCCCAGAAAAACCAGATCATGATTTCCATCCAACAACTGCTAAGCCTGTTCATGTTGATACTCTGAACAAGGGGCTTCAGCTCTAGCTCACTTTTGCCAGGATTTCCAGCATAGACCATCTCAAGTTGGATTCCGCTTGCTTGGGCAGCTCGACGTGCCGCGGTAGTGAAATCCCTGATCCATTCCATGTCATCTCCTCCATACAGAACGACGTGTCTTCCTGATCTTATCTGACGAACATGCATTCAAGAAATCATATACTAAAATCTCCTTTTTTAGCATTTTTCTTGGCCATATTCAACAATGCAGCAGTGATCTTTATGCATTCTTTAAATGTGCACAGAAGGCATAGGAACATTATATCAATTTAGTAACAGGTTATGAAAATAAACAACGATCGTAAGGCTTCTTCCCTCGTTTCAGGCTATATGAAGTGCATCAAATAGGACATGAAGTACTACTGCAATTTTGTCGAACTAATTTTTGCAACAAAAAATTCCGTTTTCAGTTTAATAGTATTGAGGAATGGAGAAGTATACTGATAACTTGGGGTATCTTGAGAGAAATTCTATTAGGATACAGAAAAATAATCTAACAAGACCAGTGATCAAATGAGTGTCCATATGAAGTGTGCATGCATACTTAGATTAAATTAAAAGAGGGAAGAAAGATTGTTTTGAAGAAAAAAATAATAATTTGAAAGGTGAAACATAAATTACTTTCGACTCTGCTCTCTTGCATTTCTAAAAGAGTGAATTAACTACCCTTCACGCTCTCCAGTCTCTCTTGCCTTATGGATTCTATATTTTTTTCTTTTTGCTGAAGAAGATGAAGCAAATACTAATTTTTTCAACTGAAAAGAATCTAGTAAATTAATGCCATTCTGAGATCACTCGATATGTGAATTTTAGAGTAGGACCTTACCCACTGTAGTATGTCCACATCGATGCCGTTAACAATCAGCTCCAAACGCCAATTCTCCTCCGCCCACAAAGCCTGCTCTCTCTGCCTTGTGAAAGGAAAAGCAAAACTTCCCCATGTGTACATCATATGGAAAGCATTGAAATTGACCACATTTCCCTGGGGATCCAACACAACAAGAATTGTCCAATTTCTGTAGTCAAATTTCTCTCTAATGAATCTTTTGACAGGTTTAGAAACAAGGCTCGGGTGTCTCACTGAACACCATGGCACATCCGCTAGGTATTTTTCAAACTTTTTTTGCATAGTTTCTGTCCATATTGTGGAACTCTCCACCATAGGGATCCATACAAATTCAAAATCATTTGTTGGTCCTGAACGTGTCTTAGCATCCGTGTAAATTTGCTTCAGTATTTCTAGCTCGTAAGAAGTGGCATCCATAAGGCCTGATATTAGGAATAACACAAACTTCCTCTTCAAAACCTCAAGACGAACCTGATTCATTATGCAGAACAGAATGATTGTTAGGGAGGTCATACACTGTGTCATGCAACATAAACTTTTATCTGCTTAAATATTCTATTGAATCTTGATATATTCCATGAACAAGTTGAATAACATAAATCATTGAGGAAACTAAAAAGTGAAAAAAGTGTGGTGGTTAAATAATAGAACATGCTCTAATGCATGCTTGTATCAAAATATTATGCATGGCTGATAGCTCATCTGATATCCATGTTAAAGGATGTAGGTCCAAGGTTCTTGGCATTTTAATTTTTAACATGTCGAAGTTCCTCTATTTTACATACTTAACTCTTTATTAATTTTAACTTACTCTATATTCTGTGTTTCTTTCATAACTGATCCATACAAAAACTTTCCAGCATAAGCATTAGGAATTCTCTACAGTGAAATGAGAAACAAGGGGCATATGTTTCAAAATCTCATTATGGTGTTACAAAAGCAATCATATTACAATGGAATTTTAGATTGGTTTAGAGAATGATTGAAAATCTTCAATTGTTTCGGAGGAGTAACAATATTAGTTTGAGCAGTTCTAAGTTCATGTCCGTTCCATACAAAATTGACAGATAACTAACATGGGCAAAAATTAGCCATCAATAACCATTTCGCCATTACATTTCTTCAATATTTAAGCTTTTACACAGAAAGGAAACCAGCATATTAATATTGATAAATTGTATATAATTTCATTTAGTACTCTCTCTCTCTCTCTCTCTCACACACACACACACACACGCACACGTATTTGAAACACCACATGCAACTCACATACATTTCTAGTATAAATAAGAATATCTTGGTGTCAAGAACATGCACGTGAGAAAATGCCTTTCTAATGTGTAAGGCTTTAAATCTGAGCACTCAATTTATTCTGTCCATATAAGGTTGTGCAGAAATGTAAATGAGTATGTAGGGTAAGTTGTTGGTGGTGGAAATACTAGTAGATATAGAGGCCAGGAACAGTAAGTTCAAACCTCTCTCTTCGTAGAACCCTGGATTAGTGGTGGTGCATCTCCATCAGTACTAATTAAAGCTGTCAGGATTTTCATATTGTCACCATGATTCATGGCAAAAATTTTACCCAGCAGTTCATAAGCATCATTCTCCTTCTTCTCCTCTGCATCAACAAGCAATATGTTGGTTTTCATTTATTTCACTACGGTAAATAAGTGAATAAGCAAATGCAATGAAGAACCTATGATCCGGTAGCAAAGAGCTAGTTGTTTTTCAAGACGGTCATTACTGCTTTTGATCTTTTCTGCCGATTCAGATAGTTCTTTTTCCAATGTGCCCAAGCTCAATGTAGGATCCCTAGAATAGGCATAATTAGAAAAAGAACAGATTCACAGTCAAACATTATGATGAATACTTCCTCCTTCAGCAAAAACATAAACACAATCTTTTTCCCTAAGCATCCATCTAATTGGATAGAACAGATTCATTCACAAAAGATAACTCTCACATGGATGAACTTGTAAAATACTTTTGTATTCAGCATTTTGCATCTGTTTCGAATAACGATAGTTCTTGTGGATACAGCTATTGGATGGTGCATTGCAATGCATATCGGAGGTATACTGATGTGGCGGCAATGACTTGTGACTTGAAACATAGTAATCTTCCTCAAATTGATGGAAAATGTTTTGCATTGAAATAAGCACATTCTTACTAATTGCCAAGTTCATATGCCTCATAATAACAGGGCCAAATGCTACAAAACTGATTATCTCAATGCCATTGTAATGGTTTGCATGCAGGCATTTTGACCCAACCAAAAAAAAAAACAAAAGGAATGATTAATATCAGGACAGAAACAATGAAAAACTAAATACTCACTCATAATTCATGGCAGTGAGCTTAGTATGTGCTGCACAAATAACTATGCCTCTAGTAGCCCAGTAAATGGATGTTGCGATAACTGAAAGAGCTGTGGATACTTCCGGTAAATCAATTGACTCAGGTTGCAGCTCCATAAATTCTATAATGCACTTGGCCAGATCCAACATGGACATAATGAGATTGTTCACCACACCCAACCGCTCTTTCAGTGTCTCCAAATTTGGAACTTGCTTAAGGATAGTAATCTTTCTAGCAAGTTTACTTGATGAGTGAATTTGGATAAGGAGCCAAAACTCGCTATAGTTCAAAACAAAAGCAGCTAGGAGCAGCACCAACTTTGCATCCCAAGTATAATTTGACAAAACTTGCAATAGAGAGAGTGCTGTGGTATGTGGATCAGCATTGGGTAAACACTTGTGCGCCATCTGATACGCAATCATAATCTTGAAACATCACCTTTGAAATTGAACTAAAGTATGTACTGCATGTTTCTGTTAGTTAGTTTATTAACCATGCTTGCTTCCAAAATATAAGATTTACTCCCAAAATGCAACCTGAAATATGTTATGAAGGGAACAAATATGCAATTGTAATTAGATTGAGTTGTTAAATGACCTCAGAGGATATTCTGCTAACTATATATGACAGTGCCTCAAGCATGGCATTGTTGACGTCTGCTGGTATAGGTTTTTCCTGCATAGCTGCCTGAAAGTCCTACAGTCCAATCACAAGAAATAATCAGATCCGTTCCATAAGTAATCATACATGATAAATATCATCACAAAATGTTGGATGATTGGACTCGCAAATGGCTCCAAACAGTAGTGGTAATTCATGGATAGAAAAAAAATAATTCAAGAATAATCTAAACGCCACTAAGATCACTCATTCCAGATAATAATCAAACTTAAAACAGTTCAATGTTGAGCTCAATAAGAAATTCAGACTAAAAGTAAACAAGCAATGTGTTGTTTGCCTCGACTATATAGATACACACAAACAGGTGTATGTATATAGGGCCAATAGCAATTTCCATTTCTTTCATTCTTTTCTTTTCTTTTTATTTCTCATTTCTCTCTTCTTCCATTATTTCATATATTTCTCATTTTATGCATATAAATAAATTTATCATTATTTCTCATTTCTCATTTCTTATTATTTCATATATTCTCATTTTATACAAATATAAATTTATTTATAAAATTAAAATTACTTTTATTTTTGTCTTATCAATTATATTCATTTTTCTTTCTATTAATTCATTTCAAAAAAAAAATTAAATTTCATAAAAATATATCACATATTTTTTATTTATACTTAAATACATATATAGTATATATATACATATATATTTATCCATAAAATTGAAATATCTTTTATTTATATATATATTTTTTAATTATTCATTTCAAATTAAATATTATATATATTTATTAAAATATATGTAATATACATATACTTATACACTATATATTTTTGTTGATAAGATATTTATATATATTAGTATATATGATGTTATTATTATATATATAGATATGATAATATATATATAATATTTAATAACATCATCTTTATATAAATTTATCTATAAAATTTAAATAATTTTTATTTATAAATTTTTTTTAATTATTTATTCAACTATGTACATGTGTATTTTATAAGATAGTTATATTTATATATTTATATAAGATAAGTTATATTTTATTTATAGTTATATATAAAATATATACACATATATAAATTTATCTTAGAAATATGTACATATATTTTTTTATTTTACATATATTATATATACAAATTTTCTTTTATTCATTTAAAATTTATCTATTATTAATAGTATTTTTACTTATATATAATACATTTTAATTCATACATATATACATACATTATACATATTTATACATATAGACGTATGTAAAATATGACCCCCACAAGACCCCACCCCCACCCCAAACCCAACGGGCTGCCTTGCACAGTGGCTGAATCCAAATTCGGGCAGCCAAGAAGTTTTTT
>JACGDI010005455.1:1248662-1262414 GCA_014898725.1 Jacaranda copaia | reverse complement strand
ATGCATACAATCCCAAGTGAAAATCAAGAATGATAAATAAAACAACCATGCTAGTGCATCAGGCATTAGAACCACTCTTAGATCCCCCGACCTCAAAAGATATCATCGTTTCGCTAATCACATTACCATATATATAATAAGACACTTACAAATTGCCACAGATGTTGTTCGTTTACTCAATGCCATGGAAACAGCGGTATATGATGCATTGCTCCATGCTGCGATAGCACTCAGGGCACACAACATCAATGCTCCTCTCTGATGTGCTGGGAAGAATGTGTCGTGAGGGAAGGATATTGACAACTTGAGAGCTGTCAACATACTCCTTGAGTGCGACATCAAACCCTTTGCTTGCATTTTCCGGCCACCCTCCAGAATACCTCTCCATCGTAGTAAGCATTGCGTCTCCATGCCCCGTTAGGATCAGTTCGTTTCCTTTATATAGGGAGGCCCGTCTCCCACCCTCATCATAACTTTCCAGTTTCGTGATCCCCTGTAGAACTGGATCTACTCCAGCAATATTACTTCCCAGATGAATCTTGGAACGCTTCATGTGCTCTATTCGCTTCCAGAAAACGCTTATAATGCCAATGCTTGACAAGATATCGCCTAGCAACTCAGCTGTGACCATGTCTATTAGCCTGCTCATTTCTTGCTCCACTTTGCTGCTCATTCCGACGTAGACAATCTCTAATCGCATGTTTGCTGCCTGCCTTACTTGCTTGGTTGTGGTGACAAATTTGCGAATCCATTCAGCATTGTCTCTTCCATAGAGGACAATGTACTTTCCATCATCCACCTGAGCTCCCCACCAAAAAGGAAAAAGAATGAGAACGAATACCTTGAATGGTAAACATGTTCAATCAATTTATATATGCAATAAAATAGCTTACCCATTTCTCAATTTCATCGTGAAGACGATCAACAATCAATTGAAGCCCGAAAATCTCATGCTTCCAGCGATCTTCCTCTTTGGCTTGTGAAAATGGTACAGCCTTGTTTCCCCATATCCATATCATATCAATGGCATTTGTACATGCCATCATTCCCTTCGGATCCAACACCACAATAACTGTTTGACCCTGGCAATGAAAACTCTTCTTCATGAAGTTTATGACAGGTTGATTGATCATATTTGGGTGGTTCAATGAGTACCATGTTCATCACAGCCCTATTGCTGTCCAACTTTTTTTCCCAAATCAGGTGTCCATTGGTCAGAAGGGTCCAGAATGGGGACCCAAATCACTTCAAATTCATTTTCCTTTGATGTTTCGCGTGAATTTTCATACAAAACATGAATAAGAAGCAAGTCCAGATCCCGAACTGCAATATCCAGTCCTGTTAGCATTAATAAAATGGTCTTCTTCCTCAGTACATCAAGGTTGGCCTGAATAAGTAATGCAGCACTGTTACTTTTTGTAAGTTGAATCCTATGCAACCACAAGATATATATTATTGAACAACAGTAAGATTTCAAACCGTTCTCTTATTGGAACCATAAAACAGAGGTGGCTGATCTTCTTTGACACATAATAAAGCTTCAAGAACTTTCAAGTTGTCTATATGTTGCATCCTAATCATAAGGGCCAGCGTTTCAGAAGTATCCCTTTTGCTTCTTCTCCTCTGCATCAGGATATAAACGTAATAAATTTTCTTGTACATTTATCATTGTGTGTTTATGAATTTGTTGTGTTAGTCCATATATATATGTATATGTATCTGTGTTTGTGTGTGAGTTTACACAAGCATGCATGAAACCAACCAATATTCTTGCGATAAAGTTCTAATTGATTCTGGAGTTGTTCCTTCATCTTTCCCATTTTTTCCATCAATTGAGACAGGTCCAACAGCTCTGTTGTTGGTGTGATTCCCCTAAATCAGAACATCAGAAAGAAGGAGAAGGTGACTTGAATCTACTGCGCAACTTACCAAAAGTAATGACTAGCAAGCCTTTAAAAGAATAAATTGGTGATGGTACTGACAGAAAAAAAAGAACTTACTCAAGTCTTATATTTTATGCAGAAGCAAGGGCACCCCTGATGGTCCAGTAAGTGGCTGACATGATGGCATCACTGGCTGAGGAAAATGCTTTGACGTCAAGAGAAGAAGAGGCAGTGAGTAGTTTTGTGAATTCAACAATGCACTTGGCTAAATCCAGCATCAAGACAATGAGATTGTTCACTTGACTCAACAGGGATTTTAGCTTCTGTGAGTGTAGGCGAATATCTGCCGGTCCCTTAAGGATCCCAATCGGTTCTGGAAGTTCATCTGACAAGTAAACCTCACTAAGGAGCAAATATTTGCCCTAGTTCAAAGCCAAAGCAGCCAGTGATATCACCACCTTTGCCTCCCATGAAAAGCTGGACAATATATTCAACACGGACAGCTTTTGAATGTGCATCCACTCCATCAGAATATGCTGCCTGACAGAAACTAAATGAGCTTATAAAGTACTGATTTACTTGCTAATGCTAGTAGCTTTACGTAAATGTCCTTTGGTAACCTCACTGGCTAGTCTATTAATAATTTGAGTTATTTCCGCTGGCAGGTTAAAATCACTGGCTCGCTGGGCTTTTTCTCCCTCAGTTGCTGTAGTAACCTGCATCAAAACCAGACATAATAACCATTCTAAGTATTGTATGGATATTGGATAATGAGTATGTAGACAATTGTAACAGCCAGACATTTCTTTATACCTCTGTCTTCACAGTTTCTCCATCAACTTGTGTGACTTTGAATCAGAAACAAGAGATGAAGAGAGAGTGTTGGTATAGAAAAGAAGATGGGAAAAAGATTAGTTGGATTTTGTGTTGCCTACCTCTGCCATTGCTAGGTTGAACATTTCTTCAACCATCTTTAAGATTGGCTAGCAATCAAGATATTGCATTTCAGGAGCCAGTGTTGGCTGGATTTGTTTCAGCAATGCACTGTCATCGCTTATTAGGAGATGCCTTCGTTGGATGAGCATGCTTGCCTGTACTAATGAACAGAGATGGATCACCTTTATTAGTACCACCAAAGTTGCAGAGATGGTTTTGGAAGAATTTGCAGTGGATCACTACAATGTGATCGAGTGCCTATAAACAACGCAAGAATACAAAGATACAGTTAGAAACATTTGGATTCTAGACATTTTCATGTTGTCTGCTTAAGAATAAACTATTTGAAATACCACTTTTTGTTTTCACACTAACATATGCTATTCCAATACAAATAAGACTACTGGCTCCCTTGGCAGCATAGCAAACAATGAAGAAGAATTTTGATTTTAGACAGAAAGACAATCACCTGTGGATGATAATTTACAGAAGTGCAGCCTCACAAGTGACAACTAATGGACCTCCAAAGCTTCTGAAAATGGAGTAAAGTGAGTTTTCTAAAGGTATGAATCAACTTCCTTGCTTCATATTAAATTAAACTCATCTACATCCCCCACAATTAAGGTTTATGCAGATTTTGTGGAGTAGTCCTAGCTTTTTCCAAGAGTGTATACTCATTTTGGTATAATGAAAAGAATGAGCACTAAAATATAAGCAATTTCTAAGTTGGAAAGTTATTAAAAACTCCATAAACGTCGAAATATATTTCAATTCAAAAAATACTTTTATGGAAATTTTATTTCGAAAGGCCAACAATTATATTTTGCCTATATCTTAAATGCTTGTTGGAAAAAGATCTAATTAAAGTTTCATATATTATCAAGACACTAGGTATTACTTCTAAAACAATCTTGTAGTGTATACAAAAGGACAAATGTGATATATTCTTCATTAGCAAATCAAGAAAAATAGAGAAATATTCTCGTGTCATGCACTTTTGGCTCATTTGAGATGTAAAAATAATAATCACAACAATAAAGACCAATGCGTTTGCATTTCAAAATGTCAATAGATAATAAACGAGCCAAATAAGTACACTATATTATTGATATAGGATGAAGGGGCAATGGCAAGAAGATGGCTATTGATACTGTGGATAAATGCATTCAAGACATAATAATAACAAATGATGAGCACTTTTCCTGGCAAAGTGACGGTCATTAGTGGAGACTTTAGGACAAGTTGTTCCAAGGGAGAAAATTTATTAAACAATGGTCGTAAGTTTGGTGAAATCAATTGTATGGAATAACCTAAAAATCAAGAAATATGAAGGTAAAAAAGAAATCCGAAATTAAGAGGTCGTTTGTTTTCATTTCCAAGACCCATTTCATTTTGAGCATGATCTAAAAATAAAAATGTGTCAACTTCTAATTATTTCATACGATATACTTTTTTATTTTTATTTTTAGTTTCTTCTAAACTTACTCTATCATTCTACTATCACATCAATCAAATTCAAATTCAATCTAATTTTAATCCAAATATGATGTCATTTTCATTTCCATAAAATTATAACTAACCTTTCAATTTTTGAAAATATTAAAAGCAAAAAACGAAAAAAATGAAAACATATACAAACAGGATTTCATATTTAGATTTGGAAATGGAAAAGAGTCAACTGCTGAAGCTGAAAATAACATCAGAATTTGTAAAAACATAATCCTCAAGTACGATAATAATCAACTCCTCAGAAACACTTCCAGCAATAAATTTTTTATATGGTTTAACTGATCTCTTCTTTATATAAAGTACACATGAGTTTTAAATATATTATTGTTGAAAAGCCAGCTTCAGGAGGGAGTTAAGGTACAAATCATAAAATATACAGTGTATGATCCTAATAAGAGGACAACTCCTTGACTTTAGCGGCTTCAAATACAGATATTTATTACTTTAAATTGTCACACAACCAAAGTAAGGAATAATATCTTAGTAATTATTTGTCAACAAACACATTTAAGCACTCAAGAATGGCAACAAGAAGAAAAAAGATACTGTAATTTGGCAACAAAAGGAGAGCAGTATTCAAGATCTACTGTCCGTGGCAGCAGGAGTACTCAGCAAATTGCTCCATGGATCGATGGCACTCTGGGCATATCATATTCTCTGGAATCGTTCTTACTGCATCTGGGAAAAGCAAATGACAACAAGGGTGATCATCTCCATGAATTTGGTTATATTGTCCCTTTAATGCATTTAGAAATTCTCCATGCTCCACTTTCTCCTTCCACTCGTCGAACTTGTGCAATATGTGGAGAAGAGTAGGTCCATGCCCACTTAAACTCACAAAAGATCCTCTGCTGAACAAAGCCCAGCTCCCCATCCTGCCATACATCATCAGCTTTTCGATTTCCCGCATAACTTCATCGTCCTCATCGTTAGATCCCACCTCAATCTTGGAAAGCAACATGCTCCCTAGCCGAGCCCAGAAAAACCAGATCATGATTTCCATCCAGCAACTGCTGAGCCCGTTCGTGTTGATACTCTGAATTAGGGGCTTCAGTTCTTGCTCACTTCTGCCAGGATTTCCAATATAGACCATCTCAAGTGGAATTCCGCTTGCTTGGGCAGTCCGATGTGCCGTGGCAGTGAAATCCCTGATCCATTCCATGTCGTCTCCTCCATACAGAATGATGTATTTTTCTGATCTTATCTGACGGACATGTATTCAAGAAATCATACACTAAAATCTCGTTTTTAGCATTTTTCTTGGCCATATTCAACAATGCAGCAGTGATCTTTGTTTATTCTTCAAATGTGTACAGAAGACATAGGAACATTATATCAATTTAGGAACAGGTTATGTGAAAATAAAATAACAATCATAAGGCTTCTTCCCTTGTTTCAGGTTATGTGAAGTGCATCAAATAGGACACGAAGTACTACTGTAATTTTGTCGAAGAAATTTTGGTAACAACAAATTCAGTTTTCAGTTTAATAGTATTGAGGAATGGAGAAGTATACTGATAACTTGGAATATGTTGAGAGAAATCCTATTAGGATACAGAAAAATAAGCTAACAAGACTAGTGGTCAAATGAGTGTCAATATGAAGTGTGCAGGTATACTTAGACTAAACTAAAAGAGGGAAGAAAGATTCTTTTGAAAAAAAAAATAATAATTTGAAAGGTGAAACATAAATTACTTTTGACTCTACTCTTGCATTTCTAAAAGAGTGAATTAACTACCCTTCACCCTCTCCAGCCGCTCTTGCTTTTCAGATTCTAAATTATTTTTCTTTTGCTGAAGAAGATAAAAGAAATACTAAAATCATAAAACAGAAAAAATAGGGAAGAAATACTGGTTACTAATTTTTTCAACTGAAAAGAATCCAGCAAATTAATGCCATTCTGACAACACTCAACATGTGAATTTTAGAGTAGGATCTTACCCACAGCAGTATGTCCGCATCCATGCCGTTAACAATCAGCTCCAAACGCCAATTCTCCTCCACCCACAAATCCTGTTCTCTCTGCTTTGTGAAAGGAAAAGCAAAACTTCCCCATGTGTACATCATATGGAAAGCATTGAAATTGACAACCTTTCCACGGGGATCCAACACAACCAGAATTGTCCAATTTCTGTAGCCAAATTTCTCTCTGATGAACCTTTTGACAGGTTTAGAAATAAGGCTTGGGTGTCTCACTGAACACCACGGCAGATCTGCTAGGCATTTTTCGAACTTTTTTTGCATAGCTTCTGTCCATATTGTGGAACTCTCCACCATAGGGATCCATACAATTTCAAAATCATTTGTTGGTCCTGAACGTGTCTTAGCATCCGTATAAATTTGCTTCAGTATTTCTAGCTCGAAAGAAGTGGCATCCATGAGGCCTGATATTAGGAATAACACAAGCTTCATCTTCAAAACCTCAAGATGAACCTGATTCATTATACAGAACGGAATGATTGTTAGGGGAGTCATACACTGTGTCATGCAGCATAAACTTTTATCTGCTTAAATATTCTATTGAATCTTGATACATTCCATGAACAAGTTGAATAAAATAAATCATCAAGGAAAAGTAAAACTGAAACGAGTGTGGTGGTTAAATAATAGAACATGCTCTAATGCATGCTTGTATCAAAGTACTATGTATGGCTGATAGCTCATCTGATATCCATGTTAAAGGTTGTAGGTCCTAGGTTCTTGGCATTTTAATTTTTAACATGTCAGAGTTCCTCTATTTTACATACTTCACTCTTTAATAATTTTACCTTATTCTATATTTGTTTTTTCAATAACTGTTCCATACAAAATCTTTCCAGCATAAACATTAGGAATTGTCTACAGTGAAATGAGAAACACGGAGGATATGTTTCAAAATCTCATTATGCTGTTACAAAGGCAATCATATTACAATAGAATTTTATATTAGCTTAGAGAATGTTCTCAAATCTTCAATTGTTTCAGAGCGGCAACAATATTAGTTTGAGCAGTTCTAAGTTCAAGTCTGTTCCATGCAAAATTGACAGATAATTAGCGCAGGCAAAAATTAGCCATCAGTAACCATTTCTCCATTACATTTCTTCAAGATTTAAGCTTTTACACTGAAAGGAAACCTGCAAATGAATGTTGATAAATTGTATATAATTTCATTTAGTTTTCTCTCTCTCTCTCTCTCACACACACACGCGTGCGCGCGCGCGCACATTTGAAACACTACATACAACTCACGTACATTTCTAGTATAAATAAGAATCTCTTGGTGTCAATTGCAAGCAATTGAGAAAGTGACTTTCCAATGTGTAAGGCTTTAAATCTGAGTCCTCAATTTATTCTGTCCATATAAGTTTGTGCAGAAATGTAGATGAGTATGTAGGGTAAGTTGTTGGTAGTGGAAATACTAGTAGATATAGAGGCCAGGAACAATAAGTTCAAACCTCTCTCTTGGTAGAACCCTGGATTAGTGGTGGTTCATCTCCATCAGTACTTATTAAAGCTGTCAGGGCTTTCATGTTGTCATCATGATCCATGGAAAAAGTTTTGACCAGCAGTTCATAAGCATCATTCTCCTTCTTCTCCTCTGCATCAACAAGCAACATGTTAGCTTTCATTAGTTTCACTATGGTAAATAACTGCATAATTAGTCCCTATGTGAATATGCAAATGCAAAGAAGAACCTATGATCCGGTAGCAAAGAGCTAGTTGCTTCTGAAGACGCTCATTACTGCTTTTGATCTTTTCCGCCGATTCAGAAAGTTCTTTTTCCAATGTGCCCAAGCTCAATGTAGGATCCCTAAAATAGGCATAACAAGTAAAAGAACAGATTCAAAGTCAAACATTATGATGAATACTTCCTCCTTCAGCAAAAACATAAACACAATCTTTTTCCCTTTGCATGCATCTAATTTGACAGAACAGATTCATTGACAAAAGAAACTCTCACAGGGATGAAGTTGAAAAATAATTTTGTATTCAGCATTTCACGTCTGTTTGGAATAATGATAGTTCTTGCGGATACAGCTAGTGGATGGTGCATTGCAATGCATATCGGAGGTATACTGATGTGGCGGCAATGACTTGTGACTTGAAACATAGTAATCTTCCTTAAATTGATGGAAAATGTTTTGCATTGAAATAAGCACATTCTAACTAATTGCCAAGCTCATATGCTTCACGATAACGTGGCCAAATGGTAGAAAACAGATTATCTCAATGCCATTGTAATGGTTTACATGCAGACATTTTAACACAACCAAAAAAAACCCAGAAGGAATGATTAATATCAGGACAAACAATGAAAAACTAAATACTCACTCATAATTCATGGCAGTGAGCTTAGTACGTGCCGCACAAATAACTATGCCTCTAGTAGCCCAGTAAATGGATGCTGCGATAACTGAAACAGCTGTGGATACTTCCGGCAAATCAATTGACTCAGGTCGCAGCTCCATAAATTCTATAATGCACTTGGCCAGATCCAACATGGACATAATGAGATTGTTCACCACACCCAACCGCTCTTTCAGTGTCTCCAAATTTGGAACTTGCTTAAGGATAGTAATCTTTCTAGCAAGTTTACTTGATGAGTGAATTTGGATAAGGAGCCAAAACTCGCCATAGTTCAAAACAAAAGCAGCTAGGAGCAGCACCAACTTTGCATCCCAAGTATAGTTTGACAAAACTTGCAATAGAGAGAGTGCCGTGGCATGTGCATCAGCATTGGGCAAACACTTGTGTGTCATCTGATACACAATTATAATCTTGAAACATCAACTTTGAAATTAAACTAAGGTGCGTACTGCATGTTCTGTTAGTTAATTAATTTATTAGCCACGCCTTGTTCCTAAATATTTGATTTACTCCCAAAATGCAACCTGAAAAATGTTTTGAATGGAAGAAATATGCAATTGTAATTAGATGCAGTTTTTAAATGACCTCAGAGGATAATCTGCTAACTATATATGACAGTGCCTCAAGCATGGCATTGCTGACATCTGCCGGTATAGATTTTTCCTGCATAGCTGCTTGAAAGTCCTACAGTACAATCACAAGAAATAATCAGTTCCATTCCATACGTAACAATGCATGACAAATGTCATCACAAAATGTTGGATGCTTGGACTCGTAAATGGCTCCAAACACTAGTGGTAATTCATGGGCAGAAAAAAAAAATTCGAGAATAATCTAAACGCCATAAAGATCACTCATTCCAGGTAAGAATCAGACTTAAAACACTTCAATGTCGAGCTCAATAAGAAATTCAGACTAAAACAAAAGAAGCAATGTGTTGTTCGCCTTGACTACATACATGCATACAAACAGGTGTGTATATATATATCTATATGACACAAAAGCAAGATTTTACCAATGGGATAGCGCGGTAAACAATTTCCTCGACAATCAGTACAAGAGTTTTGCTATCAATCTCTCTCCCATCAGGATCGTGTGTCCTCAAAACGATTTCCTCTGACATCATCAGTTTCTGAACTGGATCAGGCCTACGTAGTATCGCCATTCTGCAAATTCCTCTTCTTCAAACAGTGATATGGCAACAATGCTTTTCTTCTCTGCAGATTGTGGAACCAGTAATGGTGGATATGACATGTAGATAACGTATATATATCCTTCTGAAAAATCCGAATCGATATTTTCTTGATGCTGAAAAAAGGGCTTCCTTGCTTCCTATTTGATTAAAGAATTGCACGAAATATTCTGTTGTGAATCAAACTAAAGCTAAAAATATGAGAGCTTGCAGAAGTACCTTTTCAATATCAATCCCTTCAAATTCAAATGAATACTGCTTTTATAGGGAGTGTTGGAGGGTTTCTTTTCATGCAACTATATATATATATATATATATTACTATTAACTATTATTAATTTACACACATAAAATTCATTAAAATTTAAATTTAAATTTTTCACACAAACACAAGAACTATGTTATTGAATTAATTAACCACTAAATTATATTATTATTATTATTAATAACAAATATAGTGGTTATTGTTATTTTATATGTTAGTAATTTTATAATCAACACAAAATATTAATTATTTTGTGAAGTTGTGGCTGATTAACTTTATTTCAAAGATTTTATTTTTATATTTATTAAATTACAATATATTAAAATTTTAGTTTGAAATTATTAGGATACTTGAATAGAATAAGATAATTGAATTTGTAAACTTGATGTAACTGATATAATTTAAATTAAAACAATATGTTTAAGTTTTAAAAATAAATTAAAAGTTTTGTATTTTTTTTAAATGAGCGTCAAAAATAATCTTATGAACTTATCTAGAGGCACAAAAATTGCAAAATACATCATCCTCATAAATTTTTGGGTAACCATAGGATATTTAAATATTATTTATTCATGTTTTGAATTTTGATTTTTCTGATATTTCTTATTATAAATATCACATTTCTTTTGTGGGCTAGTTGGGTGAAATTAAATTTCTTGTATTAATTATATATGTATATGTTTAAGTATAATAATTAGTGTAAATTATATGATATGTGTATGTGCAATTGTCTATATTTTCTAAATGAAATATCTTAGCGTAAAAATATATATATTATTTTGGTAACAATTCAAGAGGATGTGCAACTTAGTTATTTATATTTCGAATTTAATTTAAAAGGATAACATTGTAACCCAAAAAGATCTACTAACAAAAATTACGAAATAATAGTAAATAATTTCAATATAAACTGATACATGATTTAATGTAGTTCAACAATATGACTAATCCACCTAACAAAGAAAGGATTTTATTGATTTCAAATCAAAGTAACAAGTACAACTGGATTCCTACAAAACTTACGAGAAAACCTAACACCCTCATTTTAAATTTCATTTCAAGAAAATTATCTCAAAAGCAGTTAGAGTCGCTCGTTTAAGGTCTATCTCAATTTGTCCTAAAAAAAACTGCTTAAATATCCATGAAGTAAAGTTCTAGGGCCCAATGGACTTATGCCGTGTGCTACAATGTTTGTGCCCTGGCGTGCACAAAACTGCATTGTGCCGAGAAATGCCCAAAAGTTGTCGGCATCATGCACCACAGAGCGCGGAAGACTGGCCCCAGGGTGCATGATTCCAGAAGACCACATGTTTGGGCACTGAAACCTAGCTCCCAGGCATGCAGTTCTAGTAGCCTGCGTGCCCCGGCGTGCACATCCTTGCGCCCGAGCACGCGTCACGCATCTTACTGCCCAATTCAGCCCGACATCGTGCCCTGGTGTGCACCTCCTCATGCATGGCATCCTGCCAACTCGCATTGGGGTGTGTTCCTGTAGCCCATTTCGGCCGCTCAACTCTATTTTGCTCCGTTTCCTTCATTTCTCTTCAATGTTAGTCTAAATTTTAAGGTAAAATTAATAATTAAATTAAACCAACGTGGTGTTCATGCTGAACGTAAGAAAATATGAAAAAGAGAACCACTGATGGAACCAAAGCTACAAGAAACAAAAAAGAGTACAAAAGTATGCCATCCTGTCTTTAAGACATAGGGACAATTTAACCAACTGGTTTTTCAGCCAACATCATCAACCTCAGGTGCCCAATAATGAATTTATTATACCATTCTCCATTCTGCAGACATCCATGACCCGGTCATCCTATCAAGAACAGGCGTTAAATCTCCTCCAAAGCAAAAGAGATGAGCAAAAAGAAATAATCTGCCAACAGCACTGAAAGTTTCCCTGATTAGTTCCTGCATTGCATCAGGAACGGAATCAAGCTTCAAGCTCGGATTCGGAGAAGCTCGAATCAGAGCAAGCAGTGCCCGAAATAGCATTAAGAGATTTAGATGGTGTTGAGCATTTGGGCTGAGAACCTTGACTTCTGACTAAAGTGGTAATGGTGGCAGAAGATGGTAGACAATATAGTGATTGATAGATGCCATGGTGCAAAGATTATGGGTGGTGGATGGATGATGTGGTGGGTGATGCTACTGTCTACGTTGTGGTTGAGCTCACTTGCAATGTAGATGGAGAATGCTGTTTGTTTCTATCCACAGGGGATGTGGGAAACTGTTGCACAATGGTTGTTATTTGGGCAAACTTTGTTATTTAGGTTCTCTAGAGTTATGAGGGTTGCTATTCTTCATTTTATCGTTTCACCAATCAGACGCATTCAAGAAACAGTCCTATGTAGCCAATCTGACTTGTGGAAAATTGTTGTGGCCTCCCTCCTGGGAGGGACTTGTTGGAGTTTGGTTAAATGGTGTACAGTTGTGAATTTTGTGCACATGAATATCCATTTGGTTGTCAGAACATTATTTTGTGCAACAGAGCCCATTGCAGATTTGCAAATCTTTGGTATATGCATGCATGACTACCACTTGCCTTCCTGTACTTCTTTTCGGGCAGGGAAACGGCAGGTGGTTGATGAATTCCGTTACCTTTCTTGCACGGACTGCACTTTTCACATGTTTCTTCTATTTGAACAAGTTAAAAGGTGTAAAAAATCAAGTGGTCTATCCTCTTGAATTGCTGCAACACATTTCCACCACTGTACTTATATTTTGTTTTGAATGGAAGATTCTTTGGAGTTAAAAGGGTGTTTGGATGAGGTCAAACTTATCAAAATATCTTATAAGATTTTATAATGATATTTTATAAAATATTCAAAAACTTATAAGATATCATAAAATATTTGTTAAAATCCTTAAATAAAGAGCTTACAAGCTCTTAGAATAATATACTAGAATTTTATAAACTATTTTTAATAAAGTAAGAAATTTCTAACATATTTTTAAAATTTCAAAAGTCTATAAAGTCTTACAAACTCTTAGATTTTATTGATCCAGACATTTTGAAAATTTATGTTTAAAACAATTATGATATAGCATCTTATAAGCTCAATAAAAATAAAACTTAAAATATCTTTATATAAGCTTAGCCATACACCCCCTTCTTACTCCTAAATGAATAATGTCACCTATTAAACTATAGGGTTGATTAAAGAGCAAACAAATTTAAGGAACGGATACATCTCAACAACATGCATACAATCCCAAGTGAAAATCAAGAATGACAAATAAAAAAACCATGCTGGGGCATCAGACATTAGAACGACTCTCAGATCCCCAGACCTGAAAGAGATATCAACTTTCTAAGGCGGGCTCACTAAGCACATAAACATTTATATAATAAGACACTTAGAATTTGCCACAGACGTCGTTTGTTTAGTCAGCGCCATGGGCGCAGCAGTACATGATGTATTTCTCCAGGTTGCGACCGCACTCGAGGCACACAATCACATCAATGCTCCTCTCTAATGTGCTGGGAAGAATGAGTCGTGAGGGAGGGATGTTAACTACTTGAGAGCTGTCAGAGCTGTCATCAATCTCCTTGAATGCTACATCAAACCCTTTGTTTGCATTTTCCTGCCACCCTCTAGAGTACCTCTCCATCGTAGT
>JACGDI010005455.1:1223157-1241897 GCA_014898725.1 Jacaranda copaia | reverse complement strand
CTGATTATCTCAATGCCATTGTAATGGTTTACATGCAGACATTTTGACACAACCAAAAAAAAAACCAAAAGGAATGATTAATATCAGGACAGAAACAATGAAAAACTAAATACTCACTCATAATTCATGGCAGTGAGCTTAGTATGTGCTGCACAAATAACTATGCCTCTAGTAGCCCAGTAAATGGATGTTGCGATAACTGAAAAAGCTGTGGATACTTCCGGTAAATCAATTGACTCAGGTCGCCGCTCCATAAATTCTATAATGCACTTGGCCAGATCCAACATGGACATAATGAGATTGTTCACCACACCCAACCGCTCTTTCAGTGTCTCCAAATTGGGAACTTGCTTAAGGATAGTAATCTTTTTAGCAAGTTTACTTGATGAGTGAATTTGGATAAGGAGCCAAAACTCGCCATAGTTCAAAACAAAAGCAGCTAGGAGCAGCACCAACTTTGCATCCCAAGTATAGTTTGACAAAACTTGCAATAGAGAGAGTGCCGTGGCATGTGCATCAGCATTGGGCAAACACTTGTGTGTCATCTGATACACAATTATAATCTTGAAACATCAACTTTGAAATTAAACTAAGGTGCGTACTGCATGTTCTGTTAGTTAATTAATTTATTAGCCACGCCTTCTTCCTAAATATTTGATTTACTCCCAAAATGCAACCTGAAAAATGTTATGAAGGGAATAAATGTGCAATTGTAATTAGATTGAGTTGTTAAATGACCTCGGCGGATATTCTGCTAACTATATATGACAGTGCCTCAAGCATGGCATTGTTGACATCTGCCGGAATAGGTTTTTCCTGCATAGCTGCCTGAAAGTCCTACAGTATAATCACAAGAAATTATGAGATCCATTCCATAAGTAACCATACATGATAAATATCATCACAAAATGTTGGATGCTTGGACTCGCAAATGGCTCCAAACAGTAGTGGTAATTCATGGGCAGAAAAAAAAATATTCAAGAATAATCTAAACGCCATTAAGATCACTCATTCCCGATAAGAATCAAACTTAAAACACTTCAATGTTGAGCTCAATAAGAAATTCAGACTAAAACTAAACAAGCAATGAGTTGTTCGCCTCGACTATACACATACACACATACATACAAACAGGTGTGAATATATCACACACAAAAGCAAGATTTTACCAAAGGGATAGCGCGGTAAAGAATTTCCTCGATAATCCGTATAAGAGCTTTGCTATCAATCACTCTGCCATCAGGATCGTGTCTCTCTCGGATTTGCCTCAAAACGCTTTCCTCTGTCATCATCAGTTTCTGAACTGGATCAGGGAGACGTAGTATCGCCATTCTGCAAATTCCTCTTCTTTAAACAGTGATATGGCTACAGTGCTTTTCTTCTCTGCAGATTGTGGAACCAGTAATGGTGGATATAACATATAGACAACATATATATATATATATATATCCATCTGAAAAATCCGAATCGTGATTTTCTTGATGCTGAATAAAGGGCTTCCTTGCTTCATATCTGATTAAAGAATTGATCGAAATATTCTGTTGTGAATCAGACTAAAGCCAAAAATATGAGAGCGTGGAGAAGTCCTTCTCTACATCAATCCCTCCTCCCAATTCAAATGAGTGCTGCTTTCTTTTTATGGAATTTTTATTTATTTACAGGCGTACGCATACTAATAATTTGTTAATAAAATTTTATACATAAATATAAAAATGGTATCATTTAATCAATTAATCACTTAATTATATTATTATTAATTGTGGTGGTTTTAAAATGTCGATTACCTTATTTGTCAAAGCAAAATATTAATTATTTCTTGAAGCTGTGGTTAGTTAATTTTATTTAAAAAAATCATTTTTATATTTATGAGATTGCAATATATTAACATTTATTTTAAAAATTACTTAGACGCTTGAATAAAATAAGAGAGCAAAATTTGAAATTTTGATGTGATTAGTATGACACTCATAAATAAGTTACTCATATAATATGATTCAAATTAAAATAATATATTTAAGTTGTAAAAATAAATTACAATTTTCGTATTTTTTTAAAGGAGCTTAAAAAATGATCTTATCAACAAAAATGGGAAACACCGCGTCTTCATAAACTTTTGGGTAGCCATAGAATACTTAGGGCCCGTTCTTTTGCATTTTGAATATTTTTTGAAAAATATTTTGGGAGAATGAATTTTTGGAAGAAAATTTAGAAAATGTGTCAAGCATTTATTTTTGTTTTGAGAAAACAGGAAAAATGAATTAAAAATGAGAGGATTGTTTCTTTTTGTTTTGGGAATGGACAATTTTTATTGTAAAAATTAAATCAGTTAAATTTTTGTTGAATTTGTTGGATTACGGTGATTTTTTTTATGTAATGTATGTATATGTATATTTATAGTTGGATGATGTGTATGTGTGTGTATATATGTAATGATTGATATATAGTTGTAATTAAATAATGTGTAATTAATTTAATTGGTGATTTATTATGAAATTTATATTTTTTATAAATTTAACATTAGCAAATGATGTATTACTTGGAAAAAAATATTTATTAATAAGAATTAATTATTTATAAAATTATAATTATATCTTAATTATAAAAAATTGACTAATAGCATAATTATGTCATAATTATTAATGTCATATAAAAAATTAATTATTGTACATTAATTATAAACTAATTACTAATTATTAATTAAAATACAATTATTTAGCTATTTTTTATTTTTTATTTATGTACAAATAAAACTTAATTATTGATTTCAATAAAATAATTTATTTAATAATTTATATATGTAGTACTTATAACAATTCATCAAGTTAAAAAAATAATAAATAATTTTATATTATATGAAATTAAATCATCTTAAATTATTTATTAAACAAATAAACATCATATTTAACTACACATAAATGAAATATAAAGCATAATTAATACATAAATAGCAAGTATTTAAATAATTAAATAAATTAATTTAATAAGTTATTTAGTTACTTTAGCTCATTATTTAATTAATATATTATTTAGGAAATAAATCACTCAGTAAACAATCAAATATTTTTTCTTAAATTTAATTAATTTTATCAATAATTATTTTAATTATATTAATATTAATTTATTAAACTTTATATATTATTAAATAATAATTAAATTCGTTATTATAATTTTAAATAAATCTAAAGAATAATTTTTTTAAGAAAATTAATTTATCTATTATATCAAATTAAAACATCTTAAATTATTTATTAAATATAAATATAATATTTAATTAATACATTAAATATTAAATATAACTAAATACATTATTTAATTAAATTTATTCAATACGTTATTTAGTAAATACATTATTTAGTAATAATATAAATATTATTTAATTAAATTTAATTATCTTTTCCAAAAATTAAGTAATTAAATTTTTTAAACACAAGCTTTAGAATTTTGTAACTAGTAAAATTATATTTTTATATAAATATAAATACACGCACGATGAGTTATATGAAAGGTTGAGTGAAAAAGTGAAAGGGTAGGTGAGGAAAGTGTGGTTTTTAGAGTATAAGGTATTTTGAGATTGTTTTGGGATGGATTTTTTGGGTAAAATTTTTTTATATTTTGAGAAAAGGATTAGAGAATATACATATATTTTGAGTATATTTTGAGAGTTGAAAAATATCTTGAAAAAATGATAAAGAACACAACTTTAAATAAATATATATGTATTTTGAGTATATTTCTTATTATAAATATCACATCAACTAGACTTTTCCATATGCTAGTTGCGTAAAATTAAATTTATTATATTAATTATTTGTTTAAATTTATTATATTGTACGATAAATATGTACATATAGTTTCCTATATTTTCTGAAAGAAATATTTTATCATAAAATGTATTATTTTTGTAGTAATCTAAGAGGATGTACAACTTATTTATTTATATTTCAAGCTTATTTTGGAAGGAAAAATATTTTATGATAAAGTAAAAAAGAGCATCCAGCTTGGCTTTATTTGAGAACATAGACACATTCAAGCATTCTATACAGATTTCTCATAGATAAACTAAACCAACGGGATGCCCAGATCAACGCAAGAAAATATGAGAAAAAGAACCACAGAAAGAACAAAAGCTACAAGAAACAAAAAAGAGTAGAACTGTAATTAACTTTCCATTTCTTTTTCTTTTTTTTTTTTTTTCTCTTGCCGTAAAATTGATCAAAACATTGTGAACTTGTCTTCCCAATTTAGAACAACCTCTGGAAAGAAAAAGAACAAAAATATGCCATACAGTCCTTCAGACACAGAGACCATTCAACCAACTTCTTTTTCAGCCAACATCATCAGCCTCAGGTGCCCAATAATGAACTTATTATACCATTCTCCATTCTGCAGACGTCCAAGACCCAGTCATACTATCAAGCACAGACCTTAAATCTCCCCTAAAGCAAAAGAGATGAGCAAAAATAAATAATCTGCCACCAGAATTGAAAATTTCCCTGCTTAGTTTCAGCATTGCATCAGGAACGGAATCAAGCTTCAAGCTCGGATTCAGAGGAGCTCGAATCAGAACTAGCAGTTCCCGAAATAGCATTAAGAGATTTAGGTGGCGTTGAGCATTTGGGCTGAGAACCTTGATGAACTTCTGACAATGGTCTCCCATTCATGTACTGTGAAGAAAAAATCAACAAATAATTACTTACTGTTAACTAATATGATAAACTCGTAGAAGGAGAAAGTTGCCATGAAATAACATGAAAAATGAGATTACACTTGGAAACATTTTATCCACATGACTATCTATTGTGTATCAAGGGGCAAGTTTTTCCCTTTTTTTAAATTGCTATGTTGCTTTCTTTACTTCTTTGTTTGGGAGAGGTGAAGGTATGTGGAGCTCTGTGACCCACATTGATTTTTCAACTCCATAACTAATGTCATAAGATGAAAGACTGACATATTCCTTGAAAATTGGTCCAGT
Source organism: Jacaranda copaia (assembly GCA_014898725.1). Classification (NCBI taxonomy): domain Eukaryota; kingdom Viridiplantae; phylum Streptophyta; class Magnoliopsida; order Lamiales; family Bignoniaceae; genus Jacaranda; species Jacaranda copaia. Next base: position 1,236,925 of record JACGDI010005455.1, on the reverse strand, counting down.
AATACACCAATATGACAAAAAATTAGAACTAAAGACACTCACCTCCTGATAGAAGGCATTAATCTCTTCCTCTGTCAAGCCTTCATCTTCCCCGCCATTTTCCTCCCAACCAAGCGAACGAAGGAATGCAGCCTCTTCTTCATCTGGATAAATTGATCCATTACCAGACAAGCTATTGCCTCCAACATCAGGTGAATTTTTAAACTCCTCAGAAACATCATGTCTATCACCATTGCATATTATTTGGTTACAATTCTCCAAAGCAGAAAGACTTCCAGCAGCATGGCTGCCTTTAAATTTTTCTCCAGATGTCCCGGCACTGGGAGATGAAACAGCTAAACTCGAATCTGAGTGAATGGTTGTAGCAAAGGGTGACGTTTTTCTCCTCATGAGATTAAAAAATTCACTTCGGCTTTGGGCCAGAGATTTGGATGATCTCTTGTCCACAGTAGATCTGGAGCTTAGTGATAAGGAAGCAGCCTTGTTTTCAAGTGCAGAAACCATAGAATTGCTTGGACTCATCAATGCAGTTGGCGTTGATGGGGCCATAGCAAGCTGGCCATTAGCTACTTTGCCATTGGTATCGCCAGTTGGACTAGATCCATCCTTTGTGCAGGTGATGACACTATCACGTCCTGGTTTGAGAACCAGAAATTTTCCTACATGAGAGGTACTTGCAGAATCTGATCTGATTTGTCCAGCACGAGATTGGTTAGCAAGATGAGATGAAAGGGGCTGCTGATGGACGCCCCTGGAAGCCACAGTCATCTCACTAGTTCTGACACCAATCTTTGGTTGTTTTGATTTATCTGCAGTACTAGGAACCTGAAAAGGATAAGTGAAACTAAATATACACCATCTTTGTTCCACCAGTCAAAAGATAATAAAATATCAGGCTCACCCAAACACATTGTAGCACACATGAAAGCAGTAAGTGCAATAATGACATCAGCTGATACAGTTCTGATTCATTTATTGTTGCTTGCAACATTTAGCTTAACTAAATTATGATGAAGAATAGCACTTCTACCAGAGAGAACACATTAAAATCTAATTGATATTTGATTTCTGTCCCTGACTCAAAAAATCCACAGAGCTTCCTCTTAACTAAAGTACGAAAGATATATTGCCAGACAAGGTCTAGAATCATGTTTCACCATAATTGGAAGACAAAAGGAGCTGGTGATCCATAAATGTGATTGCCATATTTTTACTTCACATGGGGCCCAGAACATGTAGTGACAAACAACCAAAGAATCAGCACAAGACACTATAACTGAGGAAGCAATGAATATGAATTCCTATATGCTGAATTACAGTTCTCCTAATAATTTGGGAGCCACCAGGATGTCTCACTTGCAGTGAAAGTAAAATGGCCAAAAGAAGGACCTTATTCACCAGGAAAAAAAGAAAAGAAAAAACAGTAGAAAAAAAGACTTTATCATCAATGCACGGCTTCATAACTAGATTGAATCTCAACCAACGTCACCCCAAACTTAACTGAACTAGTAGGTACGCATATTTTGCTCTCGGTTCCAAATACCTGTTCATCAGCATACCACTAAAACTACCAAGCTTGAATGCATACAGCAAAAGCTATATTTTTGCTCCAGCTGGCAACATAAGAGCCACAAGAACTAGATCATCACTGAAACTTGTAAAGGCTAGAAAACTTAACATGAGAAGTATCATTAAAGGCATAGCATGAGATCACTTGATTCTTGAGATTTTGATTCTTCAAAATACACATGCATTGGCTACATGTATATCAAGTTCTTAGCCATGCACCAATGTTATCCAAAAGAATATAAGCAGAACTCTTTACGGAATTGTTTTTACATCCCATAACCGTAGTTGCAGTTCTCTTTGAATTCCTATATTGTTGTACTTTTCTATCAATTCCTACATTTAATTGTTTCAATTTCACTAAGGCCATCTTGTATCTTTGCGTTCCTATTTTGTTGTACTTCTCTATCAATTCCTACATTTAATTGTTTCAATTTTCACTAAGGCCATCTTGTATCTTTGCAGTCTATTGCTTCCTGAACCTCTGACTTTACTGCTTACCAGACGAAATGGTGTGCTGTACGCCTGACACAACTGGCATCAATCAATTTTCAGCCTTGTAGTTGCAGTGTTGGCAGTTGCCACTCATTAAACAGGCGCATAGTATAATAAAAAAGAGCGAGAGCTTGGCATATTTTTTCATCTCTTCTACAATTAGATTTTTTTAGATATGTTCTTTGCCTTAGGTCATAAACCAGAGAAACAAAAATTCATGACTACATTCTGAAATGAAAAAGCTGAAAAGCACAATGGAGACAACCACCACAAAATATTCATAGGGCCAAAGGAAACTAGAAAGCAATATCAGACCACCTAGAAATTTCACATTGAAGTTGAAGTTCACAACATCACATAAGATGCATATAAAACAAGCATGCAATACAATTACTCCTTTTACCAAGGGTTTAGGCATTGAAGGTGTCATAGGAATTAATTGTCTGGACTGCTTGATAGCCAATTCCTCAAGCCTCTGGCTCTTATCAGGTTGCTGCAATATGTGTTAAAAGAGTATGCAAAAATCAAACCTGGTTCACTGACAAAACATAAATACATAAACACATCTAAAGATATTGTATATTATTTACCTGGGGAGCAGTACAAAGTCGTGCTGCAGGCTGTGACAATGCCTCAGCCATGTTAAGACCTGCCATACTAGAAATCCCAGATGATGAATTGGAAGATGTAACAACGCTCTGTTGAAGAGAGGAGTGGGACATGCCATTATTTGCAAGAATGGCAGGCACCTCTGCTAAAGCCGAAGTCCATTTATCACCCCCAAGAAACCCTGAGTTGCCAACAGGCAAACTTTGAACAGCAGAACTCAGACCAGGAGATAAGACTCTCCTAAACCCAGTCACACCTTGCTTCTCTTCAGTTCCCAGTGATGGAAAATCCTTTTCAAACACAGCTTTATGAACTACACCAGGTTTATGGTCCCCTGAAAGCACACCATTCCCACTAATTCGTGAGTCCTCTACTCTTCGAGCCAATGGTTCACCAGATTTTCTTGAAACTAATGACTGGGTACGCCTCAAGGCACTTCTTTCAACTCTACTAATTAATATGTTTGCCAAGGGGTCAGATGCGTCGTGGTCCCACGTGTCTACAGAAAGAGGCTTCTCTTTGTCTCTATCACGGTTTCTATCCCGGTGGCTCCTTGAGAAACTGCTATATGGATGCCTTGCAGATCCATTACTACTTGAACAATGCTTAGAATTGGCCAATGAACTTCTTTCCAGATTATGCGGGCTGTCTTTCTCGCTTTTGATCTTAAAAGATCTACTTCGCATGGAATGTGCTGACGAATAAACATCTAAAAACAAAAGAAAAATAAAAGCCACAAATGAAACAATTATAATTATGGTAAGTTAAGGAGAATAACAGCAATTTAAAAAAATTAAGAATAATAACAAAAAGTAACACTTAAGTGCTATGGGTAAATGAGTAAATAGCATGTAAGCAAATGATACCTGAGTGGTGGACTGAGGTGCCACCTCCAGCAACATTTCCTGTACATCTCAACCATTCCGGAACTAACGTGGGTTCAGTTCTTTCCATCAGCACCAGACATGATCTAATTCTATGAAAGAAATAATTAAACTGTAAATGCCCAAAAAAAACAAAATCCCTCTTTGATTGCCCCAAGTAGTTCCTTTCTAAATTAAACAGCTATAGGCAAAAACACCAAGCCCTTGTCTTAAATGGGGTATAACAGCCCCTAGAAAACTATGCTTTTCACTGCCCCCATGAATCAAATTCTTAGGATACTTACCAATGCACTGTTCGCATTCCACGATGGTTCAACTATGGGAATTGTCCCGCTTTAACTTTCCCCTAAACCTTCCACCAAAGAAATTGCTCAAGGAACCAAAAAATTAAAATGCTTCCCACTCCTTCACTCCATTCTTGTACAAATTATTCGTATAAACCCACTTAATAAACCCCCGTTTTTCAACAAAATTGCCTCCAATAACCACAATTAGAATCCCAGAGCCCAGCACTCTTTCCTCTCCTCAAATGTCACAGCCACAAACTAACAAGCCATAATAGAATTGGGACATATAACCCAAAAGTAGCAAACCCTCAAACTAAAATTCCACAAAACCTAGGTTTTGGGAATAAACAAATATACTCATAAACCAACTTCCCATTTCCTCAGACAGAGACAAACTGATTCACGTACACAAAATTCTGAACATGAAACAACAACAGAAGGAGGAGTAAGCCTACCTCAGGGAGAAACCCAAAAACAGGTATCGAACAAAACCCTAACCGCACCAATAACCGCCAGACTACAAGTACAAAAAACTTTACGGCAATAGTATTTATTATTATCGGCAATACTTATATTTTCGTTCGTAGAAACAGATACAAATTTGCCAATACAGATATTCAATGCATGTGTAGTGCGCGGCTTGTCAGCAGGAAAATGCAGGCGCCGAAATTGGAGGGATTTATGAATAAAGATTGGAACGTTAATGCAGAGAGAGTAATCTTAGGGCATATGCGTATGCAAAGAGAGAGATTGCGAGAATGAAGAGCATTGTTTCCTCATTTATACTTATACATATGTTAATAGCTTGCATCCACGTGTTTTCGAATTTGAATAAACTTGATTTAGTTATATTTATTCTTTATTTTAATTTAATTTTTTATTGTGCATTCTATCCATAAATCTATATTATTGATAAATTATCAGTTCCATTTCAATACATTTTCATATATAAATATTGGAAACAGTTAAATATTACGAGTGAATTAATAAATTTGGTTTAATCATTAACTTAAAATTAGTGGTAATATTATCTATTTAACACAAAATAAGATTTCAGGGATACAGAAATAAAAATGAAATAAAAATACTCATTTAAATAGACAAAATTAAGCAAAGTGTCAATAAGCCTAATTATTTAAATTCATTAAGATGGGCACCCATTTGTATTTAAATGGATTGAAGCCCTGCACATTTAATTATTATAAATATCAAATTTTAAAGTCGGAATATGAAAAATTATTTATTAAAAATTTTGAATTCTAATTCTACGCAATGCCTTGTAGAGCAAGAATCTCATTAAATTTCTTGTATATTTAAAAATTAAATTAAATTAAAATGATAAAAGGGAAAAGGAAAAGGAAAGCTATATATCCAAAATACATATGGACATGCACTTTAATCAAGGAATTAACAAATTGATTTGATGGACTGAAAATTTCCCAAAATGGGTATTTTGGATGAAGGGGTTTTTGGGCTTTTTTAGGGTTGCAATTTTGTATAGTCCCAAAAAGTTTTTCTTTTAAGTGTTACTTTGTACAATGGGCTCAATTACTTTATGAAGCATATCCAAAAGGACACAATTGGTTCACATAAATACCAAGCCATTGTTGAGAAAATCACAAGTATTTTGATTTGTAATTGTATACTAAAATCTATACTATTAATAAAGTAGATAATTTTTTTATATATTTTTGTATGACGTATCTAAAATGTTCTTTTTTTTTTTCTTTATTCCCCAGCTTATATAATAATTATCATTTACAACCTACACATTTTATACACATAATTATCCTTCAATCATAATTTTTATGTTATTACACTACAAAAACTAAATAAATATCAATTGTTACTTAAAAAATTAATAATATACTAAAAATAAATATTTATTTTATTTACTATGTGATGTAATTTTTTTTGTTCATGCATCAAATGTACCACAATTACTAATTTAAATAATTTGTGAGCCACCACTACAACAAAGTCAATCAACTTTGTCATATTTAAAAATAGGAAAAGAAAACTTTGTTATATTTAAGTTTAAGTTAGAAAGATATAAAAATATTTAGTTGAGTTTATTTAAAAGATGTTCTACACTTCAAAAATATTTCTAACACTCACAAAATGTTATATTGTTTGTTCGAAAGTAAATTTTGAAAGGATTTGTATAAAATAAGATTGAAAACTTATAAAATATTAAGAATAATAATATTTATTATATGCAGACAAAATTAAAGAGTATTTTTAAGTTTACAGAATAAATATTTCTTAATTCTTAAGTCTAAAAAATTTAATATTTTATTTTGAAATTTTATGGTCATTCCCATTTAAAAAATTTATCAAATATTTTAAATTATTTCATTAATTCTCACATTTTCTTAGCACGTGTTTTAAAAGAGTTTATATATATACTAATGGATATTGTGTTGTATAACTTGTGCAAGTATGATAATTTATTATGGCCTTTCAAATGGGAATTGTAAATAATGCAATATTATCTAAATTATATATAAAGGAAAAACCTCTCACATACTCAAAATATCTTGCCAATTTTATTTTTAATTTTAGTATAACGTTAAAAATATTCTTACCACTCGTTAAAAACTGCTTAACAAGTAATATGATTAAGAACTTGTGAAAAAATTTATGAAATATACAGGTAGGTAACAACTATTTACTATAAATGAATTTATATTAATGGATGATTAATATTGTACGTTATCCAATGCAGATATTGTTAAAATTATGTTTATTTATCTACACTATATAAAAATTTGAGTTTTCTATTATTTATTAATATAATTAATGTCAATAATGTGATAAAATATATTTATGCATGTATGAACAACGTGTCACAATAATTAATACAAAATATAAATATATAATATTAAAACATAAATTTATATAATTTGAAGCGAGAACGAATTTGGGAAATTCATTAAGATTTTGATTGAGAGTTTGAGATGGTAAAATGCATGGATAGAAATAAATAAGGGTAATTTTGTATTTTTCTAATCATTTATTTGATATTAAATTTTGAATAACAATGATTCTCAAAGAATATAACTTTTTCAAGTTGATTGAGGAAAAGGTTTCAAGTTGACTATGAAAAATTATGCTGGTTTGGTGAATGCTTGGCTGTGTAAAGCTGTTTTTTCTTCTTTTTTTGGTTGGGGTGGGGAATGGGGGGTGGGGGGGCTATACTTAACCTAAATTTCCTCCAAATGTGACCTACCTTTGATTCCAAGTGGAGATGAGTAGTCTTCTCTCAGCTTTTTTAGGCTTTGTTTGGTCATGTTTTTGCGAAATATGTTTTGAAAAAATATATTTAAATATATCTCAATTTTCTCTTCAATACACATATTTTTTAATATATACATACATATATTATATATATTATAAATTTTATTATTATTTTAATATTAAAAAAATTATTTAATTTTATTTTCACCCCCAAAACTTAACAAAAAAGTATTGATTTGACTGTTACAATAAAAAATATCTCCTTCAAAATATAAACAAAGATATCAAAAATATATTTTTTAATAATTCATTCTTTTAAAATACATAATAAAATTAAAGAAAAAACATAACCGAACATTTCCTTAATTTTTTTCCCCTGTGCAAATTTCTATTATATTTATGTTTTTACTCTGGATTCATGGAGCAAGAACTATTTTCACAAAGGTGGGAAATTAATGTTATAATAATTTTTTTTTTCAAAATATTTTTTCTTTTTCGTTTTGTAATTTTATATTCTATCTGTATCCGATGTATGGATGGTATGGGTGCTAAATTACAAAATAAAATTAATAATATTGCAAAGTAAAATATTAATATTATTACATATAATATGATTATTTATTATTCAATTTCATGTTCAATGTACTATACGAGTTATTAAAATTAATTATTAATAAAAAAAGAAAATAATTGAGGATAAGGTTATGATGTGGTTGGGATGACGAGCACGCTGACCATTTTGTACGGACGACTATTAATTAAAAAATATTATTTATTTATTTTTCTTGTCGAAAATTCAATATAGATACATAGATATATTTATAATTCTCAAATGAGAGAGAATAAAAGAGAAGATATCCGGAAATTAAATAAGAATTTTCACCGCGTTTTGATTTGTCTCTCTCATGGACGCTTTTTGCTGGTCTTGCTCGTCTGTCGTCTCCGATCCAGCTCCCGGGCCCGGCGAAAAGTTCAATTCTTGCTAAAACCCGAATAGAAAATCACAGACTTGAACAAGAAAAAGCAAAAGATCAAAATTCAAGCATTTTGAGTGCTGAAAAGAGCCCACAAATTCTGCTGCCGATTCATGGATTTTGCTTCATACTGTTACAATGCACCGCATACCGAAAATCTTGGGGCATAGTTCCAACCGCCGCAAAGCTCGCCTGGATTACGGCGCCAGCGCCAGCTCTAGCTCGGGCAGCCCAGCTGGTAAGCCGAAGCCCAGGCTGGAACGGAGCAACGCCATGAAGAACATTGACTACGAGTTCTCTCCGTCGTCTACTTCAGCTTCTTCATCATCTTCGTGCTGCTCTGTGGAGGAATCTCTGCGCACGCGCTCGCTAGAATTGTACGCCGGCAAGACGAGCTTTCGGATAGATGGAGTCGATGGCGAGATCGAAATTATCTGCAAGACCCTGGGTTTTTCTGGAATTGATGATTTTGCTATTCCTGCTGAAGAGTACGAGGCGATGAAGGTGAGATCTTCTTCTGCTCCTGTTGTGTTCAGTCAGGCAATTGAGCCTTTAGTAGATCGGAAAATGGAAGTTAATTGTGATGAAGTTGTTGAATTATCGGATGATAGCGGGGATAATGGCGTTCTTGATGCAATTAGCCGAAAAATTGAGGGAAATGACATGAATCTTGGATTCCCAATAAATACTAATGATATAATTGGCAAGAAATGTGAGGAAAGTCTTGATTCTGGTGACATGGAATGTAGGGCTGATACTTTTGGTAGCAGATTTGGGGATTGTGCCAGGATAAGTGATGTATCTTTGAGTGATAATGTCAGTGTGAGATTGAATGAATTCCGTGGAAATGGTATTAAGGGTGCGCGGCCACCACTTCTAGCACCACCACCTTTGATGTCATTACCTGTCATTGATAAGGAGTGCTCAACTTGGGATATGTTCAGGGCCTTTGGCCCAGATGGTGACACGAGCATTTCAACGTTTGAACGGTTTTTCTTGGACGAGGATGAGGAAGGTGGTCAGAAGAGGAAGGTGGATGAGGACCAGGAGGAGGATAGAAGAAGAAGGGGAATGGCAAGGGAAGAGAGCTGTGTGCTCTCGGGGTCTTGTTCTTTTACCACAACATCAAATGATGACGATTCTTCAAGCACCACAACAGAGCAAATGTCAAGTATATCACCTAGTGGAGGATTTAAGCGCGTTATTTTGGAGTGGCAGAAAGGCGAGCTCTTGGGTTGTGGATCATTCGGATCTGTGTATGAAGGAATTGCTGAGTAAGTGCTACTCTGTTTTATTTAAATGAATTATTGCTGCTAAATTGCATTATTAAGTTTGAGCGTGAAGCAAAGCTTCTATGTGGTGCCACTTTAAACTTCTACAATCATTGGACTCCTCTTGTTTGTAATTTTGACAGCTTGAGTTGGTATGTTTTAAATGTTAAACTTTAGATATCTAAATGATTATGCAGAACATATTTTACTTTAAAAAAAATCCTGAAGTGAGATCTGCTCTGGTTTCTCACTGAAGCTTGATTGATGCCTGATGCGGACAGAATCAATGATTAATGAGTACTTGAGTGTGGAAATTTATGATGAGATGTCATAAGATGTCGTCTGCTGCAATTAAGTTGAAAAAGGTTCACTTATCTTGCTATGTCATTGCAAATTATGCAAACTTTGAGACTTTTCCTTAAAAGGTTTATGCTTGATCCAGAGGATGACAAACTCAGATTGCAGGTTTATGGTTTGACTTTTTAAACTTTATTGTTTTCTTTGCTGCAGTGATGGATTCTTTTTTGCTGTGAAGGAAGTGTCTTTGCTTGATCAAGGGGATGAAGGAAAGCAACGCATTACTCAACTTGAACAGGTTTTGGTGCACTAATATGCTTGCTGTTCATGTAACAATTTATTTCCTGGCTGTGATAATTGCCTGGCGTGAAATTTCTTTTGTTCTTTCTGAGCTCCTTTTTTCTTTTAATTTAATCTTATTTTGTATTATTTTTTGCAGGAAATTGCTCTTCTGAGTCAGTTTGAACATGAGAATATTGTCCAGTATTATGGCACAAAGAAGGTAATGCTCTCTAGCATTTTGGGTAGAGTTTGTCATTATGGTCATTATTTATTCTGTGAGTCACAGTTTCTACCTTACTATGACATTGGTTGAGTTCCGCATGCCCCCGATCTTGATTTCCTTAACATTAGTGACCCTATTGTGGGATTCTTTTATTTTATTTTATATGGTTGAGGTGCTTCAATTGCAAGATCTTTAGATTTTTATTTATATTGACGATCAAAATCCAATAAAACTCAGGAACTAGATATGAGCTGCTTCTTTTCATATCATCGATAATATATTTTGGAAAATATTCTATCCCACTTATATTATTGCTTTCCTTCTTTAAGTTTCTCATGTTGATGTTTCATCCTCTATGTAACATTCTTTGCAAACTAATTGTGAAAGTATGTGCTGAAAATTTTCTTATGCCTTTTTGTAGGACAAGTCTAATCTCTATATTTTTCTTGAGCTTGTTACCAAAGGCTCCCTTTTGAGTCTTTACCAGAAATATACCCTCCGAGATTCGGTAGTCTCTGCTTATACAAGGCAGATTTTACATGGTTTGAAATATCTGCATGACAGAAATGTGATCCACAGGTGATTAAGCCAGAAATTTCATACTTTATGCTTTTCTGGTTTTCATCAATTTTTGTTTTTTGCCCAAAAATTCTATTGTGTTTCCACATGTTTTTACATTAGATAACACTTGTACACTTATTCTTGTGTAGTATAGCCAATATCCTTGTATGAATTTCTGGTGATTTTGTTTAATTGCACAGTTCCATATTCATGTGTTTCTACTCATGCTGTAGAACTAATTTTTTTATGACTATTTCATATACTTCTCTATTGTCCTAGGATAAGCTGTGCAATTGCTTATTCTTTATGTTGATTCCGCATCACTTATCTTTTCTTCAGAAGAAATGGATTTCATGATTTTTAATGAACTACGATCTGATTTTGGTATGACAGGAGTCTTCAATTAAAAAGTGAAAAAAAGGGATATTACTGCTTGTGATGTTATGGGAACTTCTCTAGGCCTAGCCACTTAATCCACTATTATTCTTTTATTCCTTATGGTGCTAATAATAAATTACATTTTGCCTGAGGCTTGTGAGAATGATTCTTCTAGTTGCCTTTCTCAGTACCTATGAAACCTACTGATCCCCTTTCTAATGGGTTATTTTTAGAGTGACTAAATTCTTATTTGATTTTGTTCTTGAGGTGAAGTAATGCTTCCTTTAATATTATGTTTAGAAACTGTTCAAATGTACATTCATAAGGAAAAGGAAAAATTGGAACATCTTTGAGATAATTTGCTGTTTATGATCTATGTGTATAATTAGACAAGAAACACATGTTGTTAAAGAGTTCATTTTCTGTCATGAGTACTTTCATATATTTAGAAATATTGGTCACAAGCTCTCATTGTATCTTTTCAAGAAGTGTGTTTGTACTTGAGATAGTGGAATGGCCTCCAGGAAATGGAGACGGATGCATCTTATGAATTACAAATTGTTTTCTTCAGCTGGTATTTCATAACATGAATAATTTTGGAACTAGGGCAAGGTTTTCATGTCTGCATATTTTTAACCTGCTTATATTTCACGTGCATTTTTGAATATGGCAAAGAGATTCAAGCACTGTATTCCTCCTAACTGACTAATGCTAAAGTCTCTTATCTTTATGTCTCTTGTACAGAGATATCAAATGCGCAAATATATTGGTGGACACTAATGGTTTGGTGAAACTTGCAGATTTTGGTCTTGCAAAGGTTTGATCTCTTATTCTCCCTTCTTTCTCCTTTTGTGTTTAGACCTTTTATGGCGTTTAACATGGTTTTCTACAAACTTTATTGTTATTATACCTAACGTTTTGTGATTGATTCATTTGCAGGCTACTAAGTTGAATGATGTGAAATCTTGCAAGGGGACGGCATTCTGGATGGCTCCTGAGGTTTGGCCCCCGAAATTTTTACCTAAAGTGCCATGATTAAATCTTTTAAAGTTGGATCTAAATAGTTGATATAGTAAAGAGTCTCTTCACAAGTTTCATTTGTGAAAGAGGACAGTGGCAGTTATGCAAGTTGAATACTTTCACTAAACGCGGTACTGGTTCTTTGTGGTGTAAAACAGTAAGAACCATTTGGTATTGTCAGTTTGCTTGGATGATCTCGTCTTCTACATGCGCTGTCTAAAAAGGGTGGGGTTCTATCTAGTTTTTTGAAAGTAAGGGGTGTGAAATATGCATATCCGGCGGTGAAACAGCTGCTTCCTAATTTCGTACCAATTTCATACTTAAGAAGTCTTTTATTCTTGGAAAGGAAATACAAGTGCTAATAGGTGGGTTTAGCATAGTCTAATACTTCTGGCTAGGCAAATTGGAGGATAGTTGTTTATCTTCAACACAACTTAATATAAGTGAAACTGGAGTGCTTTAATAATCTCCCAAAAGGTGACTAATTCCTGACAAAAAGAAAGGAATGCTGTGGGAATGATCAATCTCAGGAAGAAAACTCCATGTCCATTCTCTTTGTTACTTTGGTCTTAGACAGTACATTCAATTGAGGACAGGGCTCTAAACTGCCTTTATTGACAGACAGAGTAAGTACAGTTATTGATATTGACCTGCCTTTATTGACTCCGAGAGTAAGTGAGAGTTGTTAATATTGACCGGAAGGATCACTTACTTTCTTCAACTAAAACTGACTTAAAAAAAGAAAAAAAATAAGAGTTTCTCAAACCTAATCATAATGTTGTCCAGTTATTTTCTCATTCTTTTTGGCCAGAGTTTGTTCTGATTCCTCTAGTTTCACCTTAATTCAGCCTAAGCTCTTTGGCTCTGGATAAGATCCATCTAAAATTCACTTATTTTTTCTCAAACGACTGACATTTTCAATTTGTAGACATGGGACTTTCCCTATGGTGAGATGCCTACCATGATCTAACCTTTTCATTTGAAGATGATAAATTTTACTTGAATGAGTGCTATTTAATTATTTGATAATCCTTGTGTTCCGGCAAAATTTAACATATTCTCTAGTGTTCTTGGAACGCCTTTTTACTTTTCCTTTCATGGTCAATGATGGAGGGGGCATAATACTGAAACTTCTCTGGTGCTACATCTTACTATTTCGATCTATGTGGCTGCAGGTTGTTAGGAGCCTGGGTTATGGGCTTGCCGCAGATATATGGAGCCTTGGGTGCACTGTCCTGGAGATGCTAACCAGACGTTTTCCGTACTCCAATTTGGAATGCGTAAGTAAAGGCAATTTAGTAATTTGAACTCAATTATTTGAGGTCCTTCCTTTAAGATAATTCTCTCTAATCTTTCTATGCAAGGAATTCTTTTATGTGATATTTGATGCTTGCATACGATTTTATGATCTTCCTCCAACAATTGCACTGTTAATTTTGGGAGATAGGACAGGTTATCTGTACAATAGGTTGATATTAACCAAATGCCACCCACTCAATTTTACCTGCGTTGTTGAGTAATAAAATATCTGCAAGCTGTTCTGATATACTTGCTGTTTGTGTCATCATTAATTGAGTCTGGGTGATACTATAACAATGGTGCTTGTGGGTTCTTTTCATTGTCAAATTATCAAGTACAATTGGCATAACTACATGAGAAACTGCCAATAAGTGAAGGAATT
>JACGDI010005455.1:1182684-1223057 GCA_014898725.1 Jacaranda copaia | reverse complement strand
TCTGCTCTTGGATCATTCCTTTGTAAAGCGACCCCTGCCATCATCTTCAGGCTTTACATCTCCTCAGTATTTTACCAGGCAGACATAAGCTATGTTGAGGAATCCAGGTAAACAAAGAATCTATTTTTCTGGGTCCCAATTCCAGCATAGCTTATGTCACTCTTTTCACTATTGTCCAATTGTTGTAAAAAAACCTTCTTCATGCCTCAAATATTCAATTTCATCCACCTGACAGTATTGCTTCTTTATTTTGGTTGATATTTATGAATAACACCCCTTTATCTTTTATTCTTACTTTGATTAGCACAACCTGCGCATCTCTCCTGCCCACCCGAGACCGAAAAGCCAAAGAACAGGGGAAAAATACAGCAACTGTAACGAAGTATTGATAAAATGTTTTGGGGAAGAGATGAGTATATATATCTTATTCTCTACTTTGTGATGGATGTGGAATGTCTGCTCTTTGTCACAATTCTTTCCGAGCACAGGTCTTCAATCCTCCTGTTGGAACACCGTGTGTGTGGTGATTGAATTACAAATTATATTGTGAATGGGGAGTGGAGTTTCCACTCTTCAATTATTTCGAGATTTCTAGTGCATATTCCCCCCTAATCCATGAAGGAACTCATTTTGTATTGTTCCTGTATTTGCTGCTTGGTGTTTTCCTACCCAAGCATGTTTGATGCGACTAGCAGGGCTTGGCTTGTGGAATGGAAGTCGAAGATGAATGTGATTATTTTCTCTTTTCTTGATCTTTTTTTTCAATTTATTTCAGCAGGGATTGTATAGCTCAAACCCCACAAGTCCACTGTGTATATGTTCATGTTATTGATTGTAAAAACAAACTGCAAAAATATGCATTTATTTCTCTGATGAGTTCTAATTGCAGTTGTTTTTGAATTTGTCAATGCTGTTCGTCCTTTATTTCTTCATGTCTCCGGCTTTAAAACTGCTCATGCATTCTTCATTCAAAGTGACTGAGAAGTGGGAAATGCCCATACCCCATGCATTCTTGCATGGATTATTTAAACTTGCAAGAATTTAGACACAACTTTGAATTCAGTGTCAGCCGGTGCTTTTGGTTATTATTCTTTGAAATGCTCATTTTTAAGCTCAAAAGTTGCAAAGAGAAAACAAAGACGGGGAAGCCCACCTAAAAAATTTTGTTCATAATATATAGTTGGTTTTTTGAATTTAATATGCACTGAGAGGGTGTTTGGTTAAATTTATTTTAAATATTTTTTAAATTTTTATATTTTATAAGATGTTTTTAGAACTTATAATATGTTTGATCTTATTTTTAAAATGAATTGTTAAAGTATTTGGATAAATTAAGATTTTGAAGTTTATAAGTTGCTAATAATGACAATTTTGTAATTAAAATGGTTAAAAATAAATAAACTTGTTGAGTTCTTAAAAATAAGTTATGGTCTCCTTACTTTTTTTAAAAGAGCTTATAAACTCCTAACATCTTATTTTAAAATCTTATAAACTCTTTTTTTAAAGTAATAATTAAATACTTTTTATCAACTTATAAGCTCTTATAAGATATTTTGAGGAGTTTATAAGCTCATCCAAACACCGTCTAAAGTTGCGATAAGATATAGGAAATATAAATCTCTCACATTAGTAGATAACGAAATGAGTATTCATAAAAGTCGATTATAGCAAAAATTTCGGTGTGATAGAATATTCTTCGCGGTCTAAATTAAATTTAAACCATTCTCTTATTAAGACTATTGTACCTTAGAATTTAATTACTTAATTAATCTATGCGCAAGAATAATAGTTTTACCTTCTCTAAATTCTCAATTTATTGCTGCAAATTGTAATTCTTCCTTCTTTTTTCAAAAAGAGGATTGTGCTTAAATTCTCACATTCTATTGTAGAATTTAAATACATGATTAATCTGTTCGCAAAAATGTTAGTTTCCCCCTCTGTAAATTCTAAATTTATTGTTGCAAATTGTAATTCTTTTTTCCTTTTTTTTGCCCTTCTAAAAAGAGGATTGTATTTAAATCCCCAATTTTCTATTGTAAAATTTAAATTCGTGATTAATCTATTCACAAAAATGAAAGGAATGTTTGGTTATGTTTTTTGTATGATTTTATTATATGTTTATTATGTCTTTTGGGAGGATGTAAAAGTTATTTTTTAATATGTTTGTTTATGTTTTGGGTAGATATTTTTTACTGTAGTATTTAAATTAATATTTTTTTATAAAATTTTGAGGATGAAAATGATATTAAGTGACTTTTTTAATATTAGAATAATAATCAATATATATAATATATGTATGTATATGTTAAAAAACATGTGTTTTAGAGAAGAAATGGGGATATGTTTAATTATATTTTCTCAAAATAAAATTATTCTTGAGAATCATAAGTTCATAACCAAATAATCCCAAAATTTTATTACCATAAATATAAAAGCAATATAAAAAATAGCATCATATTGTGGGTAAAAAATAAAAACGTCATCATCACTGTAGATGTGACCCTTTTGATTCCAAAATATTCCCACTCATATGCCCATCTTTCTCAGAACAACTGAAAAAGGCGACGTGCCCCATCATGCGCCTGAGAGAGGGAGGGAGAGAGATACCCTCTCGACCCGTAAAATCCAACAAATTTTATTACTATTATAATTAGCATAAATAAATTCAAAAAGAAAAAACCCTCCTCTCATTTTTCATCATACGCGCGCGCACCCACATCGATTCTTTTAATTTCTTCACTGCCAGGTAACCCGGGCTTTCCGATTTCTTGCAAATTTTCGAATTTATTTTGATTAGCTTGTTGAATGTGCATATGTATGTTCTCGAAATGAATATGATTAATTCAAATGTTAAAAGATTTTAAAGAAGAAGAAGAAGAATTGATTAACTTTTTTGGAATTTTGAATTTTTCTTTTTCTTTAAGGTTCGTAGTTTGATGGGCTTTTCCTTGGATTTTATGTATGCCGAGACGTTGTAAATGAATTTTTTAAATTTTAATGAGTTGAAATTTGGGCTTAGACACCCGTAGAATAATTTGCTAGTTGTGCATGCATCCTGCTGTTTCTGCTGCTTTAGTTCGGCTGAAATTTTTTTCTTTAGTTCTTGGTTTGGACATAAAAGTTACATCTTTTAGTGATACTATCATGGTATACTAGATTTTAAACTCGCATGTGGGCATACACATTCAAGAAAATTTTAAAGTTAAAGGTTACGGGAAATGACTGAATAATTCATGAAGCAGTTTAGGTGAAAATGTATAGATGCTAGTCATGGTATTTACTGTATGAAGTTCCCATTTGTGGCTGGTGGAGTGCTTGCATTATGTATTTTATATAAGATATATGTTGTTTGTGATTACTATTAAATGGATTTAGTCATTTAGATATGTTGGAAAATTGTTATGTAGTATTCTTTGGTATGCATATTCATTATTCACCTTCTGTTATTATGTGAAATCTCTTGCAGGGTATGTTTACTATGATTCTTCAGACTTCATTTGACTGATTCATATTGCCCCATTTGTTTTATGTTGTTTATACATTTAGTTTTCTTGTGTTGTGATGTTCTTTCATTAAGGATTGGATTGTTAATGGCCAAATCCAAGAGGCTGGAGCGAAAATCCGATCCCCGAAACCATGGGGCTAGCCTACACAAGTTATCATCTAGGTGCATGAAGATTTGCATAGATGCCTGCCATGAGAGTAAACAATTGAAGGCATCAGAAAGGAAAGAGTGGGAAGATGCAGTGTGCTCGGTCTGCATGGAATCTCCTCACAATGCTGTCCTGTTGCTTTGTTCCTCATATGAAAATGGTTGCCATCCTTACATGTGTGCTACTAGCCATCGATATTCTAATTGTCTTGAACAGTACAGGAAGGCTTACACTAAAGTTACCCCAAACCAGAGTACACAACCATGGCAAGGGTCAACCATAGATTTTTCAGAAGAATCAAGTTGGCCTGATGGGAAGAGTGAAATATCTGAGCTTTTATGCCCACTCTGCCGTGGTCAGGTGAAAGGTTGGACTGTGGTGGAACCTGCACGGAGATACCTCAATGCAATAAAGCGAGCCTGCATGCAGGATAATTGTTCATTTGTTGGAACCTACAAAGAGCTTAAGAAACATGTAAAGTTGGAGCACCCTCTGGCACGCCCACGGGATATAGATCCTTCACATGCAGAGAAATGGAAAAAGCTTGAGAATGAGAGAGATGTCAGTGATGTGCTTAGCACAATCAGATCTACCATGCCCGGGGCAATTGTCATTGGTGATTATGTAATAGAGAGGAACTATCGTGGCACTTCCAGGGGTTATGATGGTGACAACTATTTGGATGATGCAGACTTTAGGTTCCCCGCTTATGGTGATCGTTGGAATGGCCCTAGACTCTCACCTGATAGTTTTGAGGGGGACTATGATTCTCTAGAGGACGATGAAGCTGGCAGGCATCAAACTCAAGCTGCAGTTGTATCTAGACACCTGGGAAATAACGTTTCCCGAATTGCACACTCTCGTTCAAGACTGTGGGTTGCAAGGCAAGCTGGAAGGCCTCGAGTTGCCAGATAATTTTGTTGCCATATAAGTGGAAGTGGGATTATTGTCTTTGTTGCAATGAAGATAGATAGATACATGGGCACTTTAGGGTCCTGTTTATGTTTTAGATGAACTGTTACAATATCAACTTTGAAAGTTTTCATATCTGTTGATTGTTGGCTTCTTCCCATTTGTACAGCTTTGCCTGGGGGTGTAAATTTTTCTTCGTTGAACAGATTGTTCAAGTCTCTTGAACTCTATTTGTAGGTCTAGCATCGAGTAGTTTCATCGACCCTTCATTGGTTATTATGTCTGTGTTTGTCTTTCCATTTCTTATTTCCTTGGTTGCACTTTTGTGGTTGATGTTTCTAGGAGTGATTTCTGGATGTTCCATATTGTGTGAAACAAGCTAAGGAGAAAGAAGGGAACAACTCATCTAGGGATGTTTTGTCTTTAAATCTTAAATTCAAATGAGATATGATGTGCTTTTTCCGATAAGGTGAATAATTTCATCAGACATGAAGACAAAATTTTAATCGTTGATACAAAGATATTATACAATTTAACTGAGAGAATTCTAATTCATCCTAGCCATCCCACTTTCATTTTTAGAGGCTACAAATCATTGGCAATTAACTCTAATACTACAAAGAACTCATATAAAATTATGTGTAATCCCTTAAAAAGCACTTCATGCTTGGCTTCCATTAGGTTATTTAGAGCAAGAATCAAGCTTGAAGACAATTTGGACCCATCATTCTACCTTCACTTATTGGTGGGATTTAATGATTCTCACACAATTAAATTTATAAAGTGGAAACAAAAGTCATTAGCATATACAGCTTGCTAATAGCCTATGATGCACTTTCTTGGAGTATTTGGTCAATTATTCCAAGTGCCACATTTAAGTCCATTGATTCCAATTTTTTTGTGGGTATTTTTTAATCTATTTTTTATGTGAGAACGTGAAGAAAAAGGATCACTACCCCCAATTCTTTCTTGATTTGATGAGATGAAAAAAAGGGCTTTTACATGTGAAAGTAATTTCTAAATTTGATCCAAACAAAAACACATATTGGGTTGGTAGAATAAAATTCCTTGTTGAATCTTCAATGGAATATTGATATTTATGATCATCATTACTTCCCTCCTTTCCTATTTCTTTTCTTGGGGTCCTTCATTGGCTACACTTTTTTAGGTTTCTTTGACTTTCTCATAAGGGGAATTCCTAAATTATTTATTTAAATAAATAATAGTGATAAAATAAATTATTTTATCATTAGTCATTGATATGTAACCCTCACATATGAATTGGAATAGTTGATCAACCTATTATTATATGTTGAACGTATCGTGATGTCATGGCATTATCTTCAAAATGGGATGACACCAGAAAATTTTTTTATGTAACCAACTAACCATGGAGTTTATGCCACTGTATGATTATCATTTGTGTTTTCGCTTATTATATACATCATTTTAATTGTATTTTTTAAATTATGAGACATTTAGCTAAGATATACTCCAATTAGAAAGAAGTTACCTAATAATATCATCAATTTTCTCTTGATTATAATTATAACTATATATATGAAATTGAGGGGGGGAGGGGGGACTGTTGTAATCTCTCAAATAAGAAATTAAGTATTTGATTACTGAGGTATCTTCACCTTGATAATTAAAATAACTAGACTCATCCTTGATTTAATTTCACTAATTTTGAAATTAAAAAGAGAATTAAATAATTCCTCACACATGGGGAGTAGGAAAGGGATGGCCAATGAAACATAAGGATCATTCAAGCCAAAGGCTTGCTGCCACAGAAGTTGATGCAAATTGTGGCTTGGGTGCTTTTCTTAGTTGTTTGGTGCCCAAAGGGACAAAAGCCAGATAAAAGTGCAAATATCTTCCATGCATTTTTTTGATTTCTTTGCACCAAAATCCAAAGATACTACAATATATCTATGTATGTATGTATGTGTGTATCTATATATACTTTTGAATTTTTTTTAAAAAAGTGTCAAATCACAGAAAATGTAATGAGAGAAGATACTAAATGGTATCAATCATGTCGACAACAAGAAAGGATTGTGTAGTTTCCTCCTCTCCCCATTCTATGGATACCATTCACTTTCACAATTTGACAAATTTTTGCCTTTGGCCATTTGGGTTGGGGAGGGTGGGTGGGTGGGGGGGAGATAACTTGGTCCCATATGGACCTATGTCCTAGAGTTTATACCATCAAAATTAGGTTGATAAATTCACTATTTTGTATTTCAATAGACGTGTCTGATACATACACACATATTTATATTTTAAGAATTATTCATTATTTGTGAATATATATAAAAGAAGATCTATTTTTAGGAAAGAAAAATTCATGTTCAAAATTCATTCATTAGATTTCGATATGACTGGCTGATTGATTGCAACATTGTTTCGAAAAAACATCTTATTCGTTGCATTGTTTTGGCCAATTCTACTGTCCACATTGATGTAACTTGTTTTCTTTGAACCATAAATTGCTAATTACAAAAGTAAAATCATTCATTGCATGCATTAGCTTTTCAAGCCACTAAAATAGATACATAAGAAATAGATATAGTGGTATTGATGTATATAATCCCATCCACTTATTCAATTTTTGTCTTTTAGTATAAGTGTTGGCCTAATAAAACGCTATTATCGTTGCTGTTTTTTCTTTATTCATAACATTTCACCACTTCATCAAAAATTCCCTCCATCCCACTATACCCCAACCTCATACTCTTCATTTTTCGTCCAAGATTGAGCCCTAGGATCGACAGCAAATTTAAAAAGTTACGTACAAACGCTTTACGTCCAATCATTTCAAATAACGCTTGCATTTTCAATATTACCGCAAATTACTAACAAAAAATTAATCGACATTTATCTCCCAAAAACAACTCTATATTCTATACATAATAAACATACATACACATAAAACCAAAAAAATAAAAGAAAAAGATGAAGAAGGTAGACCAGATACCAAGGTGACTCCATGGTTCACCTAAAGGCCATTGTCTCCTCAACCCTCAGCGGCTCCAATTTGCCGCCCCCAGTTACGAATTCTGACCCTTTCTATTTTTGTTACCTCTCTTTCATGTGCCTACAACTCTACAATAATACTTACACAAAAATACCCCCACCCCCACCCCACCCCACCCCATTTTTTATTTTGGCCGTTGGGACTCCCATGCGCCACTTTTCACCCAATCTTGCCCCCATTCCCTATTTTTCCACACTTTAATTTTTTCTCAAATTCCAGCCAACCTTTTTACCTTGCCATCATTAAGCCCTCAATTAGTGATAATTAATTAATATTGGGCCAGATTAACTTAGTATTATGATTATTATTAACATAATAATCCGTGGACGAATCTAATTACTTCTCTCAAATTCTAAGATTTGTAGTGCAAGTTATTTTCTCATTATATCTTTTGCGTTATATTATTATTATTACTTTTATTATCATTATTATATGCTTGTTTGGGATCTAATTGAATACAAGATAAATTACTATATGCGTATCCAAAATTTATTCGGATTCGAATTAATTCAGATAATATTTTAAGTTTTATCTATATATATTTTATGAAGAAAACATGAATATGGAAACAAAGAAGAAAATTTATTTAAAAAACTAATTTATTTTCTTAGAGCATTATTAGAAAATTTTTTATTTAAAAATTTCTCTTTGGAATTTACTTGACACGAATGCTTTATCCTTACTCATTTCTTTGGCTTCCATATGTCGAAGAAACAATTCATCGAATTCAAACTCCGGTAATGTGGAAATGTTGCACCCATTATTTAAATTCAATAAGGAAATATTTTTGAATTTACATTTTTTTAATTGAACCAAACTCAATAAATTACTATTTAAATTCGATTCGAAATTTAAATATGAAGACTCGATAATTCGTATTTAAGTGTACCAAGTTACATTTTACACTGACTTGTTTCGTAATTCTAAATTACGGAAATTTTTTGCTATAGTTACCACCTTAATTTTATCTAATTTATAGAACATAAATGTATAGAATCATTTTAATTGGCTTATTAGACGACTTCTTATGAATTTAATAGAAATTTTTTATAATAAAAGCATCACTAAAAAGTGATAAATGAGCTTAAATCCAACTTTTTACACGTCCATTCAAAGATGGAGGAATCATAGTCTGCCTCCACAACTTTGTCTACTTAGAATACAACATAATTATATTTTAAACAAATAAAAGAGAAAACTTCAGCACTAGATATTACCTTTAACAAAGAATTATCCACTAGTTATGTTATATTGGTATAATTTATTTATTTTAGAGTCTCACGGCTTACTTTGCCAATTTAATAACTATTTTCTATCTAAAATTAAAAAAAAATATTGCTAAAAATAATTATAATTTATTTGTAATTACATGAATTAAAATAAATCTTTTAACATTAAAATTATTTTTCGATACATCGCACCGAACATGAAATCACGTGGCCAAATTACTTAGTCATGCATAAATATAAATGATGATGCATGGGTCCCTCGCCACATGGCGGCCTCCCCCCAAGGTATTGTCCCACCTACGCTCGGTTGACCATTCGCTACGGGGCGTCCGAGTCGAGCGGGGGGTTTTGTCCTTTTCTTATGAAAAGGCGCCTCTCGATGAGAGGTGGCGGGCCATTCGCTACGTGGCGTCCGAACCCGCTTGGGCCTATTAGCTCAGGAGAGGTATTGTCCCGCTTCGGGGCAGGTTTTGTCCCGAAGGCGCCTCATGAGCGAGGGGAGGGCAAGCCGCTTATAAGTTGGTCAAATCCCTCTTCTCCATCCGATGTGGGATAAACTCCACACATATCAATAAAAAATATATATTATACGATTTTAAACATCATTATAATTATAAAATCAAATAAATAATAATAATTTAATACTCTATTATGGTCATAAAAGTGAAACCACTGTCAAGGAGCACTAAAAAAAATGATAAATAAATAAATAAATTTAGATCTGGGGAAGTTTCATCTAGCCTTGGATTTACTACAGGCGTATATACGCTGCATTCCATGCCCTGCGGCGGGACGAAGTTTCCATGGGAAAATTTTTAAAATTATTTCAGATAAATATGGAAAAATATTATTGCAATAATTAATTTTGGGCTGTACACGTGTCGTGATAACAAGCTACCATTAATTTTTTGGGCAATTATATTAAAAAAAAAAAGTGGTTATATTTTAAGTGTTAGTGGGGTTCCACGTGTTTAAAATAATTCAATAATTTGTAAATTAGTGACTAGAATTAATTGTCTCGAATATGTGAATTTAGTTTGCTGTTTAAAGTTTGTTTTTGGGTGAATCTGAATAATGATATTATAAATATTTCATAAAGTAAGTCCTTTTTAAAAATAAAAATAAAATGGGTTTCTAATTTGTTTTTAAAATTTTAAAATCATATTTATTTGTAAATTATATCATCTTATTTTATATGAATACTTCAACAGCTTCTTTTTAAAATTAGAAATACTAATTTTATAAATTTTCAAATATTTTATAAGATATAAGAGTTTATTAAATTTTAAGAAGATCACATTGGAAAAAGGTAAATAGCCGCTAAGCAACATAACAATTTATTAAGATGCTAAGTAATTAATTGGTCTAATAACATTGTTTATCTTATGCTTGTTTGTGAAGGTTTAGGTTTCGAATTATAGTAAATCGTTTAGTGATTAATTAGCTCAGTGACATTGCTCGTACATTTATTTGTGTGAGGTTGAACGTTTGAACCCTAATAAATTCTTATTGTGCGTTTACCTGTATTATTTATTTATTTATTTATTTAAATAACTCTATGTATACATATACATATAAAACATATATACATAAATAATTATTCTCTATGTTTGACCATTTAATGTCATTTTAACCTTTCAAATGTATGTATTGTCAATTTATAACTGATCCTGGTTTTATGTGGCTGTAAGCCAAAACAACGGCCAAATTATAGCAGCTGTTGCCCGTCCCACAGCTTCCCCCAAGGCTCAACTTGTTTCCACCAACCCATCTCCCCAAACCAAGTATATTAATTAAAGCCAAAAATATGTATATTTGTGTATGATTTCTACTATCATAATATTGTTTTGTTTTAATATTTTCTTTACATTGAATGCTTATGTACAATAATATTAAATCTATTGATAATACTTTTTATTTAGTATTGAATGATTTTTTTTACATTAAATGAGGATGTACAAAGATAATAAATTTTATTTTCCATTGAATGAGAATGTACAATAACAATTGATTTTATTTTACATTAAATAAACGAATATCTTGTACCAATTTATGAATTGTGTGTCTTTTTTAATCTATTGAGATTCTTTTATAAGAATAAGGCAAAATATTATTATAGCCCTTACAACGGAGGGGATTGAAAAGAAATACATAGATATCGTTTTTCTACACAATATTAATAATGATTATCAGTTTCATTTATATGCAATAAAACTTAATTGATTCGAGATATTATCCAATCAGCGAATTCTAATAAGGATTTAAGGAAAGCAAGAAGGAGTACTTTGTACACAATTCTCGTTTCTCTTAATTTTTTGACGTGGAATAAAACTAAATATCAATACATTATTTAGACGAATTTTGTATTTACAATAAATTTGTTAATAACCAATATATATAGTAAATGTATCATTTTCTTTTTCTTTCTTTCTTTCTTTTAGTGATGTCACCCTTCCCATAAAGTAATGGTTCGAGGAGGTGGGGGGTAGTGCCATGAGGCCCGGACACTATTTTTTTCCCAAGAGGAATAGCCCCCATGACTTGTCTATATAAACTCCTCAACATACTCTCAAACTTTTCCAACACCAAAGAAAAGTAAACACTAAAAACAAAGAAAAACCAAAGTGTGTGAAGAGAAGCAAAAACAGGCCTCCTTCCCTGCCTCTCCAATTCACACCCACCACCACAACCACCGGTCCAACATGGCGGCCTCCGTTGAGAACCGGCAATTCACTCACCTCGAACCGGGCTTGTCCGGCATCGTCCGCCCTTTCAAATCCGGTCCAGCAGCCAACCACCGGGCCGGATCCCCGGTTCGCGGCTGCAACTTTCCCCAATCAGCCGATATCACCTTTCCCAATAAGAGCATGAATGGCGGCGGCAGAGTTGATTATTCCTCGAGCGAGGAGGAAGATGATGACGAAAATGACTACGCATTGGCCATAAAGAAGGCCAACGCCGAGTTAGAACCATCTGTTCTTGACTCGCGGGACGAGTCCACCGTCGACCACTGGGTGGAGCGAAACCCGTCCATGATTCGACTCACCGGAAAACACCCCTTCAACGCGGAGGCGCCGCTGCCGCGCCTCATGCACCACGGCTTCATCACCCCTGTTCCCCTCCACTACGTCCGCAACCACGGCCCGGTTCCGAAGGGGACCTGGGAAGAATGGACGGTCGAAGTCACCGGTCTTGTCAAAAGACCTATGCGGTTCACCATGCACCAACTCGAAACCGAGTTCCCGAGCAATGAATTCCCCGTCACCCTCGTCTGTGCCGGAAACCGCCGCAAAGAACAAAACATGGTTAAGAAAACCATCGGTTTCAACTGGGGCGCCGCCGGGATTTCCACCTCGGTGTGGCGGGGCGTGCCTCTACGCGCTATCCTCAAACGATGTGGGATTATGAGCAAGAAAAAGGGCGCCCTCAACGTCTGCTTCGAAGGGGCCGAGGATTTGCCAGGTGGCGGCGGATCCAAATATGGAACGAGTCTGAAGAAGGAAATCGCCATGGATCCGTCGAGGGATATTATTCTTGCTTACATGCAAAATGGCGAAAGATTGTCGCCGGATCACGGGTTCCCGGTGAGAATGATAATTCCGGGGTTCATCGGCGGCAGAATGGTCAAATGGTTGAAGCGTATAATTGTCACCACGCAGGAATCTGATTGTTACTATCATTACAGGGATAATAGGGTTCTTCCTTCCCATGTTGACGCTGAATTAGCTAATGCTGAAGGTACGAGAATATTATCGTACACTCTTTTGTTTTCTTATTATTACTTGTGTTTTTATTGCACTTTATGTTACATATATGAATAGTCCAACATATACATATTACTAGCTGGTTTGATCTGAAAAAAAAAATTACTTTAATTGAAATCGTAATTTTATTTATATAATTTTATATATAATTTTTATTAAATATTTTATTAAAATAATATTTAGTACATTCAACATACAAAAAGAATTATTAATTTTTATATTAATAAAAGTCCGTTAAATTCAAATATTCTCATTTTTTTATTTTTTATGTGAAACTGATAATCAGGCTGCCAATGGTTTCAATAGCCTATTTTTAGAGCAGAGCATCTTGTTTGGTCACAAGTGACATACATAAAATTGTACTTTGTTAACTGTTGGCGTCTATCAAGACACACAATCATTCTAACTAGGAAAAATGTGATTGGCCCAATATAAAAAAATATGAGCTGGTTACCCCCAAGGGACTAGGGCAGCTTTTATTTATTTATTTATTTCTTTTCCTAGTATAAGGTTGTCAATTATTAATATTTGGATAAACAAAATTGATAGTTGGTCGTGTCTGTATTTTTGGCAGCATGGTGGTACAAGCCCGAGCACATCATCAACGAGTTGAACATCAACTCGGTTATCACCACACCGTGTCACGAAGAAATCTTGCCCATCAACTCGTGGACGACTCAACGGCCCTACACGTTGAGGGGCTACGCCTACTCCGGTGAGTAGTTGCAAAAATTTCATGTCGTCCATTTGAATTATTATTAAAATAAATTGAGTAATAGTTGAATATATTCAAACAATAATGCTATTTTTGGCACCATAATTAGCAGTCTCCTTGGGTTGGGTGGGGTGGGGTGGGGGTTCTTGAGATAGATGATAGGAATTTTTCAATACATCGTACCTAGCTACTGTGGATAATCATTCTGCTAAAGTTTCTGATTCTGTTTTTGTGTTTTTCTGCAAACAGACTGCCTATACACATGTATGGTTAGATTTTATTTTATTTTTGATTTAATTTTTTAATTTTATCTATCTATGGTTATAAAAGACAACCTTTTATGGCCGCCAAGGGTCAACTTGGCTTAAGGGTGAAACCACAATGGACTAAGTGCATTATATTCAGTCTACTTCTTCTTGTTGGATTGCATGGGGCTGATGGTTTTTACCGCTCACCTTATACAATTCAATAATTATAAAAATAATATGATTAAATTAATTGTTCATTCAATTAAATCAAAGATTGACACGTAGTATTAAATTGGCCACTCAATTAGAGGATACTTGATATTTAAGTGGGTGGGTCTCCACTAATTTGTGACTAATAAATTAGGCTAACTACGATAACAAGTATTTGATAAAATATAGAGTTCCAGCATCTTGGGTTTCCTTTTTCAATCATGTAGGAGTATTTTATCAAAACATAAAACACCTAAATAGATTCGACAAATTTTAGTTGGATCCAGTCAAATCAAAAAAAGATTGATGAACAATAACCCCCCATTTTCATTGGTTTATTTTTTCTTTAAATTTCATAAAAATTGTCGAATCTAGGACCAACATGAAAGTCACAGTCTTGACTCTAGACACGCACTTAATTATATTCGTCAAAATGAAATGTCACTTACTGTGGAAAGTATGTTATAAAACAGGAGGCGGGAAGAGAGTGACAAGAGTGGAGGTAACAATGGACGGTGGCGAGACATGGCAGGTCTGCGTGCTGGACCACCCCGAGAAGCCTAACAAATATGGCAAGTACTGGTGCTGGTGTTTCTGGTCGTTGGAGGTCGAGGTGCTGGACTTGCTTAGTGCTAAGGAAATCGCGGTTAGGGCTTGGGACGAGACACACAACACGCAGCCCGAGAAGCTCATATGGAATGTTATGGTACGTATGTGAATACAAAATGGTCTTATTTTTAATTTAGTCGTCATAAAAATAATTGGTTGATATGTCACCAATGGCATGCTTACACACCTCCAAATCAACCGACCATGTGATGGCACGTGCCAGCTTGCTGTCTCTATGATTTAATGTTTTTGTCTGAACAGACTCCCCAGTTCAATTAATGGCCTATTTACTATTTAGTTAATTCTGGAATCATCTGAATCCCACGTGATTGCCTAATTATTGTCTTATGATATTTTTCATCAATCCATATTCCTTTGCATTAATTCTTGATTGTATACCTTGGTTGGGTTTGAAATCCCATCCAACTTAGTTTAGATTTTCTATTTTATTTATGAATATATAATAAATATATTGAACATTTTTTAATAAAAATAAAAAATGCATTTGTGATATATTTATCAATTTGAAATTAAAAATGAAATAGAGAATTTAAAGTATATCCTAATTCTCTATTCTAATCGATTTTTTCTGTTTTTATTTTATTTAGATTATGTATATTAAATTGTATATATTTGATATGTATTTATAAGATAAAATAAAAAATAAAATATTAGTTAAAATGATCAAGGTGGGAGTCAATATGAGTCGCTGTCCACCCTCAACTTTATTTAATTTAGACTATATTAAGTGTATTTTGATAGGAAAATTTGAAATTTGTATTTTTAAAATAATAAAATTATTCTTTATATCTTGTAAAAATTCAATCTCATTTTTCAAGATTATAACTTTTGACTTTGTATTTATATATATAACATATTTTTATAAAATGAAAGTAACAATGAAATATTAAATAATTATGTTTTGCTGTAATCTTTTTTCAGGGCATGATGTAAAATAATAAAATTAGTCTTTATATCTTATAAAAATTCAATGTCGTTTTTCAAAATTATAACTTCTGACTTTATGCTTATACATATAACATAATTTTATAAAATGAAAGTAATGATGAAATATTAAATAATTATGTTTTGGTGTAATCTTTTTTCAGGGCATGATGAACAACTGCTGGTTCCGAGTGAAAACCAACATATGCAAACCACACAAGGGAGAAATCGGGATCGTCTTCGAGCACCCGACTCAGCCCGGCAACCAGTCTGGTGGATGGATGGCGAAGGAGCGCCACCTCGAGAAATCCGCGCCGGAGAACCAAACCCTAAAGAAGAGTGTCTCCTCCCCATTCATGAACACCACCTCCAAGATGTTCTCCACTTCCGAGGTTAAAAAGCACAACTCCGCCGATTCCGCCTGGATTATCGTCCATGGCCATGTCTACGACTGCACGCGCTTCCTCAAGGACCACCCCGGCGGCACCGATAGTATCCTCATCAACGCCGGCACAGACTGCACAGAGGAATTCGACGCCATTCATTCCGACAAGGCGAAGAAAATGCTCGAGGATTATAGAATCGGAGAGCTGATGACAACGGGCTACGCCTCAGCAGATTCCTCGCCGAATAACTCGGTTCATGGCCCGACGAGTAATGCGCCCCTTGAGCCGATCAAAGAAGTAGCGCCGCCGACGAGGAGCGTCGCGCTTGTGCCGCGTGAGAAAATCCCATGCAAACTCGTCGACAAAATTTCATTATCACACGACGTCAGATTATTCCGATTTGCATTGCCGAATGAGGACCAGGTGCTGGGATTACCAGTCGGAAAACACATCTTTCTCTGCACCACCATTGATGAGAAGCTCTGCATGCGAGCGTACACGCCGTCAAGCACCGTCGACACCGTCGGATACTTCGAGCTGGTGGTGAAAATTTACTTCAAAGGCGTCCACCCCAAATTCCCCAACGGCGGACTAATGACGCAATATCTCGACTCCTTGGAATTGGGTTCATATATCGACGTGAAGGGACCATTGGGCCACATCGAATACACCGGAAGAGGGAACTTCTTAGTTCACGGCAAGCAAAAGTTTGCCAAGAAACTAGCCATGATCGCCGGCGGCTCCGGAATTACACCAATTTACCAAGTGATGCAGGCGATTCTGAAGGACCCAGAAGATGAAACCGAGATGTATGTGGTGTACGCCAATCGTACAGAGGATGATATCTTGCTGAGAGATGAGCTTGATCAATGGGCGGAGAAATACCCGGAGAAGCTGAAAGTATGGTATGTGATTTCAGACAGTGTAAAAGAAGGGTGGAAATACAGTTTGGGATTCATTACTGAGACTATTTTGAGAGAGCATATTCCGGAATCGTCGGAATATACCCTGGCTTTGGCCTGTGGACCGCCGCCAATGCTGCAGTTCGCGGTGAACCCGAATTTGGAGAAGATGGGGTATGATATTAAGGAATCTTTGTTGGTGTTTTAAATGGAAATTGGAATAATTCAGGGGAGAATTTCGTAATTTCGTAGTACTTGTAAATAACTTTATTGTATTATGTCATGAGTTGTCTCTCCTTGATTTAAGTCAATGTCCTGCTTCTGTGGACATTTTCTTGATTTTTATTTTTATTTTATTTAGTAGTATTAATGTTTTTTAATAGTCTTTTATTTTTCATCTTTAGAGGGATCCATAGGGACTACGTAAAAAATTGTATTATACAAATATGATCAAGAGAATTCCCTAATTTCAAATGAAAGATGTTTGTTGGGGAAATTCAACCTTGCAATCTTGTCAAATTTTATTCTAACATCAGCTTTTGATTTTTTGTTGAACTTTCTCAAGTGGAAATTAGGGTTTATGATTTTGTTTCACTTCTATGGTATAGATATTAATGTTTCATTATCGTCGTCGTTATCATCATTTATTATTTATTATATTTTTTCAACACGTTAAAAATTAGAGACACAAATAAAATTCTTAAGTCGATCAGATACAATATACTCGATTCTCATATAACTATTGAATTATGAAGAGTAGTTGGTAAAAATTAGCTACCCATTTCGCTGCAATCCAACTCCCATGAGTGGATCGAGTGTATAGAAGAATTCACAGTTCGAATTGTACATATATAAAAAAATCATTTATTTTTTCTATTTTTTTTGACTTTATATAATTACATTAAGTTGTAGCAAAAACATGCAACTTAGGGGTGAACATATGCATGAAATATAAAAATGAAGCTGTAACTGACATTCTTTACCAATGAAAATGATAGTTAATTGGATGTCAAAACGTAACTGTAATTTTTTCAATAATCTATCACAACTTACATATATAATACGCATTGTCCTGTATAATGAAATAATGCACAATATGATTTACCCAACTCAATATTACCATTCCACCATATATAGAATAACCTAAATCACATATAAGGTTGGGCTCAAGTCAATCAAACCACAAATTTAGATATCTCAACACCTAAGTAGGTCTCAATACTATTCATTCAAGTTGGAAGATAATCATACCACCATGTGTATTTATTCAACAATCGTGCTTTTATGGCATTCGAATCTTCATTTTGAATTATTCAATTTGACCAAAAAAGATGTGAATCCTAATTGTATTTCTAATATTTCTAATAATTTCGGGGGCATTTTGTCTTATTTAGGGGCTTCCCTTGTCAAATCCTAAACAACATTTTCCTTGTGCTTGATATATTTGTTGAAAATGGCTGCTAATTACGATTATTCCTTGACGGAAATCAAACATGAAGTGTGATTTTAACTACGTAGCCCACCTTAATCACATCGGATGTCTCTTACGTCAGGCCTTTACCCTTTTCATTCAACAGTATATACGTAATGGTACCCCATTTGTGATTGAAATGACAATATTAAGGTGTGTAACGACAAAACGTAAAATCATAAGCCGACAACGCGTGCATATATAAGATGGGTTGGTTTTATGTAAGTCCCAATAAAATTTTGATTTTTTTTTCTACTGAAATCTAAAATTCGAACATATATATATTTACCGAACTAATCAATTTATATATACTAAAAATTTTGACACAATATATGCATATGCAAAACTTTTTATAATATAAGATAAATAAAAGTATTTGTTTATTTTTTTATATAATACTATTTATATAAATACAAAAAATAATTACGATAAAGTGTAGTAGTAAAATCATAGCGTGAATATAATATGGATTAAAAGATAATTACAAAGAGTATTTAGGAAGATCATTGCACAAATAAATAAAGAAATAAATAATGCTCAATATATATGGTACAAATATGTACATATATGTGTATATATATTATAAGCACAACCTTCTACACTTATATTTGCATTCATGTGATGTCGCAAGAAATAATGTTAGTATATTTGTCACTGATCTAAAGGTTGATCAGTGATGGGAGATCGGGCAAGTGTTTATTGAGCAGATGATAGAGAGAAAGTCGTGAGTTCTTGACGTCGATAGGTAGAAATATGAAAAGTGAAAGTAAGAAGTGGGTCAGATTCGATGATGCTAAAAGCATTAAATGTGGGGTTGAGGTGACAATAATCTTAAATACACACATGGAAGGACTGAAGGGCTAAGATTGATTTAGTTCTCAAGTATGAGTCAGGTGGTCGAATCAATCTATACAAGAGAGACGCAGATCTTTGAATCTCGTCAGAAAATTTAATTTAAAAAAATAGTATTTGAGTCTTTAAAAAACTCCTTCCTCACCACCATGCATATTATTACAAGGGCTGTACAATCTTGAAAAAAGTACATATAAACCTTAAATAGTTGTATGATAAAATTTTAAAACCATAAATTTATATTTCAAGTCAATTGGAACTTAATTAGTCAAGGAATCCTATTATAACTTTGTGTAATAATTTATAGTATTTGAGATCTAGTAAAGTGATTCAACTCAATTAGAATACTAAAAAATCTTGATCAACCTATATATTATTTAAAAATTAATTAATTAAATAAATAAAAGAAACATAAAGTGGGACCAAGACAATCACAAGGGGCCCATATTCATTGGCTGCTTTGGCTTCCGAAAGTCACCCACTTACTCATTGAGCCAAAGACCATACTAATATCTTCCACAATATCTCTTTTTTTCCCCCTTTTAGTAGCATTTTGGTGCATTCAAAGGGCAAAAAACTTTTCTCCGCAGCTCAATGGCCTTTGACCCCTAATCCCTATTATTATTATTTTTTTGTATTGTTTCATCTTATTTCTTTTAACATTTTCTAATATAAAGGAAATATAATTGATTTCCATAGATATCTATCAATTCAAGAGATCAACATGCATATTCCCTACCTCATTTTGTACTATTGGTCTTTTTTTTTTGGAATTTCATTCAATAATAAATTACTTAAGACGATAAGTTGTCCTTTTGTTACGGGCTCGTATTTTAAATTAAATTTTATTATTAGTCAGAGTAGTTGAGAAGTAATATTTTTTTTCTTACAAACATCACCATTGATATCTATACATCATAGAGAATCTATACAGTATTATTAGAGACAATACAATAATTTTGATAACAAGCAGTGAAGCCAAAATTTTTAAATTTATGATGCGATAATTTGGACTTTTATAAGATAATACAAACAACTTTTACTTGTAAAAAGGTAAACTTATAAATTTTAGTAAAAAAATATGCTATAATATAGTTTTAATATTATTACGACGCTCAAGCCTATTTAATATTTCTTTCCTTTTCTTTAGGTAGAGGAGTTTAATTTACACCAGAGTCGAGAAAATATGCAAGTTGACCAAATAGAGATAAGTTACGAGTTAATGAATGAAAAAATATATTTTCTCTCAAAGCATTTTTTATAATTTCTCTCTTTTTTAAACTACAGATCTCATAAATATCTAAGAGATATTTACTTAAAAATTTAGACACGATCAAAATATATCACTTCAACTTTGTCGAGTTGGCAAATAGATTAAAACAATTTGTTCATAATTAGGAGAAGGAAAAATTAAACGAACTTGCAAGCAAAAATTAACCTAATTATTTATTAATACTTTGGTAATAATTATTTCTTTGGACTTCAAACTCGAAAAACCATGTCCAAATTGCGTTGGGTACCGTACACATCATTTTCCGTTTACATCACATAAGATGCATGAATTTTTTTATTAAATTTAATTATGTTGTAATTAATTAATTTATATTTAATTAATTAAGTAAACTATTAAACAAATCAAAGGTGTAATAAGATGTTGGTTGTTAGGATGCCGAATTGAATTAAGTATTGAAATATTTTATAATATTTAATTTCCATACCACTTGGAATATGTGCCTCCTAAAACCTTGGGTTTCTTTTTTATTTTTTAACAATATTTGGTTTTTTTTCCTCTTTTTATTTTTTATTTTTTTTGTCTTAATCGAAAAGTACACAATCTATGCTGTCACGTCTCTGTCCAAACAGCTGTGGGCAATTAATTAAGTTATATGCACATAAACCCCAGTTGCATATTTAATTTTTACTAAGTGCAAATTGCACAACACTTTATCATTAATTAAAATAATGCACGAATAAGCAAGTGTATAGTTTGAATTAAATAATGTTTAAGTTAACTAATTACTCTAATCTTTAGTACGAATTTTTTGAACTCAAATAAATTAATTCTAAATTCTTGTGAGACCTTTGAATGTTTTTATTAATAATTAAAGAGACAAGGAAAGTGATAGGTCAATTATTAGTACACATTGATACCAATAAGTTTTTGTCCCAATTAACTTTCATTAGAAGTTGTTAATTAAGTCCAATGTAATCTATTTAGGTGAGTGACCTTCGAACCTATAGTATTAGTCTCACACGTAAAGTGTAAGATTGGAAGATTTGATCTAAGAACTCCTGATATGCGTATGTATAATTAAAAAAAAATACACAATACACAATCAGAGAATTATTGGATAGCTCTCAACTATAACCCTTTGACATTGAAATCAGATGTTGAAGCAAAAGTCAAGTTAACCAAAATTGAAAAATACGGAAAATATGTACCATCCCATAAAAAGTTGAGGGGTATTGTGGTGATGAATTGATATCGACTTATCATATCAATCTTCATAGACAGATGAGATGATACCATTGGTCTACAATTAAAGATTCCGATCTCGAATTTTATAATAAATCATATGATTTGAATTAAATGAAGTTGACCCATAGAAATGTGCATGCATCTTAGAAATATTTTGCTATTTTTCTTATATTTGAGGGCGAAACGAAATGATCTATATACCCATCTATCCTAGGACGATTGCCCCCCCGCCCCCCGCCCCCCGCCCCCCCAAACGTTTGTTATGATATATAATTAATAGAAATTAATATATGATATATACATATATTAAATTTTAGAATTATTAACTTACATAATTTATTAAACAGAAGAAATTATTTAGAATTAATAAAAAGTCATTAATTTTTAATTTTCATTCATTAACTTCTTACAAAAATAACTTTTATTATGAGGCTGAAATCAAAAATTAATTATCTAGATTTATTAAATTAAATTAAATTTATTTTTAATTAAAACAAAAGTTAAAGTCAATTAATGAAATCTTTATCTATTTTATTTGTTTAAAATGCAAAACAAATTCTTAGGTCCATATTTTCTATCAAGTATTCAAGTGAAGACTATTAAATTAGGTTGGTTAGGGCATTGTTCTTGTTTGTTTGAGAAAATGTTGCAGGAGTTTAGCCAATTAAATCTTAACGGACTTGTAAAACAACTAAAATATCTCATTTTGGCTTTGATATGATTGAGATAAAGAGATAAATATAAGTGAATATTTAATTTTTTTTATATTTTTCTTTGTGCTTCAATAGCTACAGATGGGAAAACTTTTCCGCTATAAATATTGTTAAGAATATTCTTCGCAATAAGATGGTTGATGACTTTTTGTTCTATTTTTTAGTTGCTTATATTGAGAAAAAATATTACTATTGATTAGATCATTTATAAATTTTTTATGATATAAAAGAGAGTCACACTCAATTTCGATAAAAATATGTATTTAAATTCCTAAAATATGAAAATTATATTTAAATTTTTAAACTTCATAATATTTGCTCCCCATAGTTTCATTTCTGAATCCATCCCTTGTGCTTTCCTTTTCGAGTTATTAAAATTCTTCTATGCTTCGAGTGGGACATATGGGTGTAAGTATCTTCCAATAACTTATATACATACGTACAATAAAATTTCATTTTATTAAAATTTAAATTCGAAATCCTATACTTACATGTGTTTGCGGTATTGAATTACTTTGTAAGCCTTTAGTTAATTGATTTTTCTTTTAAAGCATGACTACCTATATACTTAGATCCAAATTAAAATATACTTTTGAAGGAGTGATTCAAGAATATTATTTCAATCTATGAGTAAACAAATAGTGAATATTTGAGAAAATATATGGTTTATAAATTAATACGATTAGTAGAACGCGACATTACCGTATTACTTCTATGTATATATTAAGCATTATTTTATGAGTCGGATCAAAATATTTTGTATGGGAATATTTAAAAGTCATACTTATGATTGTTAATGGGTTGAATTTGGATCGAATCTGTCGCATTCAAATCCAATTCTAATTATCAAAATTCGATCCAAAATCCTATAGGATTTTTGTTGGGCAGTTCCATAATCGACACTAATGGATATCCAAAATTCGATTAAAAAATCTAACCCAATTTCTTTTTTTCTTTTTTTTTTCTTTTTTGAATTTTATAAAAATATTGTATTTAAAGTAAATATATGTCATATTTGAATTATTAGCAAATTTTTATTATATATTAGTCCAAATGTTATATATTTAAATATTAAATTCCTATTTTACATTATATTAATGCTTAGATGAATTATTATATGTTATTATATTTGACATTTTATTAATATTCCTCTTATTCTTTATATTAAAAATTCAATATTAATAGTACATTATAGACGATAATAAAGTATTAGGTTAATATAATATACAAATTTTATTTTAATATCTTTATTAATATGAGATATACGAATATTAATTCAATAAAAAATATTAAAATTCATATTCGAATCTTTAACAAATCAAATTTCTTAATTTCATATCCGATCCACTTATTTCAAATTTTGAATATTTATAATCGTATCTGATTCATCGAACATTTCAATCAGATAAAAATTCTAAAATTCAAATCTAATTCACATCGAATTCAGATTAAAATTTGATCAATTGACAGCCCCAGCCATACTTACATAATTATAATGGACTGAGCTCATTCTAATTGGATGTATTATTCATAGTGAGATTATATTTAATTAGACCTAAAGTCAAGATTTTGGGCCGACATCTGGCCCATAAATAGTGTCCAAATGGGTAGCATTAGCCTTTTGAAGCTGAAATTAAGCTTGAAGATAACCCACATTTGGGAAGCCCAATTTGTTTAGCCCATAAAGCCTTCTACAACAATATCACAAAAAGGAAACATCAAACCAAGCCTGAGGCCTTTGATCTATTATTTCACTAATTTATTTACATGCAGACATACTTAAAATTCGTTAAAATCCAAACCTCAAACAAATACGAGTTTGCTAATTAGCTTTTAAGAGACACATAATTGACTGCATTTATTTCGATAACTGTGTCAATCATTGAATTTAAAGAATCTAAAAAAACACGAATCATAGATTATGCTGCGTATTATTCGTACAAAGGTTGTTTGTCTTTTTTTAATCTACTTAAATTCAATCCATTTACTTTTCTAAAGGTTCCAACAAGAGAGCATGCAAATTCCAAAAATGCACAGTTCTCTTCCAAAAAATGTCTTCTTTGGTCGAAAAACGATGCCACTTGTCGAGTCTTTAATTAGGCTTCTGTTAGTTAACTCATAAATAAAACGTGCAAATAAAAACAAAAATATAATTCTCAAACCACTTTTTGCATCGACTAATTAATTTAGAATATTCTTTAATTATGCATAAATTTATCTTATTCAGATAAGTAGCTCCCATGATGTGAGAATATACTCGACAAGTTTGTCTATTTATGTTGAAAAAGTTGCATATATAGTACATCTTTTCTCAAAGAAACTCAAAATTTCTATTAAACCAACCAAACTTTCTTAAAGATTTAGATAAATTTGCCAAGTAATTATTAGCATAGTGATATTATTCTCAAATTGGTCTATGTTGATTTAAAATTTGAATTCTAATAATTTTTTTATTTTAGTACGCATGTAAATAAAAAATTAAATAAAATAGAATTTATAATTAACACGATTCAAAACATATTTTTATAAAATTTTGATACATAAGAACTTACCTTTTACTAAAAAATTGCAATGAAATTTTTAAATATTAATATCAAGTCAACAACCCTCAAATTATAAGCTTAATACTAATAATAATATGCATATTTTTTCAAATTTCATGAACTGTGGATTTATAATTTAAAAATAGGCACTCAATGGCTAGTTGTCCCACCAATAGAAGCCTCCCTTCATTATATTATAGCAAAACATATTCCACCTATCTCTCACTACCACCAACTAATTTACTTATTTGCCCCTTATCAATCCATACTCATTGAATAACATGATGACATCTCATCAATATTCCTTATTTTTTTATTTTTTACTTAAATAATAATTCCGGTGCTGCGCTCTGACAATACCCTTTTTGGCATGGTCACAAGCCAATACATAGCATTTTTATAATTATTATTTTTTATGAATAATCAAGATAATGTATAAATACGAATTATATGTTTTCAAAAAATAAATTTTGTGAGTAAAGTTGAAAAATATTATATATATATTTCTTTGTATTTTAAAAATAATTAAAAAATTAGAATATGTATTTTGAGAATTAGTATTTATTGTTTTGGCCAAAAACATGACCAATACGTAATTAATTTGGGGTAGTAATAAATGTGGAAAAAAAAAAGGTAATGGATATTACGATCCTTTGCTGACGTCATTGTGTAAATATTTATATATTTCTGAGGGAATTCTTCTGAAGCTCCATAGTTTTGTTTCGGGAAGCTTTTTAGAGATTCTTGCTCTAATTTTTTTACCATTAAAATTACAAAAATAATATATATGTAAATTCAGATATATATATATATATATATATACAACCAAGAGAGAGAAGTGCACAGCTGGTCTTTTAATTTTTCTATTTTGTTTTTATTATTTTTTTCAGGACGCAGAAATGGAAGGTGAGGCTCAGCCGGCGGACGCCGTGATGTCGGATGCGGAACCGCCGCCGCAGCAGCAGCAGCAGCCGCCTCCGCAGCCTCCGATCGATCACATACCGGCGACGCTC
Source organism: Jacaranda copaia (assembly GCA_014898725.1). Taxonomy (NCBI): domain Eukaryota; kingdom Viridiplantae; phylum Streptophyta; class Magnoliopsida; order Lamiales; family Bignoniaceae; genus Jacaranda; species Jacaranda copaia. The sequence continues at coordinate 1,197,373 of JACGDI010005455.1, read as the reverse complement.
AGCCATGGAGGTCGATTCATTCAATACAATATATTCGGCAACATATTTGAGGTCACCTCCAAGTACAAACCCCCAATCATGCCCATCGGTAAAGGCGCATACGGCATCGTTTGGTACCAAAGCTTTTACCTTTAGCTTTTTTGCTTCCGCATGGTTATATATCTGTGAGAATTTATTCTGTTCTCTTTTTTTTTTTTCCTTTGTTTTGTTAATTTTTTGTTTTGAAGTTCTTCTTTGAATTCGGAGACGAATGAACATGTGGCGTTGAAGAAGATAGCTAATGCTTTTGATAATAAAATTGATGCGAAGAGAACTCTGCGTGAGATCAAGCTTCTTCGACACATGGATCATGAAAACGTCAGTATCTTCTCCATATGCGTGTAAATGTTATTTTACTTAAAAAAAAAAATTCTTGTATGGCCACTGCAGATTCTCCTTTTCTTTTCTTTTCATTTCTTTTTGTTGTTGGGTCTTATGTTGCCTAAGAATTTTACTAGAATAGCTGTTGTGACTGAAAGACTTGATATTTAATTTCTTAGGTTGTTTAATGCAAAATTATTTACCTTGTGAAATGGATGGAAGTAAATTACTGGACAGAAGAAAGTAGGACTCTATATGCCATGAATAAGGGGTGTTCAATATTCGTACGATGTTTTTTGTATGTTTGTGCACATGAATTAGATGTAATCATTAGAATGTAGTTTCTTTTTATTCTGTTTTTATTATGTTTTGTCTGCTTGTTTATTTCTCTGCATTGGAGTTTATCAAAACTGAAGTGAATGGCAGTTTGGTATTTTCTGTTTTTTGAATTATAAAGAAGATACAAAATGCTTTTAATTGCAGGACAAAAGGAATCTTGTTATAAATCACCGCCACATGTATATTAACATGGTGTTTCTGCATGCCTGTTGCAATGTAAATGTGATTTAATAGCCGGAAATGAGTTTTAATTCAGTTAGGTGAGTTTGTTGGAGAAAGAAATTATGGATCTACTCTTTCTAGAAAAGTTTCTTTTTTAGGAGAAAGATTCATTTTTTCCACCAAAAGGAATAACATTTTTAACTTTTATGGTTTAGTTTAAGCTCTCAAATGGAGTTCAGTCGTCATCAGATAATGTGCTGGCCCCACCTTATGCTACTTTAGCATACAATTAAATAAGTATTAAGAAGAATTAATTTTTTTAATTACTGTATAAAAAGAAAAAGGGACATTACCAGTGAATTTCGGAGCTGGAAATTGATGGCTGATTAAATTTGAAAGGGCCAAGTTTCAGTATGTAATTGATTATATTCTTGAGCACATGGACTGGATTGGATATGATTTTCAATACTGTAATCTTTTCAAAAGCTTGTTGCTTGTTTTTTTGGAGCCAGATGTATCGTGTGAAGTACCTCATATGACATATCATTGATTTTAACTTTATTCAGCTTCATAAATGAAGTCAAAGAAAAAAGTCGTATTTATTCATTGTCTTTTTATGTCCCTACTCTTTACAATATAAGAAAATGATTTATATTTGAGCCTAGTCCGACCTCGCTTTTCATGTTCCGACTTGTAGTTGAGATTTAAGAAATCTTTGGAGAGGATAAGGTCAGCCTCAAATTGCAAAAGAGGAGCTATTGGGTTGAATGAGTAACGTTTTTAACGAACTCTTTTCCTTTGTAGCCATAACAGCGTACCTAGATATTGATTTTTATCCTGTTCTGATGCTTCTGCATAGATGTTTAGGATTGTTCCAAAAGAAAATTCTGGTCTCAAGCTTTTCCACCAAGGTGTTTTGAGCATCTTATTTCCTCAATTATGTTGGGGTCCTCTCTAGTGTTGCAGTTTCAGAAAAACCATTACAATTGTTCTTAGTGTTAGTATGCCCAGCAATTTGACTGGATTGGAAGAACCTGCAGACGAACCTTAAAAAGTAACTTTCAGGTCAGGAATGAGGAAGGGAGAGGCAGGCATATGTTTGAAGTCCTATTTAATTTCCTTTATGTTTCCCTCTTGTCCTCACTCCCTCAATAGGAAATGAATGTTCTCTGTTACATAATGGTGTACTCTGTCTCAGCTCGCGGCCTTCTTACTGCTTTAATGCTAGACTGCAACTTTGCTAAAGTTTTCCTCCAATTTTTTTATTTTTCACTATTTTGCACGCCTATTTATCGGTTGTTTGCACTACTTATTTTATCCCAAGCACGCCATCTCATTTTGTTGCCATCTTGTTTATTCATATCAGATTTCATAATTTATAACCTAAAGTAGTCAACAACATTTTGTTATTGAATACCACTCAAGTCTTTTGGTAGAAAATATTAAATGGCAGGTATTCTCGTGAGTACTTTTTTAATCATTAAATACTACTCTTATTTGCCACAGGTTGTTGCGATCAGAGATATAATTCCGCCACCTCAGAGGGAGGCATTTAATGATGTTTATATTGCATATGAACTTATGGACACTGATCTCCACCAAATCATCCGTTCCAATCAAGCATTGTCAGAGGAGCACTGCCAGGTGTATTTCAAATCCTGCTTTGAAAAATTGGCATACATAAGTTGCCTCTTCTTTTGTTCACAAATTTCTTTGTCTTTAGGAGAACCATGATCCCCCCCCACCCCCCCAACTTTTTCCTGGTTCATATTGAAGTGACAGGACATGATGTGTCTCATAGATATCTTTAAACTACATAAATTGTTCTTTCTTATAGAACTCTAGCAAAATTCATTTACAAGGAGACATTTTTAAGTTTGTTTTCTGAAACAGTAACATTTAGGACTCTTAAGATATTGTTCAATGCTTATGCAAAGTTACTTTTACCAACAAAGTATGCTTGCGAGTTGAGTAAGGGTCTTTCTAGATTGCTTCTCCTTGTCTTGCATGAACAGAAAATATAAAAGGAAAAACAGCAAGTAAATCTATGATTACTTCTAATTTCTCCTTCCTTATCTACTGTTTATCATAAATTCCCTGTGGAGTTGGTAAGTTCAGGCAAAATTGTTATATGAGTCTTTTGATATATCGGCAACGGGCAAATATTCCAGCTTTCTTCCCTTGATTTAAGCAGCTCAATGGTTGAGCTTGAATTTGTTGTTTTACGCAATAAAAATGTCATTGCTGCCTAGTTTTTAGGGTTTCGTAAGCAAAAGATACAACCACAATTGTTTATTCATGTCGCACCTATTTTTTGTTCTCTGTGAAGTCATGTTTGCTTTTTATTGTACTATTAGTATCTTTTGGTAACATAGCTATTTCCCTGTGTTTGTGCAGTATTTCTTGTATCAGATTCTCCGTGGGTTGAAGTATATACACTCAGCAAATGTACTTCACAGGGACTTGAAACCTAGCAATCTTCTCCTGAATGCAAATTGTGACCTAAAGATATGTGATTTTGGATTGGCACGTGTCACATCTGAAACTGACTTTATGACGGAATATGTTGTTACAAGATGGTATCGGGCTCCAGAACTGTTGTTAAATTCATCTGATTATACTGCAGCTATTGATGTATGGTCTGTTGGGTGCATTTTCATGGAATTGATGGACCGGAAGCCATTGTTTCCGGGCAGAGATCATGTGCACCAGTTGCGTCTTCTGATGGAGGTATCTTTGTTATTTCCATGTCAAAAGTCATTTGATACTTGGAGAATTATTGTTGTTATTTGTATGGCTTTAATGAGACCAGATGTAAGTCCTTCGAAGAAACTAGAGGATAGTGGCATTGGAATTTCCTCAAATAAATCTGGAATACTGAGGATAATAAGACTTTGTTCAATTCTGTCAATTTTAAATTGAATTAACTGCACACTGAAAACACTTATGCAGTGGCCAACTCACTTGGCAATTGGAATTGTTATTCTTTGGAAGTTGACAGTACCAGGGAAAACCATTTTCTGTTTCATAACCATTATGCTAGAACAATGTGGAAAAGTGATAGGAGTCTACTTTCTTGTGCAAATATGAACTGGGAAGATAGTCAAAGTTGACAGAAGTGTTCGAGAGCATTTAAAACTCTTGTATCATATAATCTATTCTAGGTCTTCAGTTTGTATAGTTTCTCCCTGTTGCACTTCATGGGGGATTGAGTAAGTCCCTTCTGCTTTTTGATTGGAAGAGTATTTCATATTATTGACCTCAGTAAGTGGATATCAAACAGCTAAAATAAGACTTCTTTTCAACTAAGGACTTTTCCTTTTGGCCACTTGACAAAAGTGTGTGTCTGGTCCCTTTGGTCGCATCCAATGTTCACTAATCTCTTAGCCATTTTTGTCCCTAGAGATCCATGTGCTGCTGAATGGTGTTTGTCTATGAGTGGATGAAGACCATTTAGAGGGCGCTTGGGGTGGGAGAAGGAAAATTGTTAGACTTGGTTGCTCCAGAGGGTCAACAACATGGTGGCCTGTCTTGCCCTTACTGGGCCAACTTTTTTGCTCTGATTTCTAGAGCTTCTAATAAAACTAACAACATTACCGAACAGTAATTACTGCACGTTGGCTACAGTTTCTTCCCTCCACTAATATAGTGGGGTGGTTTAAACTGGCTATTAACATTCGGTAAGTGTTGTATCAGAGGGCTTTTAGTTGCAAATACTTGTTTATTATCTGATGCAACTTAAGAAAGAATATCTTGAAAAGTAATCGGCTTCCCAAGGAGAGGGACCTTACTTGAAGATACCCTTAAGACTTGCAAGAAAATAGGAATATTCTATTATGGATGAGACAGCGTCAGTATTCACCAGGTTGAAAATGTTAATTCTCTTTTTGGATACATAATTAAAATTGAAGTGTTTGGATTGTGCTTACACCTAGTTCTTACTCTTCAATGTTTTTTCAAGGCAGCACAATCCGTGGGTTCCCCTTAAACCTCCAGTGATGTATTCCATTGATGTTAATGTCCTGTACTATGCTAAGTGTGACTGAGGAGCTTCTTTCTTTTGCAGCTCATTGGCACCCCATCCGAATCTGAGTTGGGGCTTCTGAATGAAAATGCGAAAAGATACATCAGGCAACTCCCTCCTTATTGCCGACAATCATTTACCGAAAAGTTCCCTCAGGTGCACCCTCTCGCCATTGATCTTGTCATGAAGATGCTGACATTTGATCCTAGACAAAGGATTACCGGTAAGGAACTTCTGCCTGCCCTGTAACATATTTTTTCATTCTAGAACTGTTCTTCATCTCCTTTAGAGTTGCAACATACTGCATTTTAGTTACATCCGCAGCAATTACCCTTTTTACATCTTAATTTATTGGGCTAAAATGCCGATTAATCTCACCTATTTCCATTATCTTTGTGATATATATCTATGTGGTATCAGTTGAAGATGCATTGGCCCATCCATACCTAAACTCGCTCCATGACATCAGTGACGAGCCTATTTGCATGACTCCTTTTAGTTTCGACTTTGAACAGCACGCGTTGACTGAAGAACAGATGAAGGAGCTGATATACCGTGAGGCTCTTGCATTCAATCCCGAATATCAGGTCATGTGAGGAAGAATCATTTATCAGCAAATTGTTTGCTGGATTTCTTGAAGCAGCGTGGTGCCAATGTTGTGTTTGATCTTGAGATCAAATTCGTGTATATATTTGGTCCATCCAAAATCTGGATGAGCTTTCGTTTTATAACATTCTATGAATTCTTGAATTAGAAGTGGATGTTTAGACTGTGTTCTTAAAGTGTCCAGCCGTGCTGGTTGATGGATGGTGGTGTTATGGCGAGGAACGAAACTGACATGTTTGTGGATTGTTTGCCTTTGTATGTTACTTTTGTACCAATGTTTTCTGGTAAATGACGTCTTCAAATACGCATGAAGCTTTTATATTCTTCAACAGCTCCAACAAATTGTAATTTTGTGTTTTAGGAGTAACGTCTGCTTTCGAGCACGGGCCGTTTGCATAGTAAGTTTGAGCACATCTTTCTTTCTTTAAATTTTCAATAAAAGCTGTTTGCTTGGCAAGTGTGTGCACATTGCCACATTGTTTCTTTGAATTTTTAACAAAGGTTATGCGACTGACACTATTAAGTCAAATGTTACTCAACAATTTTGTCGCAACTTTTTCTATTATCACACACATATTGGGAATTGAACGAGTTTAAATTTCCTATCTCGCACTTTCTATACGAGACTAAAGTCGTTGGGCTAAACACCACTTGACTCCGGAATTGCGAACACGTTGCCTGTTCTTTGCTTTCTCTGCAAATACGGGCCTCACACAGAGCGGAATTCAGTTTGGCCTAAATCAATTTGTTTATCTTAATGGACTACTGCTCACAGACTCCAACTAGTAAATAATGTGACATAACTAAAACTATTTTGAGTCTATTTTATATGCTGCGATAAGAGGAAACAGGATCAAAGCCCATCATCAAGCCCAGCTCAAACTTGGCCCATCTTGTATAACCGGATTCACCAAACAGGGTCGGATAAAAACCCAAATACTAGATCCGCCCCGCTCTTCCCTCCACCTTTTACAACGGGATAAGAAAAGGAAAGCAGCAAAACACAGTCCCCCATCCCCATTTCTTCCCAATTTCTCTAAATTGTTTTCTTCCATAATTCAATCGGAAATTGCAGTATTTGTCAACAATGGCGCACGCATTAGCTACGCCAATGCTCCCTTCCGTCTCTCTAATCTCCAATCCAATTTCTAAATCCTCCAAAACCTCCCTCTCCTTTCCCCTAACCACCACACTCCCCAAGGTAAAAAAAATTCGAATTTTCTTTCATTTGTCGGTTCTTTTTTCAACATTTTCACATTGGTTACGCTTAATTAGACTGTTTTTTATGCTTAGATTGGTGGGCTGAGTATTAAATGCGCGCGTGTTGGTGGGGTTGAGATACCCAACAGCAAGAGAGTGGAGTATTCTTTGCAGTACATTCATGGAATCGGGCGCACCACCGCTAGGCAAATATTAAATGATCTCAGTTTTGAAAATAAGCTGACGAAAGATTTGTCTGAGGAAGAGCTCACCACTCTGCGTGAGGAGGTTTCTAAGTATATGATTGAAGGAGACCTCGTAAGTGTTTTTCCAAATTCTCTCCTTTCTTTAATTTTAGGTATTTCTTCTCTTGTAGTGAATGTGATGGATTTCTCTTAGCACTATAGCGATTGTTGCTGTGTGGCGTTCCATACACTCTTGGTTGCACCAGGAGACATGGAGTTTAAAAGCTTATGAAACTGTAATAGAAAGTGCTCTAAGCTTTATATATCATCATAACTTGTCAAATGCATCGTAACGAAAGAAAATGTGTGCGTCACATTGATTTTTGTGGGTGATTTTTAAACAAATTCTCAATCTTACTGACGTAATACACAAGTGCTGAAGTAAATGTTGGATGCTTATCAGTGTTCTTTGCCGTCTGTGTGTATTTGTTGTAATGCAATTAGGGACGAAACCAAGATTGAATTTTGGGGGCCAATTTGTAACTTGTGGATAAATTTTGAATGCGTTTGAGAAGACGAGGAAGATATAAAAAACATAATTTAGGATATTTTTTCACTAGATTATAGGTTCTTTTTAGTACTATCTTTTGCTATTCGTTCTTGGGTGAATATGTTTATGAGAATGATTGGTTTAAAATATATGAACAAAAGTCAAAAAATCTAAAATTTAATGAAGGGAAGAAAGGATCTCCACACAAAGATTAGTGTTCTTTGCAGCAATTATTCCCAAAAAAAAAAGTACAAGTATGTATGATTTATCGATTTTGTGAAAACCAGATAAAGTGAACTAGAAAGCAAATCTGTTCAAATTTTAGTAAATCTTTCTTTCAAATTATAAAATTGTTAGGACATTATTAATTCATTAGGTTGAGTAGAATATACATTTTATTTTTCTTAGTACAATGTTTATAGACAAACTTGGGAGGCTCATTGAAATCAACTCTATATACTTCCTTGGACAAAGTTATATTATTCTGAAATTATATATCAAGAACAATAGGACATAAAATTTGGACTCAGAACCAAGCATTTGCTAAAGAAACACATGAGTAATTTAATTTGTTTTAGACCAGCACTAGATAAAAACATAGGAGGATCAAAAAACTTGTATTTCATTTTGATTGTAAGGGCTAGCCCATAAAGTTCCGCACAAGAGTATCATAACCTGTATTTGGCTTATATCGAATATAGGAAAATTGCCAATCTTTGGGGGGTTCCACCTTTGTGGCCCGCCATACGTCTGTCCCTCAATGTGATCTTAGTTTCAAGTTCAATTATTTCCCTATATCTGTTAGCATGTATGTGGTTCCTGTGTACGGACATTGTCATCTAAAAGCATATATAAGCGGATCTCAGTGTGCAGAACTGAGTTTTTTGTTCTTATCTTGGTAACGTTTGTAGCGGAGGTTTAATGCGCTTGCAATTAGAAGGCTGAAGGAGATACAATGCTACAGAGGTGTTAGACACATTCAGGGATTGCCTTGTCGAGGACAGAGGACGAAGAATAACTGCAGGACCTTGAAAGGGAAGAGGGTAGCCATACCAGGGAAAAAGAAGAAGTGAAGACAATTGGTTGGCTTTCCTTTTGTGTAATTTATAAATTCCAGATTAGACCTTTGGATCTGATTTTGTATTTAAAAGATTAACTAAAACATTGGGTTCTATTCAAATTTCTCTTCCTGAATTTGCAGTAACCGATATTTTGTTTTAGCTTTGAAGGGGGTGTGCGAATATGCAAATCAATTGAGTCAACTCACCAAATTGGTTGAGTCGGCTCATGAGCTGAGCTCAAGCTGTATTGAGATTGATTTCTATTTTCAGTTGATTTTGAATCGTCTATGTAGAGATTGTAAATTAGCTTGCCAGCTTGTGTATATTTTTAATATATTTTATTTTATAAATACATATATCATGTTACTATTACAACTAACACACATTATATATATATATAAACCTGTGAAGGTTTATAATTTTGGTTAATTCGTTTATAATGGTTTGTAATGTTCAAAAGGAATTAACGAATGTAAAAATTTGTAGACTTAGGTAATTAGATTTTTTATTATTTTGTTAAATTAAAACTTCACATTCACTCGAGTGAACATGCAGTGATTCATAGCTCATTTTAAAATTAAATTTAATCAAGTCAAGTTTAATTCTTAAAATTCAGCCCATCGAACTTAAAATTAATTCTATAATACATATGTTTTGAACTTGTATTTCAAATTTAACTCAACTCGATTTAATTAACCTCTTACCATAACGAATTGGTTGTGGTTGGAAGCTTGAGTGGGCCACTCTAGCTGTAGAAAAACACAAACTCCTTTTACTTACTATTTTGTAAACATTTCTATGTAAATATTCTATAGTTATTATTGCTAATCCGCAAGAATTGATGAAAAATACGGATGAGCGACCCAAATTGAGGCACTTATTTCAGCCAAAAAAATAAGATAAAAATAAATAAATCGACGGCATAAAGTGCACCTCACTGTAGTCGGAATTATAGTAAAAAACAATTTTTGTGAAAAAAAAAGGAATAATTTGTATATTTAAATTTTTATGGTTTCCTCTTAAATGCTATGTGTTATTAGGAGATTTGAAGACATCAAACCTTGGAAAAAATAGTATAAAAATAAAAATAAGACTTCAATGTGCAGTTTGGGAATTAGGGGGTGTTCATTTAGTAAAAATTGAACCGAACCAAAAATTCAATGTGCCAAACTAGCATACCAAATACCAAACCGAATTGTTTGGTTGGTTTAGTTTGGTTCAATAAAAAATCTAACTATCGAATTTTATAACTTTTAGGCACCAAATATATATATATATAATGACCTTAAGAAATAGTTTAATACTACATAATTTTGTAAGTTACTAATTATTAGTTATAGCACAACAAAATAACAAATTCATATTTATATTTCAAATGCAAAATCCCAGAAGAAAAAAAAATACAATCTCTAATTGGTGATTGGTGAAGATTGAAGAACAGAGAAAAGAAACAAAACCCTTGATTTGGGGGAAATCACAAATTGGGGAGAAGAAGCCCTTGGCTTTTAATGATGAATCTAACTTTAAAAATAGCCCCTGTTGTGTTTAGTTTTAAAAAAAAATAAAATTGTGTTGTTGGCTATTGGGCTTGGATATTTGGTTAAGTATATAAAATTAATAAATTATTAGTAATTTTGACACACTCAATGCATGTACTAAAATTTTTATATTATAAAGTAAATAGAATATTTATTTTTTAATTATACTATAATTTTTTATTTATTCAATGTGGTCACTTGAACTTTAGGATCAATCAAAATAAAAAGTTAAGATAAAGTGAAATAATTGAAGAAAAAAAAAAGTAAATAAATAATTGTAAAGGAAAAAAGGTTATAAAGAGAAAGGGAAAAGGAAAAACTGCCTTATCATTATTTTATAAAGTTGGATTATCTTTTCAATTTATTTAAAAACATACTATTGGGGGCTGGTTCTTTTTTTATTTGGGTTATTAGCATCTACTATGGCTTTTAATGTGTGGACAATCTTTTGTTTGACATGCAAGATGAGATTTACAGACCAGCCCACAATTTATCCGAAACACGCACTATAGATAAAATTAATAGCTAATGAAATAGTAAGTTTGGGGTTGATCTCACCCCTCTTTGAATTTTGATTAGGCTACAAATATCAAAATTATCCCTCAAATTTACGCATTATTCCATTTATGCATTTCATGACTCTTCTAGCACAACAAAGATAATAATGTATATCAAACACCTCAACAGATATTATGAAAAATTGACATAATGGCTAATTCATGTGGCAATCTTTACTATCAAACATATTATAAATTTTCTAATCTCAATTTATCTACCACTATTACAATCTCCACCAACATTCAAATTTCAGATCAAACGTATATATATACTTATATATAATTCAGTAATTTGATTCGATTCGAATCGAAAAACCAACGCAAAAATAAAAACTAAATCGAATACTAAATTTCCTTTAAAGGATTAACCAAATATTAAATCGAATTTTTTGATCGATATTCAATCCAAATTGAAATTTTGATTTTGATTCTCTTCGATCAATTTATCTACATGAATATATTGAAATTTGCGACAACAAATGATAATCGCTGCATATAATGTATTTTTGAATAATTGTTTTATAGATCTCATAACTATTATTATATGAGAAAAGGATTATATAACAAAGGGAATTCTTAGTTAAACAAACAGTGCGTCAAACTTGGACCATTTTTATTTCTTTTCACTATTTTAAAATTGAAAAATTATCAAATTTTTTCATATATTTATCAAAAATATCACATGATTTTATTTTTAATTTTCCATATTATCACATTAATAAAATTTAAATTTGATTTCCCATATTAAAACATACATATAATTACAAAAAAACACATCCTATTAGATATAAAAAATATATAAATCACCTAAATTTCAATCCATATACCAATCCCCCTAAACATTATTTTCAAACAAAACATTCAAATTCAACATCATTTTCATTCTCAAACCTACAACTAATTTTTCAATTCTTAAAAATACTATAAATCAAAAAAGAAAATGAAAATAAATCCAAGTAGCCATTATAAGAACACTCAATGGAGCAACAACTTAGTGAACTACCATACACACACTCCTCTTTTACTCTTTTTTACTCTTTAAGCATCCATTTGTTTATGGAACTCCCATAACTGTATAGTTTATTTATTTGTAAATTATCAAAATATTTTCAATTTTCAAAATACAAACAAACAATCTATTGTATTCCCCAATTTCACCATCCAAAATACATCTAAAAATGTCCAAGATACCCTCATAATCAATTTCCTACCCATTCCCATGTCTAGCCCTTAATTTCTTGTTCACCCTACCCAATCTATATACACACACATACATAAATAATTTTAAAATATTAATTTCACCCAATTAACGTAACAAAAAAAATTATTAATTATGACATCTTATCTCCTCCCCAAACTTAAACAATTAATTTTTCCTAAATTCATTTTCCACCTACCACTCAAAATTCGATAAAACAACCATCACATTTTTCAATCCCATTTTCCAAAAATCATTTTGCCAAAATACTCCAATTTCATACACAAACAAACCCCATGTCTTTAAAAGACTATTAGCAGGCAAGAAATAGCAGCAACTACAAAGAGCTGGCATTGTAGGAAAGAACAAGATTCTTTGATTAAAAGGTTGACCCCCACCAACTACTTCAACAGTTCTCCATAGTCTACCCCCAAACAGCAAAACCCGTGTTTCCATTTCACCCCAGCAAAATATATAGGCTAGGGAGATAATCAAAACACAGGCCATCATCAAAGTACAACTTCCAATCCCCACCACCACGCAAAATATCCCCCCCGCCGCACCACAATATATCCGTACATCTGAATCCCATAATATTGTACAACCTACTTCACCTAAAACGCATGCACCCACAACACCGTCAGAGGGGCACAGTAAATCTTGCTCAACGCCCGCGGTGCAGTGAGCCAAGAATAACAGGGGGGGAGGGGTTCGGGTCTGCCCCATTACGGGGCGGATCCAAAACCACAGGTAAGAAGTCGAGCTTATCACAACTGAAGCACGAGTTCTGGAATCTCTTGACAAGTGCTTCTTGGCCCTGAAAAAGATTGTCAAAATTATTGTAAGTTAGAAAACGAACAGAAGATTCATAAATTATTTGAACGTCAAAAGAAGAAGATACACCTGAATCCTGGCCCAGGAGATCTGACAAATTTTTTTAGAGTTAACTGGCCCTCTATCTGTACAAACCATTCCCCATTTGAAGTTATTTAGTACGTTCTTGAACTTCAGGGCTGCAGCACCACTTGTGAAGTTGACAAAAGCATACCCCAGATTGTCTGTCGTTCTATTGTTTCCAACCCAAGAGCAAAAAAAGACAGAATCAATCATAAACAAAAATATTTGCTGTCTTAATGATATGATAAACCAAAGCCAGGAGGAATGAATTACTTGAAATCCATAGGGACATAGAGAAAGTCGTATTCAAGGGAGTGTTCTATGGAATACTTATCAAGGAATTTCAGCATAAAATCCCTCCTGGAGATTCATAAATGCAGAGAGAAGCATTACTGGTTACCAATATGCACACTTAAGGAAAATATTCATGAAATAAATCATTAGCATTAATTCATATGAAGCATTAAATGACATGTACAATAATTCATCATAATGAATTTGCATGAGAGATTGTGAAGGAAGGCATGCATGCATTGGAGAGATTAAAGGATCACAAGATAATGACACACATTTAATGCAGATGGGGACATAAAGTGAAGGAAAAAGTTAAAAAAGTTACCTCTTTTACGCCCTGTTCAGTCGCTAGACAATAAGAGTCAGAGAAAGACTAACACTAAGAAGTCTCATTACAACCAGTCGTATATCAGAGGTACAGAGATTTTACACGCCAAGGGAGACAAACATGCATTCCATATTAATGTTTCAGAAATTTTTGGAGTTAATCCCAAAAGGGTCCATTCTGGACTTCCATTCTCAATACGAAGTAACAAATAACAGACAACATATAAAAACTGCAATTTAGGTCACTCGTATGCACATTCAAGAATTGAACAATGCCTTGATGGCTTGATCACAGCCAAAAACCCTTAAAATACAGATAAAAACTTATTTTTTGCCAAAAAATATGCAAAAAAATTAGACGTAAGTGAAGCAAAGTTCATATATAGAGAATCAACCAGAAGGGTAAATGTAAAATACAGACGTGTAAGAACAGTATGACGAAAAACCAACAGTTACCTCAGTTGGTTAGGAATGTTCTTTATCATAACAGTGGTGCATGAGGAATGTGAAAAATCATCACCAGAAGTCGGCGGCGGCGGTATAGGTAATACAGATGGCAGCGAATGCGAGGCGCCGCCGTCACCAGAAACCTCGCAATCGGGCTTCGCTGATTTTCTGGGCCTCCATTCCTTCTTAACCGGCGGCTTCTTTTCCACACTAAAAGATTTTACAGCCCTCCGAAGCCGAGGGGGGAAAACCATTCTGCTACCCTTCTTAAAGACAACTAATGACGGACTCTTTGGAATTCCGCCTCGCCGACCCTCCACCTTATTCTCCGTCGATCTCTGTATATTTTCCCCGTGAATATTCATATCATTCCCGCAGCCCAACTCCTTTATTTCACTCCCAGAACTCGATTTCTCGGCTTCCGCCGCCTTGTAGAAATGCTCATCAGCCGGAAAAGAAGCATAGTAAAAGGGCTGCTCCCGCAGTGCGTATACGTTGTAGGGGACAAGAGCTTGATAGCTCGGCAGACGATGTGAGTAATAGCAAGGCTGGTGGTGCGGAGGTTGAGACAATAGCTCCTGCGGTGGCGTGCCGGTATATGCCGCCACCTGCGGCGGTGGAAGTGGAGCTGCGGGCGGCTGAGAATGTGAAGGAAAGATAACTTGTGCGACGAGTTGTTGGGGTTGCAGAGGCGATGATTGTGCGGTTGGCCTCCATTCTTCAGCTTTTGGATTCAATGGTCTGCGGAGTTTGATGCACATGGCGAAAAATGGAGCAAAGAAATGGAGCAAAGCAAAAAGGGATGTTTTCTAACTGTAGTACGAGTTGAAACTGAGGCCTTGTTGTCTTGCGTTTAGACCATTTTTCAGAAAAAAATTTTGGGAATAACTATTTAGGCCTTATTCTCCTATTGTTGATATCGACTAATATAAAAAAAATTAATT
>JACGDI010005455.1:1167785-1178568 GCA_014898725.1 Jacaranda copaia | reverse complement strand
ATCTATTCAAATACAAACTTATTTTCACTAATTAACTTTTTAAATATTAAAAATAATGAAAAATAAAAAATGAGAATAAAGATAAAACCAAACGGGCCCTTAATATTTTAAGCTGTAGTTTTATTAGATAAAAGTTGGAATTAATTTAAATCAAAAAATTAAATTGTAATAAAATAGAATAATATATTATTAATAAAATCAAAAGTAATATTTAATTAAATACCAATTTACAAACCTAAACTTAAATAATTTTAAATTCGATTCAACTCGATTTGTGCTCGAATTTATTTGTTTGCGCTTTAATCTAAACCAAACATGTCTTTGTGCTTTCTTTACATGAAAACACACACTGTCTCCCACTGCACGTAAAGATTCACTGTTTCCACTCCGCTTCTGGCAATGTTTTTTCATGACTGTTCTCCTCTCTTTTCATGCATGCAGACTCGAAACATTTTCTCGACAGTTCGAAAAGTTGCTATTTTCTCAGCTTTGTTTTGCTTGTTAACTGCTTGCTGCCCATTTTGTCATTTTGACCCTGAATTCATATCCCTCTGATCCAAAGATTTTTGCCTTAGATGAGTGAGCGGGTTGACCATTTCCTCTTTCAGCTTAAGCATTTGTCTAACCAGCAAAAGGAAATTATCAAAAAGGAAAAAGGTGATAACTTTGAAGCATTAAATATATATATATATATATATTTATGCTGCTGATGCAAACAGAATATGTGTCATTTCTATGTATATTAGAAATGAAGCCTTGAATATATTAATTAGTACCCGGTTGGATATATTTTTAAGGGTTTTTTTCATTTTCATATAAAAATAAAAATTGAAAGAATAGTTATAGTTTGAAAATAAAAAATGAAATTGTATTTGGATGTTTTGTTGGAAATAATGATTGGAATATGTATAGGATTGAAAAGTTAGTAGATTTGTATTTATTTATGTTTGAAAAGATTTATTTTTTTTAAATATATATGTATATTTTATTAATTTTAAAATAATAGTAGGTATTTTATGTCAAATTAAATTTAAATTTGATTGATGTAGTAGAAAGATGATATGGTAGGTTTAGAAAGGGTTCAAAATGAAAATAATGAATATTTGGAATGAAAATAGATAGAAAAGTGATGATTTTTTATTTTTATTTTGTGTTAAAAATAAAAAGAGGCGTTAAAACTTAAACAAACGTGCCCTTACTTTAACTTCAAATTCAATTTGTACAATTTACGTACATAAAACATGAGACTGGAAGTTTGAACTTAGTAAATTTGTGACGTGCTCTAATAAAAAAAAAATCAATTTATACAATAAGTTAGGGTTTGGTTCGCATTGCTTATAAACCCCATTTTCATTCTTTAAACTATTTAAAAATAAAAATTTATCAATTTGATTTTTCTCAATTTTCATGAAAAATACTATTTTTTTTTTCATAAAAATATATTATCTGATAACTTATTTGCATTATCTTTCTATTACTAGTACCTATTATTATTACTTCTAAGTGGTATCCTCACACCTACTACTCATACTTTATGTGAAAATGCACGACTTTTATGTGACATTTTTCTTCATTTAAACACATTTTTATTTTAAAAGTTATATAACCATTATTTTAAAACAATATATTCATATACAAATTAATTTTTGAAACATTTTTATTTTAAAAGTTATATAACCATTATTTTTAAACAATATATTCATATACAAATTAATTTTTGAAATATTTATTTAACTACCTTTTTAGTTTTTAAAAAATAATAAAAATAAAAATAAAATTGAATTGCACAAAACATTTGATAACTTTTTCTCAAATTGAATAAGGGCAAAAAGGGACATGCGAATAAGTTCATGCATATATACATACGTGCGAAATACAATCATCATCGCAGAAGTGGAAACGTTTGGCGTTCCTTTTTGAACCAACACTCTTTTCAAGTTCCAAGAACCTCCTCACCGGACGAGATGGTTATCAACAATAAATTTATAATTCTAAAAACAAATATCCATTATTATCTCTCTCTCTTAAAAATTTGTAATGACTAATTTATCTTTTTAATAAAATAATATTATTTTATAATAAAAATCAAATCAAGTAATTTAAAACATAATTACACAAGTTTTATGCATATAAGTAGCTCATTCGAGTTTGAACTTCTAACCTTCCTAATAATATGATAGACTTATGCCGCTGAACCACTGAGCCACTCTCCACTAGCCTCACCATTATTATTTCAAAACGATTAAAATATATATGTATCTTGAAAAATAAAAATATAAAAGGAAACAACCTATAAAAGGGGTTTTCTTAATTTATTCTAAAACCTTTTTCACATTTTTATGCGATTTAAAAATCAATCAAATTCTATCAATTTTCACAGAAGATATCGGTCATTTTTATTTCAAAATATTCTCCAATAGCTCTATCTTCAATACTCGCCCTCTTCGCATTTCAAATCCATACTCTCTTCATACTAAAAATTCATTTCTCCTTG
The DNA here is from genome assembly GCA_014898725.1 of Jacaranda copaia. Taxonomy (NCBI): domain Eukaryota; kingdom Viridiplantae; phylum Streptophyta; class Magnoliopsida; order Lamiales; family Bignoniaceae; genus Jacaranda; species Jacaranda copaia. Next base: position 1,176,074 of record JACGDI010005455.1, on the reverse strand, counting down.
TATTTAAAATCCCTACTCTTTTTGCACCTAAAACTTCTACTATAGATAAAAATGCACAATTTGTTATGTGGAAATTATTCTTTAAAAATATATACTTTAAAGTATTTTTTAAGTTTATACTATTATTGTTTTCAGACAATATATTCGAATATAATTCATTTTTGAAATAATTTTTTAATTTAAAAAATTACAAAAATAAAAATTAGTAACGAAAACATTCCGAAACACGATGGAAAGAGTTTAGCTAAGGTCGTAATTCCTTTTGATTACTCATTTTAGTTGCGTCAAGTTGGGTCCACAACAGACCCCACATATCACTTATTGTGGGACCCACTAAACTGAAAAATGAAATGCCAGTATGCCACGTGTCCCCAATTGATATTTGGAGGGTAATTGCGATGGCTTCTACCATTATAAAAGTCACTCAAATAATTCACAAGAAACTTTGTTTGGATATACTTTTTTGTTTCGAGAGAATATAATTAAATATATTTTATTTTTTTTAAAAAATATATATTATATATTTTTTATTATTATTTTAATATAAAAATTTGTTTAATTTTATTTTTATTTTAAAAATTTAATAAAAAAATATTAATTTAACTGTAATAGTAAAAAATATTTTCTCAAAATATAATAAATATATCAAAAAATATTTATCACACTTTTAAATAATTTATTTCATTAAAATACATAATAAAATTAAACAAAAAGCATGCCCAAATATACCCAGAAAATTTTGAAAACAATAGTAAAATTAGATTTTCCTAATTTAAAAGAATTAAAATAAAATAATCACTTTTAATATAAATTTATTTAAAAATTAAATTGCAAACACTCCCTTCGTGTCGTTTTGTGGCATCAGGAGATGTTGCGACGCAGTTTCAGTAATCATGAAAGAGGCAGCAAAAAGAAAAATCTCATGTCAGTATATGGGACAAGATTTGCTGACTGCTACGAACAAGTTGATATTATTTTATCAGGAAATTTTACATTATTTATTTAAATTATCATTTTAGACATATTTATGCATGTATTAAAATTAATATATTTATTATATAATATTAATTTTTTAATATTTTCGATATACTTATTTAAATTTTAACATAAACAAAAATAAAAAATTAAAATAAATTGGGGTAATATGGAGTCGCTGAATTGCAAAATCATAGACTCTACATAAACTACAATTATGAAGGGTATTTTAGGCACATTACTAAAAAATACATAAAAAAGAATTAATATTGTATTAATAATGTAAATATCAATAAGTCTATGAATTATTTAATATATAATTAGCAAAATCATAAAATAAAATACATTATTGTTTTATACAGCTAATTGAATTATAGTTCATCAATAGAGAATATTTTCAAGAATGGTTAGGCCAGTTTGGTTTTATTTACATTTCAAATTTCCATTTTCATTATTTTTAAAATTTAAAAAGCTAATAAATGAAAATTAGTTGAAAATGAGTTTGTTTTTAGATAGATTGTTGGAAAATTAGAAAAGATATATAAATTATTGAAGAATGTATTTTAAAAATGAAATGAAAATAAAAATGATGTTAAGTGAAAATATGTAAAAAGTTATGTGTTTTATTACTGGGATAGTAAAAAATGTGAAAATGGGTTTTGAAAATGAAACCAAACGGGCCCTTTTGGACTCCACGGTGGACTCTCTTATTGAACAAGTGGGAAATAATCCACATTAAATAGGCTTTCACCAAATTTTAGATGAGGCCAAGTGCCTTATGTACAGAGTTATAAATAATTGACCCAAAATAGAAGGCCCGGTTAAAGCCCAAAGGCCCAATAGCAGCTATATTTCTGATTTCTCTGTAAAGTCCAAATAAAATTTTGATTGTGCTCTTAATAATTTTATGTTGGCAATTAATTAATCAAGAGTATTGATTCGAAATTTTTTGAAATAAAATTTTTATTGTGGCTAGTTTATTAGCATTATAGACTATTCTTGTTTATTTGGAATTATGCAAGGATTAAAATTTTAAATACTATAGATTCTAAAATGAAAAAGAATAAAGCCACATCATCTTTTCCCTTTTCAAAAACTACACATTCTTGATAATATTTTAGGACTCAATGATTGAAAAAATAAAAAAATGTTGTAAATTATTAATTGGGATCCAATTTATGTAAAAGATTTTATTATTTATTATTTTTCTTGAGCACTTTAGACACCATCATGATGTAGCTTTACTGCCTAATCTTTTGGTAGGTAGTTGTAGAATTATGGCTCATAAAGGGTTGAATAATTTCTTGTATTATGAGAAGAAAAATAATGTTAAATATAATGGAAAAAGCAAACTAAAGAAATGGTTGGAGATTGTCTCCTTCTAGAGGAACCTCATGTTTAACTTGGTATTGCCCTTGTTCAAGGTTAGGGTCTCAAACTCCAATATACCAAGCTACCTACTTCATCATCCCTTGTCAAGACTTAAGTCATCTAATTTTTCCTTTTTTTTAATAATATACCAAATATTTTAAATGAATTTCGATTCAAAAAAGACGATCTTGAGAGGATTATTTTAGTTTATAATTCAACTAAAAGCAATTTACTGAAATTTCTTCGATCTGATTGGTTTATTGATGTTCTATATTTTATAGATTTATTTAAATAACGTGCAGATATATAATATAAAATTTTCTCATTTCGGAAAGAGTTTTAATGCAATGGGATTAAGAATGAATTGGCATTTATTGAGAAAACATTGTGAGGGAAAAAGAGAATTAGCCAAGAAATATGATTGTGAAGGAGAAATGGACACCTCCAAAGGTGCTCATCGTCTCTATCAAAACAATCCATATCAAGGAACAAGTCCACATTCTAGACTTTCAAATCTTGATCACTTGGGTGTGGGCATGGTAATAGACCTTGTGCAATCTTGGAAATGGGCATGAACATTAAAGGGTTTCTAGTGGTCAAAAAGAATTTCATTCATTAAAAATTTAAAAAAAAACCCACATAATTACAAAAAAGAAAAAAGAAATTAATGAAATGATCCCAGCCCACCAAATATCATCACATCACACAATTGGATTTTCTTTTTTCTTTAAAAAAAAAAGAAAGAAATTGTAGGGGACTTGGAAAGCACCATGATGAGGGTCTTTTTTTGTGGGCTTTTTTTCTTTTTTTTCCTACTTTTTGGAAATTGGACCAGCAGTGCAACAATTTCTAACAACTAATAATAAATTAAAATTCAATGCACACAATTGAGACATTTGTGTGTCACATTTAGTAGTTTTTAAAATTTAAAAGTATTACTATAATATAGGAGCAATATGGAAACCCGAGAAAAGGCACAATAATTAAGTTAGATGGATTGACTTTTATTTTTCCACAATGTTGAAGAGGGGCACTTACACAATTATTGTAGCAATGAAGTATTTCAAGTGTTGAGGGCGGCCTTGTCTGCCTTTGGACAACCCTTATGTTGGAAATGCTCATAATTCTGCCCAACATATGGCGGCACTTCATTTAATTATGTGGGCTGCCCTACATCTTCGTCGAAACCGAAGGATTTCAACTGTGATCAAATTTATTGTTAAATATAAAATTCAATTATATTGAAACGACACATCAAAAAGTAAAAAAGAAGAATATTTATGAACTGTTTTAGAATTATCGATTTCTCTGATATGAGATAAGATCAGATATCATTAATATTAATGTAGAATTCTTGATCGGTTATAAAATATGCGAACACGCAGATGTACACGTGCAAGTTTGAATTTAGTACGATCATTAATAAATTTACCGTGTGAAAAAGATAGATCTTAATGGTGCATGAAGCATAGGTACGTGGATGAATTATTTCCCATGCAAAATGAGAGAACATTCTCATGCCAATTCATGTGCCCTTTTTAATGTAATTTAAGGCTCTGCTCAGAAGCATGAGTTGTAAGAAAGTGAATGTTTGGTGGCTAAAGCTGGATGTGATACTGATATCAAACAATTCAACAGCAAGGCTGGATGAAATTAAATGGAAAATATAGTACATATACATTTTTATAAATATTGATGTGGTTGAGAATGAGGCCATACATATATAAAAATTAAAATAGAGGATTCGGTTGGTAAAATCTACTAGTTTGGTACGGTAGATGCTAGTGTTCTACATCGATGAAATAAATAAGTTGTGGTTTTGGACAATGCTCACCTCTTGAGTTAGCTTTTGAGGTTGAATTAAACTCAAGGTTTATTCTTTGACATGGTATAAGAGCCACCATTCCCTATGTTGTGTTACCCAGTGTTGTTGGGCTATCCATTTCATTTTATTAACACGAACATGTGTTAGATTGTGTTGGATGACAACTATAGCTTTTTAGTGTTTGAATCGGGTTTGTATTTAAAATATATATATATATATATATATAGTAAGTAATGAGAATAATTAGTATGCTTATAAGTCTAGAAGGTTGATAATTGCATATCTCATACTTCACAATGGAAAATTATTTGTAACACGATAAAATTGATTTAGCATTTTCTTTTAATTTTCATCTCAAATTGAGGATTCGTACGATGCCACATTTTTTGTTTAATATTTGATAATTACTTTGGGAGCATTTGGTTATATTTTTCTAAAATAAAATTATTTTAGAAAAACATAATCAAGTATACATTCATTTTTCCTCCAAAACACTAAAATTATTTTTTCCAAAATTTCCTTTCCGGTACTTTATTATCCCCAAAAAATTTTCGTTTTTCAATATATACATACATATATCATATATATATTTTATTATTATTCTTATAATAAAAAAAATTACTCAATTTTATTTTCACCCAAAAATTCAACAAGAAAAAAAAAATCTCTCTCCTTAAACGTAAACAAATATATTAATATTCTCCAAAATAAATATAATTTTTAATTATTCGCCAAAACATAACCAAAAATTCATTACATTATTCAACACAACTTTCACGTTTTTCAAAATTACTTATAAATACAGTTTCATTCCCCCAAAACACATATCATAATCAAACCTAAAACATATCCGGACATTACCTTTATGTTTATGCACAACGTTTGAATATATTAGGTTGTGACATTATTATGGAGTGTGGGCAAATTTTTTAATATTAATAATATGTAATATAACTCGACATTGACACGTTAACACGTGCAGTTTGTAATGTTCAATCATTATGACAGAAAAATTCGAAAAGCCAAATCAAAATCCCTGGCTGAAATTGGATTCTAGTGAAGGAAAAATGCATGAAATATGAATAGGCTCTTTCAGGCAATGCAACAATTAGGCATGTTACTCGAGTATGAATTGTCTTTGTCCTTGAAACCCTTACCATGCAAATATTCAAATTGGTCCCAAAAAAAATTAAAGGCAAAAATTGCATTTTGCTTTTGTTTCCTTTTGTATTTTTGTTTTATGTGCGTATTTTATTTTGAATATTTGTATTTTTGTCAAGTATATTTGATGCTCAATCAATTATTTTTATAAGAAAATATTTAATACCCGTTTAAATCATCTATTTCACTATATGTTTGTTTCATCTTGTATTCTATTATATGGATATGCGACAAGTGTTTTAGATATTTTTTTATAAAAATAATTAATTGAGAATTAAATATACTTGGCATATATATATATCATATTGGAATATAAAATAAAATACAGAATTGAATAGAGGATCCAAAGTGATTTGATACATATGTCACATATTGATAAAATGGAATAAAAAGTGAAATAAAGAATGAAATAGAGTAATTAAAATGTTTATCAAAACGAGAGGACTTGTAATACTTCAAGTAATATTTAGTGTGAAAAACGAAGTGTACTCGTATAAGGAAGCGTGGGTATATATGATACTTATAATAAATCAATTACTAAGATTTATATTATAGTGTGAAATTTCTTTTTTTCTCTTTACAATAAAAACAATAAATTGTAAGAAATATATTCGATTGTACCATATTTCCTTAATTTTGTATTAGAGGAAGTCTCGCCATCTCGAAACATTTTATAAATTATTTCCTATCTCTTACCACTTAAGTATTTATGTGCTTTTATTTAAGGATAAAATGTATGCCGGTATGATAATCTTAAAGAGTCGATTCTTTTACGTGTGGTGATAAATTTAAAAATTAATATCATATACTGATAAATAATTTTTAGCCATTCATTAAAGTAGGCAAATATTGGAACATTTGGTGACATATCTATAAATATATATATATATATTTTATTTATATATTCATATGTAGTATTTATAGTTTATTGATATTCGAATTTCAATCTCCGTATATAAAAGTACGATGGTGATGTCATTAGACTGGTTAACTAATCAAATGTATAAAGTATACAAACATTAAAATTTTGGAAATTTTAATTTTGAACTTCTAGAAATTCAGCTAAACCTAATGTTTTTTTGTAGTTTTTATACGAACTCTGTTACGTGGGTTCATTGTATATATTCAGCTTCATCCAAGCAAAATTAAAGAAGAAAATTCAGTAAGTCTAATTATTTATTATAATTAATAGATCTACTACTTTAATAAGTGCTTTTACACCTATTTATAGTCTTGTTTAACCAAATTATTTACAGAACAAATTCAGGAAATTAGGAGCTGAAAATGACGCTGCACCAATTATATTCTTTGCAGCTAAAGCTAATAATTAATCGACATCTTCAGCAAAAATTTAAAATAAAAAATAAAAATTAATCAACATATTCAACACGTTTAAGGAAAAAAAAAATCCAAACCTTAGTGCGACTTTACCTATGGAAAAATTCTATCAAAAGTTAGTGGGATTAAGCCCAAAACTTTAATAATGCAAAATTGCCCAATTTTGTCTAATTACTGTCAGAAATATATATAAATGACGAGAAATACATTTCTATTATGTTATTAGTATTTGTATTTGCTCGCCTAATTTGCCTAATTTGATTGAGAAAGTATCATCGGATTACCTTTTCACTTCGATCAATCACATAGTTACAAAATGGAAAAAACTTATTTCCTCTAACTTCAATGTCATATTCAATGTTTATTTCTCATTTAAAAGTTTAAATTGCTAAATTTAATAGAATTATTATGCTTACTTAAAAAAAACAATATGGATTAGCTTGCAAAGTTAAGAAAGACCTACGGCTTGAATCTCGATATATTTTTTGTTTGATTTTATCATATATTTATCATGTATTTTGGGAAAATAAATTATTGGAGAATATGAAAGTTATTTTTTGGTATGTTTGTTTATATTTTAGAGTAGATATTTTTTAGTGTAACAGTTAAATTAATGCTTTTTTGTTGGATTTTTGGAGTGAAATGTAATATGATGATTTTTTTAATATTAGAATAACAATAAAATATATAATATATATAACATATATATATTGAAGAATGTGCGTTTTTAAAGAAAAATAAAAATATGTTTAGTTATATTTTTCTAAAATAATATTATTCTTGTGAAACATAATGAAACAAAACCTGTATATTTATATATAGGGATAATTGTATTATACCCCCAACTTATAACCCTCATTACATATTGCCCCACAATCATTGTCAATATACAATTTTATCCCCTAAACTAATAAAAATATTCGTCAATACCATATTTGCACTATTCCGGTAGAATGTAACCAATGATCATTCGACACGTGGGCTAAAGGCAACGAAATATTCTTGTTTGATTCCACCGAAACGGTGCAAAATGTGGTGTTGATGAATATTTTAATTAGTTCAAAAAATAGAATTGCACATTTTAATTAATTTAAAAAATAAAACTATACATCATCAATAATTAGGAGTCAGTATATAAAGAGAATCATAGATTGAAGAATTTAATACAATTAATTCTTATATATATATATATATATATGAAGCCTTAGTTAATAAAAATTTAAAATTCCAATGTGAAGAATAATACCAAAATGGGGCAACCGCACATGAATCAACGCTGAAGTTCGAGAACCAATGCTAATACCAAATAAGTAATTATATATATACGTATGTATGTATGTATGTATGTATGTATATGTCTTTTCCAGCTAAAAATCATTTAATACGGACCTTAATTATTGCCTGCCATTGACGGCTAATATTTAAGGAAAAGTGAATATAAACATATTATATATATATAAATCTGTCTCTGTGTGTGTGTGTGTGTTTGTGTGTGTTTTGATGGCTGCCTGCACAGCTGCACTTACAAATCAAATCAAGATCTTTCGTACCATTCTTGTAATCTTTGTAAATGGGGTTCCTTTTATACTTTTTAGGCATGAAATGCAATTAACTGTTTG
>JACGDI010005455.1:1149026-1167433 GCA_014898725.1 Jacaranda copaia | reverse complement strand
ATCATTCATTTTATTTGATGCGGCTCGCGATCTTGAGATCTAGATATCGAACTCAATTTTCAAAATTTTCAAAATGTGTCTGCTCTTGATCTCGACCTCGAATTGAATCTCACTTCGCACAAGGAATTGGAGTTCTTGATTTGACCATAAGAATATACATCAGGTTAGTTAAGATCGTCTTCAACTAAGGCCTTTCGATACTTAAATTAGTGTATGATTAAATGAGAGCTTAAATATAAAATCAAGAACTCAAGTAAGTAATGACAAAGATAACATGATATAATATTGTGTAATTTTCTCGTTTTATAGGCATTGATTGTCCTTTTTCATACGGATCGAGGTGGCAAATTGCTGTTCATCATATTTGTAAATGATCAACGATTCGTAATTCGAATCAGAACTTGAATTGATTGGAATTTTAATAAGTCTTGAACCGACCCAAATAAACAAAAACGAATTATCATCATATTATAGTATTTTTGCTAAAATTCATCGACGAAATGATCTTTTTTAACTCTTCTCATGAATTACCATCTTCATTATTTAAAAGAATTTGATGCTTTCAAAAGTCTTGTCCTATGTTGGGTCGACTTGAAAACCGTCTACTAAACTCTAAACTTCTATTCAAAAGCTTAAACTTTTGACTAATTAATTTTGTTGACATGAATATCCAAGAATGTGTCGCCATTCTAATATGTTGTTAGTCAAATTTTCATTATTCATCCATATAAAGTTTGGCCAATTATTCGAATTGTTTGGCCAAACACTTATATACATCAAGTTTGAAATTTGAATCCAAATAAATTATTAATGGTATTTATCTTTTTTTTTAAAAAAAATTCATATACAAAAATAATCGAACAAATATTTTTTTTAACATCATATTTTGGATTGAGTTCATTTGAGAAAAATCTATCTAATCCTACATAAACCTCAAGAGAACTTTTTTTCAATCTCAAATCATATAATTTCATGAAAAAAGAGAGGATATTTGTACTCGTTGTGTTGCATAACCATGCTGAATATGCTATATTAATCCATTCCATGATAAATTCTGAGATACGAATTTAAAAATTTTCAAAATCTAAATTCACTTTATTTTACTTATAGTGATACAGACACTTTGAAAATAAAACAAATTCAAATTAATAAAACATGGTGGCATACTAAAGAAAAATAGTGATTTTTCTTAGGTATGAATCTAAAAAATTTCACAATCTAAATTCACTTTATCTCACAAACAGACACTTTAAAAATAAAAAAAATTCAAATTAACGAAACATGGTGACATACTAAAGAAAAATAGTGATTGGACTCGTACATGCATAATGTTAAAATATATAGTTTGTTGATATGTCAAAATAATTTAATTTGTCTTATGGGGTAAAATATTAAATACTTAAATGACATATTGTTGACCTAAGCAAGAAAGTGGGTGTCACGTTTGCTCGATCGAGAGAGTAAATAGTGTTTAATTTATGAACGTATTTTCTTAAAATATGTTTTGTAGAGTCATTAGTGATAAACTTTTAAGACCTAATTAGCCGCTTAATGAAGTAGGATAAGATTGATTTTTAGGCACTATCATTTATTTCGTTACGTGTTTTATCTCTTATTTTAATAGGACGTATATATGTCAAATGTATTTGATTTTCAATTAATTATTTTTATAAAAAAATTTAATATACGTATTATTTATTTGTGTAATAAAATAAATGATGAAATATAAATTAAAATAAAAAATTTAAACCGCTAATATATAGATTTCCACTAAGTTGTATATGTCAACTCCAAGGCTCAAAACATGGAAAGTCAAATTCCATTTAGAAATATTACAATAAGTAATTTGGGCCTTTTCATGTTTCATAATTTTTGTTGTAAGAATTAATTAATCAATTAAATAAATTGTAATAAAAACTCAATCTTGAAAAGGATTGTTGCTAATGTGCCATGATTTGTTGGAAGAAAATGACTTCCACCAAAAAATTCCAAATAATGTATTACACTTGTTTTGTTATATTCAAACCATTGATAGGGACCTTTATTCATTTGAGTACTTCATTTTCAATTCTTATTCTTTAGTTTGTCAAACTATTGAGGGAGGCAAGTTAGATGCACATCCCTTCATCATAATCATCTTATTTACTCTCAATTTTTGAGGATATTCTTCTTGTTAAATATATAATTCAGTTACGTGTGAAAATGAAATTTTATTATCGATAAGAACAAATTAATTGATTGAAATTGAGAGCAGTTAGGGCAACAAGAATTTCTTATCTTAATAACTTTTGAAAGCCGAAAATAAATAGAGAAATAAAAGAACTTATGAAAGTTGAGCATGCGAAAAAAATAACTCATATGTCATGATCGTTCTTAAACTCTTGTACACTTATATAATTGTTATATTTTGATGGGACTAAATGCTTTTTTTATGTAATTTGTATAGATATAAAGTATAATCAGACGGGAATGACTTTTACTTAACTCTAAAGAAAATTCCTCATAGATAAAATTTATCCTTTAAACACATTTCAATCTCGCCATTGACTTGTTCTACTGATAAATAGTGTAGCATCTTTAAATTGTTAATTTGTTAGGGAAAATCGCATCTTGATTGGTAGTTTTTATTGATGACTTATTACAACACTATCATATAAACGATCTCACAGTTCTCTATCTAACCTATTAGCCTATTGAGTTTCTTAAACAACTTAACTCACAAATATATTTCATTAGGTATATTGTAATCATTTATACAAATACAAAAATAGGTGTGACATTCCTCAATAATTTCGTAATCATCCATCATATAATTGAAAAGAATTTATTTTAATATGAAACAATGATAAAAAAAGACCAACCAATTTCGTCAACTGATGTTGCTCCCCGAATATGTCACAAGTAATGCCCACCATACAATCATCAGACATGGGCACAAACTGTGTCAACCCCAGAAGAAAAACCTCAGACAGCTACGTCCACCATACGAGGTGGATACACTCGCAGATCAACATTTCCCTCACAATCTTGGCCGGTGATCTTTGTGGACTTTGATATCAATATTTTTGTTTTTTTTCTAATTTTCTAAATTCCTGTTTAAATCCCACATGGCGCACTGAGCCATAGCAACTAATACATCGACAAGTGTCCTTGGAATAATGCAAATTTTCCACAATTATTAAGCAAAATCAAGCAATCAATCAATTCTTGATATTGTTACTATATATTTTATATGTGACGTATCAAGTTTAGAGCTGGCAAAGATTAGGGCTGACAACGATGCAAATTTGGGTCAATTGTCTGAAGCAATGTGCATATATAATATTATTCTGTCAAACAAACTCCAATAATCACTTAGTATTAAAATAAAGGGAAATAAGGATTCAAATGGATTATGTTATCATAGTAAGGGTAACTACTTGGGAGTTTGGTGATAACATTATAAACTATATGTATGTCAGATATATCAATAATATTTTAATTAATCAAATAGTCTTTGGTTGATTCAAGACCAATATCATTAAATTATGAAATATGTTACGAAAATTTGGCTGTCATCTATCAATATTTTCTTTTTATTATTCTGAATACGATAGGTTTGTGAACTTCAATGTTATTTAATCTACATTACAATCGAATCATATTTGTGTTTATGTTGAGTTCTTTTATAGGATGAGAAAGAAAATATATTATTAATTTGAAATTACCCAGATGAATATGTAAAAGAAAAAAATTATTATGTGGATTGAAAATTTAAAGATTGAGTCTTAGGAAAGCCCTAATATTTTTATGAAATTTATCATTGGATAATCAAAGAGTATAGTTTTACTTGAAAAAAATCATAAAAGAATGTGCTTGGTTCAAAGTATACTAACCTTGGTTTCAAGATTTATTGACTATGTTTGACAAAATCCATGTACAAGAAATTAAGGTTATGGCAAGCAAGTTTTATACCAAATGGATTCAAAAAATACCCTTAAAATGTAAATAAAACTATATAAAATCACACTAACAATGAAAGAAAAATAATAATAATTTTGGCTCTTTTTCAGCTGGACCAAGAAAAAAGAAAAAGAAATGGCAGTGTGACACAGACCCATGCTTAGGATCTTAGCTAATAGACAAGGGAAGATCCCATAAAAGAGAGCAAGGTCAAAAAGAGGAGACACGGTGTATATCAATAGAGAGATGGACCCCACAGAGGTGACTACTACTGCCAAGAGCTTTGACCCCCTCCCCTTGATTATCATCACAATTGAAACCCTAGGAAAACCAAATCCCTGAAAGAGGAAAATCATTGCACCTAAATTGACCAAATTACCCCCCAAGAATTTCTGGCACTGCACTTGTGGACCATTTTTTGAGTCAAATGGTCTTTCTTCGTGGCCTCATTTTGCTTTGGCATGCATTCTTTAATGGACTCATCAGATTTTCTTCAAAAGAATCAAAAACCAGTCCTATTTTATCTTAATTATGGATTGTAATAAAATAAATATTTAGGTTATAGAGAAAAGAGAAGGACGAGTAAACAAAGTGGGCAAGAACAAGAAACACAAGGGCATCTTTTTTAACTAGCTTTCTCTCCTTTTTATGTGTTCATATACAACTCTCCCTCTGCCCCAATGCCCCCTCCCCTCTCTTTCAATGCATTCAAAAGAAAAGCAAGTGTCCCTCTCCCTCTCTCTCTAGTCTTAAGACAGAATGAGTGACATCATTTTTGTACCTTATATTAAAGAAACACAGAGAAAGGGGGAAAAGAGGTTGGGTGGGGGAGGGGGATTTCATATCAAGGAAGCTTGGGAAATGGAAATCTTAACAAAGAAATTTTCATAATTTTGACAACCTATCCAACCTTTATCCCTGTAAACTGTACACTTCATTATTCAAATCCCCCTCACAAATTTTGAATCTCTTTCTTGGGGTAACAGTTGGTTACTCTGTTCCCTATACTATCTTTCAAATCTTCACATTTCACCAAAAATTACTTTTAAAACAAAAAAAAAACAAGGACTCCAAAAAACCAATATTTTCCATCCCCAAATTTCCATGTACAAAAAGAACTTCCCTTCCAGCAATGGCTGATCCAGAAAAAACTCAGCCCTCATGCAGAAACCGCAATTCGTCCTCCTGCCGACCCCAACTTTGCTATCCTCAGACAGTTTTTGATATTGTAGCAGGGGGGATTCTAGATTCAATGAAGAATCTATGAATTTTTCTTGATAGTGTAATCTCATTGGACTCACCTGTCCTCAATAAATATTCTCCCAACAAAATCTCGAAATCTTTTGGAATATAGTTTTGGATCGACAGCTGAAATTGAGGTAGGGTCGACTTGTAAGGATTTGTATGCATGTTCAAGCTTCTTGCTGATGTCGTAGTCTTGTAAAATATCAATGATCCCAAAGTAGAGGACTACTTCATAGATTTCACCACTGCAGGGAGGTGTCAAATGGCTAAATCCACCAGGAGTGTACTGATCGAAATCACTTCTTCGAACCACTCGCTCTGCTCGTGCTGGCATGTTGGCCCCTAGCCTGATCAATGGTTTCCTGATAAAAGTAAACTACAGATTCAGAACTTCACCAAGAGCTACATATGTATAGACATATCAAATAAATATTTCTCAAATCATCAGCAATCCTCAACATTTTGCTACACATGGTCTGACAATATTAAAAGAAAAGGTACTAAAGACTTGCCCTTATCCAGAAAAGCAATCAAAACACCGTGCTCTAAACATACGCCACAAACAACTGTATTCTAATTAACAGCCTATACAATATTGCCAACCAGTTTGAAGGCCCATCCGATTATTTAAACTACCATTCCATAATTCAATGGAAGAAAAATTATTGATCTCAACCCAAGCCAAATCAAACACTCATAATGCAGTTTTCTATTAATATATTAGAAAAAAATCACTTTGGCTGTACCCATTAGAGGTGTCTGATCCTAAATATCTGGGAAATCATAACAAATTTTGCATATATAAGCAATGAATTCTTACAAAGACAACCCAAACATCTACAGAATATTATATGCTTAAACTATATACCTGCCAGCTAAAACCCGATCCCTATCTTGTAGTTCTGCTTCGAGGAAACGACGGCCACGCATGAACTTTTCATTTTGATATGAATCACTTTTCCCTAAGGAGCAAAAAGTTTGATATAAGCATCTTCATGTCCCACAAACTAATCTATCAATAATGAAAGAATTTGCCATGATTAAATACCTCGCAACAAAAAAGGGGACAGACCAATTTTGTCCCCAGTACTAACATCGCGAAAATGGAGACCAACTAAGAGACTGTAATCCATTATTCGTTCTGCCTCCAGGAACTCACAATCACGATCGATTTGTCTGGAAAGATGATTTAGCAAATCAGGAAAATGCCAACATCACAAGATAGTGTAATCATATACAAAGAAGAGATATGCCATACTAACTTGATTAGTTCTTGGTACCAACTGGTTTGCAGCCGAAATACGTAGTTCAGATCAAGGTCCTTTAGAGTTGTGGTTTCATCAATCTCCCCCTCAGGCTTATAAGTTGTGCGGCCGTGAGATGATCCTTTCAGATCAAACCTTCTATGTATTCGATACTCCGAACAGAACAAATTTCCCATTACAATGAACCGGATCTGATTTATGAAAATGTGATATCAATTGGTTATATGTCAAGAGCCTCCAAACATAACCAGAAGCCCGAAAATAGAGCAACGGCCACATACCTTGATGCCACCAACTGGTTTGACACAATGGACTCCGTAGAACTTTGTCACAAGAGAATTTTCGTACCGACAGACATGCTGGTAATAACTAGGAAGCATCTTAATAAGCACCTGAAGAAACAAATAACCAAACTTCAATTTTGTAATAATCATTGACCAGGGGATGGTGTGATCCAACTGAAGCCACCGCTAATTGAATCAGAAATTTCAAAATGGTAGGGGCAACCACATTTTTAATTACTGCAAATACAGCTTACTATCCTAGAAAACATCTTTTCTTTTTGGAACTTTAATAAGTCAAAGGGGCAGGCAACCAACCTTGACTTCTGATTTCTTCACAGTTTTAATCATAAACCGATCATCTTGGGTCAAGTAAAAGAAACTTCCACTTTTCCCAGGAGATGAGAGTTCTCTCAGAGCATCATTCCCACAAATGGCTAACATGTAATCCGCAGGATCTACTTGAAATAACTCCCTCAAATGTCTGATAACCCAATACAAAAATTCACAGTTTTAGAATGCATATCCAACGGGCATCCATAATTGAATGTTCAAAAAACTATTAAATAATATAAATCTTAGCAAGAAATGCGTTTTAATAAATATCCAACAGCCAATCTAGGGAAAGTTAATTACCTAAACACCACGGGACAATAATCCTTCCACCAGAAATCCACAGACTGGTGGGGTGGTGTGATTTTCGATCCTTCAGGAGGGAAACGAGTCCAAAACTTCTCCTTAGGATCAAAATCACTCAACTTAAGATTCCGCAGTATCGAAGCATGCTTCCCCACAGAATACCTGAAGAAAAATACAGACCAATTCAATAAAAATCAACTCAGAACAACAGAAAAAGCTTATGGCAAACACCAAATGCGTTTCAATTAACATTAGTTTCATTTACCTTATACCCAACTGGAGATTGAGCATCAGATCATAATTCTTATGCCCTTTTGATATAGTCTGTCCCGGTTTCTTCACTTCCCCACCGTTAAAACCGCAGGGGTTCCTCCTAAACTGCTTAATCCCTTCTCGATCGAAAGCAAACCCATCTCTGTACAACATTGACGCCTCCACATTATCAATAATGTCACAAGTTATATCTCCTGCTTCCCCATCTGATTCCCAGATGCAAAGTCTAGGAAAAACCCTCTCCGTCATCCCTCCGTCCACCGAGGATCTCTTCTTCCCCCCACCAGCCCCCATCATGACATTTATACTATCCTCGCCCACCACCATCAACGGCGCAGATAACTTTTGGCTAAAATAACCCTTCAAACCTTCCTCATTTCCAGTCCCATTTCCATGCTTGGCATTGTGGGCTCGGTAAAAGGTACCGTTCAAGACTTGTGTCCTATTACTATTCTTAGACGAATCATTCGACCAGCATCCAATGTAACAACTCCCATCTGGCCAGGTAAAAACCCCATGGCCTTTTGGAACCCCATTCTCCCAATTCCCATCATACCTATTACCATTGTTCCAAACTAAAACACCCCTCCCGTGAATCATTCCATGCTTCCACTCCCCAATATACTCATTCCCATTCCTCCACAGATACCTCCCTTGCCCATCTTGCAAATTCCTCTTCCACTGCCCTTCATAGTAATCCCCATTACTGTAATACTTAACGCCGTGACCATGCTTCCGATCCCCGGACCAAGACCCTCTATACATATCCCCATCGGACCCGATAAAGGTACCCATACCCTCCATCCGACCCGACTTGAACTCACCTTCAAACGTCGCACCTGATGGCCAAGAAAATTTCCCTTTGCCGCTCGCTTTCCCCTTTTTCCAGTCCCCTTCGTACATGCACCCGTCTTTCCACAAATACTTCCCTGATCCGTGGGGCGTGTTGTTGGTGAACGTTCCGATATACAGATCCCCGTTGGGTAAGTGCTTCTCAATAATATTAGCCGAGTTACTCTCAGAAATTGAAGTGGGTGTTACTCTACGAGAGGTGACTTGAGATTTGCTTCGCGGGATAATAATAACTGATCTCGGCGTAGTAGTTGTGGTGGTATTATCAATTAACTTCTCCCTCTCTCCATCTAAATTCTCTTCACTTGATTTTTTCTTCCCATTTTCCCCTGGCTTCGTGCACAACAGTGGCTCCGGCATTTTCCTCCTTTCTTCCAAAAGAAAAAGATAAACAAGGTTCTACAATATCTGGGCTAGCAAAAAATTTGTGAGATTCTTGTACTCTCAACTATGGCCAGAAAAATCGATAAACAGCTGGCAACTCCAGCTCCGGCAGCATTTCTCCGGCCTATTCTTCTTCTTCTTTTCACTGAAGAAGAAAAGATGAGAGGGAATTGCTTCCAGTGGCTTGTGAATGGAGAGAATAGTTAGGAATCCTTTCGAAACAGTAGGGTAGAGGAAAGGTCTCCAGAGAGAGAGAGAACAGAAAGAGATGAAATGAATAAACAAGAAACTGAAAAAACATAAAAAGAAAAGCAAAGAGGACAAAAGAAAATAAAAAAGGATGAGAAGAGAGAGAAAGAAGAATGAATGAATGAGTGCGTGTACTGTGTGAAAGAGAAAGTGAGGTAGCAAGTAAAATCAGCCGGCGTTTTGCATTGCTATAAAGATTTTGTTTCTCATTGCTTCAGCTTTACCTAGGGAAAAACGTCTCCTGTGCAGAAGAATGCGTATAAACCTATACATACACTGAATCGTATATGCCTACATGTACGTGCAGCTAAAATGACGAATGTACCCCTGGGGATGATCTGCAAACAGTTACCCAAACAGAGGAATATAATCTCTGATTTCATCGTGACGTGACGGCATTGCCTAAGTAGTGAAAAAGGGCACGACATGTCATTCGTCGAATGCTTCATTTGCTCATCGTTTTGGCTATTGTTACAAAACTGCCACTAACATTGATTATTCTTATTTTCTTTTTCCCTTTTTCCCCCCTCTTTTTTCTATTTTTTGTTTTTCATGGTTGTAAAACTATGTCTTAGGTTAACCATCTAAGGTTTGATGATTTTACCTCTAATATGCTTTGAACTTTTATTAACATAAAATACTTGACTAGCTCATAGAGAATTTATAAACTCAATAAGACTTTCATCTCGTAACTGAGCTAATTTCTTAAGAGTCAATTCAATCTGATTAGGTGGCATTCCTAGATGATTTATTTTTGTAGGATTAACATTTATATCCTTTTTGAAGGGTAGCTATACAAAAAAATTTGAATTTTTTTAAAGAGGATTTGTGCATTTATGAAGGAAGTTTGAATGAGATTCTACACAACAATGTCTGACCAGATTGGCTTGAATATCAGAAATAGAATCAACAGGAGAAGTAATATTATACTATGGTTTGATATAAAGAAGAAACTAAGATTTAAAATGAAGACCTTTAGGTTTTGTAACAACTTTTTTGTCCCATAGTTGTTTAGTAGTATCAAAACCAACAATAATATCCATCTCGAATAAGGTTGAACAAAGAAATTTGAGGGTTAAAGATAACTCAGGCAAAAACTGAATTTTAACTAGTTTACTAATCAAACTAATAGACAGTGTATCGTTGTTAGCAACCTGAAACACTTCATGATGTTTTCTCCAAAAAGAGGCTAGGAGTTTGTTTATATTAAGAATAGAACTAGAAGCTCCTGTATCAGGTAATCCAACAACAGTTATTGGATTATCAAATTTTTGAGGAATAATTTGTACCTGAACAGATGGTACAACAAGAGCCAATCTGATCATCTTGATCCCAAAAATTGTAAATATTTCTTCAATATTTTCTGGACCGGAATCTAAATTATCATCAAAAACTTCTTCAAGAGCGAACAGAGTTTGTTCAGAGGGCTCTGCTTCTTCAAATAAGATAGACTCTAGATCATCTTACTCAAGATCACACTGTGTGAGCTGCAAAATTTCTTTGAGAATCTTATCCCTTCTTTTGGACAAGATCTCACCCAGTGTCCTCGCTTGTGACAAATATGGCATCTATCCCCTTTGTTTTTTGTGAACTTTCTCCGAAAGAAACGCCTTCTTTTCTTGGGCATCCACTGCTGATTGTGCCTTTTTGACCTCCTATGATGTTTGTGAGATTTTGCTGGACAATGACACTTTTCTGTCTTACACTTGATCTGCAAATCTTCCCGATCACACTCCTTAGAGAATTTCTTTCCTGTCTCCTAGAATTTCTTAAAGAATTTCCAATTGTTGCATAACCTATCAAGAGCTTTAAACATAAATTGATAAGCTTCTCCTAGAGAAATATCTGCAAGAATTTTCTCTCAAAACTTAATTAATTTTGAAGCTTCTTGACCAAGAGACTCATGAATAGAATTCAAATAGGTCTACTTAAGATTTGGATTGTCCATCCCACCAAGAATATAAAACTTTTGTGGCATTCTTTGAAAATGTTTCTCCAAATCCTTCATTCTGAACGAATAGCACTTCATTTTGAAAAACTCATCTCTAGCCGCATCAACATAGTTTTGATATTGATCAAGAAGCTTAACATAGATATAATTCATGAAAGTTTCTATGTTTAGTGAGTTTCTGGTTTGGATCTGTTTGTATTCTCCCAACGTGGACCACCAGTCTTTCAGAGTACCAATCATTCGTGCTGTAAAATCATTAATAACTCCTATGAGTGTAGCATTTGGTCTTTGAAGTTCAGTGACACACCAAGACATCATCTCATGTGTACATTGTTGCCATTGTAAAGGTGGAATATCATCAAACGTAAACATGGATCTTGACGTTGTATTATTGCAGCTATCATCAGGTTCTTAGATGTGTGGTTCCCTGTATCTTGCTGACTGGTTTCAGGTTCATCTTCTACGACTAGCTCTTCAAGGGTCTGAGAAGGTTGATTCATATAAAGATATGGCATATCCTCTTACATATCTTCTGAATCGCTGAGATTGCTGACATTTCCTGGAGATATTGCTAAGAGAGTTGACCAAGGTTTATCAGGTTTATTTTTCTCAAAATCAGCAATTTTTTTGAGAAAATTTGTTAATGGATTGGCAGTGGAAGGACCTTGCAACATGAATTGATGAGAACCCGACTTTGAAGTAATAGGACAAAATTACTTTTTCTCTGGTGGTTTTGCAACAATTGTTGATCTATGTTTCCGCTTATATTCTTCTGGTGTGAAGAATGAAGAAGAGTCCCCAAACATTTTTTTAAAATTTTCCAAGCCACGAAGAGGTTGTGACACAACAGAAAAGGTAGAGATAGAAGGTTCTGGTCTACTCCATATGGAATCTCTTTGATACTGTTCCTTAAGAGATCTAAGTTGGGTCTTGAGAGATTTGACCTCCTGTTCTTTGTGGGAAAAAGGTTGAGACTGTTGAAGGAGACGCAAAATATTATTGTGGATAGTTTCAATCTTTTGCTTTAAAGTTTGGATCAAACCTGCCAACTAATTATCCATCTTGGCTTCTGGCAATTTTTTGCAGCATTTGATTATGACCAATAGCATTTTCTGATTGCCAGTTAAGCATTGCTTCTGTTGCAGTAACCTCAACCAAAGATCCATTAGTATTTCTGGAAGTTGAATTTTTTATCTTCCATGAATGTTTGAACTCCGAGGTATGAACGTCTTTTGGAGGAAATATTTCTGGAGCAGAAGAAGAGGACGAGGAAGGAGTAAACATCTTGATTTGCTTTGGTGTCATGGTTGGTAGATCATCAATATTTGTATCATCTTGGTGGCAGCTATCATCATCGTCATCCCCACCAGAATGAGTTGTTGGCCGTGGTGTAGGAGGCGGTGGAGTATATTTGACCGAATAGTCAAATTTGCCGGATGGTTGTCCCAAAGTATCAACATGAGGAGCATCTCGAGAGAGCGTTGAACGTTATCTTGGGACAGCATTTTGAACTGGAGTATAAATCGAAGATCCATTACCATCAAATTCACTAATTGGAATAGTAAATTGGATAGTATACAGGTGGTTGAAGCAGTTAGGAACACTAATTTTTTCCTTTTGTTTTTTGAACGTAATTTCCGCCGTACCATCTTGTTTTTTATGAAAAGATGGCTCTGTAGATTGAATTGGCTTGGCCTCCTTTGTAGACTAATGATTTCTTTCATAAGCAGTAATCCATGTTTCTGGGATTAACTTTTGTAGTTCCTCCTTTGGAAATTGCCTAGACACATAAGTATTGCTGGGAATATGGTTGGTATCAACAGAGATGAGTAAGGCATCATCTGTTTCCTGTGGGAAAGCAAAATCAATTGAATGATTTTGTATCCTGTACACCATCTGATAGTGGAGTATTACTGAGTATGTTGTAGCCGTTGGAATTGCACCACAAATCTGAATCTGGAGCTTGAGTGCTAACCTCAAACAAGGATCTACTATTGGCATGTTGAAATTTGAAAACATAGTGATTAGAACTGTTCCCGCATTCAACGTATTCTGAACAGTGCCAATACAAGCATGTTGATAATCAAAGAATCGAGTATCCAACAAAGCAATCCTTGAGGTGGTAGGAATACCTTTTTGTCCATGTAAGGTTAACGCGAACCTAATAGCTCAAAAGTGAATATGAGTGTATCCCTCAGAAGTCATAGATCTGGAAAATGGGAAGGTAACTCAATGAATACTATTTGCTCTTTTTTTGTGGCTGGAAGAAAGTATTGGTCAAAGACTTAATGAGTTCATAATTTTAGGTTTTTGTTATTTTCATGATGAAGATTTATTTAAGTGTGGCTAAGCTCCCCCAAACAAATATTCGGAAGACAATCAAATTTAGTGGTCTTTAGTTGCAACTCGCAAAGGACAATAAAGTTCGATTATAAGCTGATAATAAGTTGGATTTTGAAGGTTTGAGCAGAACTATCAAAAATACGGATTAAGTAAATATTTAGATCATCACATAATAATTATAAATTATATTGATAGCTATATACACGACTAAAATTACTATTTGATCCATGTGGAGAAAGATCGCAACTCTACCCATCATTGTTAGCATTTGAATCAAACAAAGTCCCACCCATGATAAAAATGTAAATTTCAATAAATATATTGAATTTTTTTGTCAAAATAGAGTGTATATTAGCTGTGTGGAAGGGTTTCCAGCATCAATACTATGAAAATTCTAGTTATAATTATTTTATCTCAATTAATAATTGCAGAATCTGAGTCTTCCTTAGTTTGGTAAATAAATAAATGTCTCCATAATTGTATGCTTAATTATTAATTAAGAGTTAATATAAATTCCGGGTCTTCGGTTAACTACATAATTAGCATCCCAACCTAATTTGTTTGGTTAAGAGGGGGATGGTAGGATTTTATTTTATTTTATTTTTATTTTTATTTTATTTTAACCTTTTGCAGTTTATGCCCAATGATATAATCGAAGTCCTATGGTTGGTGAGCCATAAGACAAGTGAAAATCGAATCCCAATGATCAATCAAAGATCGGCAGAATCAGTATACTGCCATCTGTAATTAAACTGTTGTCAACGTAGAAACAATACAATAGGATTTCTTGTTTTTGTTTGTTGTTCTAAAAATTGGCGGCAATATTACAACTACGTATTTTGCAATGTAACTTTGGAAATTGTTCTTAGGATTTCTCAAATCTTTGATGATCAATTGCTTATTACAACATTAATTGTAGAATAGCATTACTTTTGTGTTTACGATTATTTTTTAATATTGAAATGCATTTATTGAATTGTTCTCTCTGCATCCAAAAATATACGTATTTTATTATTTAAAATATTGAGGAAGCATCCTATGTTGATGCTATAATTAAATTTTGTGAGATTCGAGATTTGAATTATAATAAACTCTAAATGTATGTATTCGTATATAAAGAGAAAAATTTATATTTAACTTCTTGATGAAATAAGTATTGTTAAAGAATAGACCTTGGGTTTAATTCAATCCCAAAAATTATTATAAAATATGAGAATTGTCTGAAATCATATATAAACATTACAATTTATTTATTTCACTGATATGGAATACTAATAAATATTTTTAAAATAATAACAACAACAAACAATTCACATTAGCAATAGAATTTATATCAAAATATTGATATAACATAGTTCTCATATTTTTCTTTACATAAAATTCAAAATATGGTATGGGAAGATTAGTACTCTTGCAATATTCATTGAAAAAGTAAGAAAAAATTTCATCTTTTTTAATCTAAGCATTGGGAATGGTGGTGCATGATGAATTGTAAAGGCATACACAAAACTTAGGTGGAGCAGATGTGGGCCCTCTTAGTGGCCCATTTTACCTAGTGGGTTGCCTTGTTTGAGTCCCATGACAGCAACCCATAATTGGAATTTTGGACAAGAGGTCATGATCTAAGTAATGGTCATTTTCACCTCCAATAATCACCATTTCATGAATATGTATTACATGTCTTAATCCCAAGGGATTCCTCAAGTTGGTAGAGAATGTAATCACAAGATTACTCCTAGATTATCCACATTTATGGAACCTAATAGGTAATTAAGATGGAAATTCATTTTTGGCTTTTATTTTACAATTTGCCCCTTTTTGGCAAAGAAATCTACTTCTTGTTGGCATCTCTACCAATATTCACAATTATAAGAGGGTTTTTTTTTTTTTTTTAAATCAAAGTATGGGGTTTACCTGAAAATGTTGCATCAAGTTGTAATGAAAAAGACCTTAAAAAACTTCCTTATTCCCCCCTTAATCCACATGGGTTGGCAAAATTGTGATTTGGGAAAAATTTTCAATTTTTTATAATATTTTTGTTTGTTTCAAATTAAATTCTTGTATTTCTTATTTAAACGTTAGCATGTTATTTTTATAGTTGTTGAAAATGAAAATTGGGTTTACATTAAAAAAAATGGCATTATTGTCTTTACATATCGTATTATACATGAAATTTATGCTGATATTTAATATAGAAAATGATGAATAATTCACGAGTGCCACATAGTCCATCTCAACTTTTTGATGAGATTCAAATTTTCTAATTACACTTGCATGTAAATATATACTTAACACTTCAATTGCTTAGTCTATACCTAAATCTATGCCCTAGAACAAGGGAATTGTGGAAAACACATAAAAATGTGTTCACATTACATATTACAAGAGCAAACTTATAAAAATTGTGGAAAACATACAAAAATGTGTTCACATTACATATTACAAGAACAAACTTATAAAAATTGTGGAAAACATACAAAAATGTGTTCACATTACATATTACAAGAGCAAACTTATTTTGGCCTCTCAACTATGAGTGGGTTTTTATCCATTTTTATAATAATAATCTACATAGTTTTTAATGTTAAATAATTATTAATCATTATAATTTTTTATAATAAATATTTATAAATGTAACAATAAATATAATCAATTTATTGATTTATATATATATATAGAGAGAGAGACAGAGACAGAGACAGAGAGATTCTTTCTCCTACTTTTCCTTTTTATAAGTAGAAATATCTTTAATTCAAATTGAAAATAAATGCCCCCTATACATAAAATCTTATTTTGAATCATAGCTTAATCATTTGTTACCAAATTCAACATCTTAATTATTCTACTTAACTAACTTTTCAATTTCTCTTTCTTTGACTGAAAAATTAAATCTATGAAGTCCCAACTTAATTCCCCTGCACATGATAGGTAGGGAAAATCACAATATATGACTAAAGAGTTTCTAGAAAATTGGTGGAAGAAAATAAGGCCAAGTTTTAAATAGCAAGGAGCCATTAGTCTTCATAAAGTGTTGTCTACTTCCAGCTTACATTGTGGTGGTGGTGGTGGTGGTGGATGACCATAAATTCTAACTCAGCCACCCCATTGGCCCCTTCCTCTCACACTTCATAAAATCTAAATGACCCACTTCATAATTTATTGGGTCACCCTTTTTAATGATCATAATGAATACCATGAGGCCAAAGTTATATACTTTCAACTACCCAATTGTTATAATTTCATTTTAGTTACTTAATTTTTTCTATTTTAGTTGGTAAAATTCATTATGAGACGACTTTGGTTTGTGGTATATATTAATATTGAACAAAATTCGCCATGCATATGGAGGCTCGGTGTCATATTATTCTACGCAAAAATAAATTGTCTCTTTAATGAAAAGATGCCTTATCAGTATATAAAGAATGAGAAGCTTAT
Organism: Jacaranda copaia; assembly: GCA_014898725.1. Classification (NCBI taxonomy): domain Eukaryota; kingdom Viridiplantae; phylum Streptophyta; class Magnoliopsida; order Lamiales; family Bignoniaceae; genus Jacaranda; species Jacaranda copaia. The sequence goes on along the minus strand of JACGDI010005455.1, from coordinate 1,150,574 downwards.
AAGTTATGATCATCTTGTATGTCTTGCTAATGCAAGATGCTAATTGGATCACCAGCTACAACAAGCAGTATAGTGTGCGAGAGGTGATTGATTTGCTGATGTTTTTTCACAACTAGTTTCATTAATGATAATACATATCCGCCATGCATATGGATCTCAATACCTTGAGCTATTATTTTACGAGTTTTGTGGGCTCTGTCCTCTTAATAAAAGAATCATAAGGATGAGGAAAGAAGATCTAAAAATTTATAAATTATAATCAATCACCGTATCTTGTAGATACGCAATAATAATTGAATGATATATAAAAAAAAAAATCCATATATTTTTTTTCTACAACAAGTGAGATAATACCTAAAAAATTTGAAGGACCCATGGACCAAATCCAAAGACTTTCTCAAGTCTTGAAGAAAATGACAAATAAATTTTCTTGTTGTTTTTTAATTGCTTTTCAATCGTCACCATGATGCCAAAGATTTTAACAACCTTTGTACAAATCGAATGATTTGGAAATAACAAAACAAATTAATATATAAACATTATCTTTGATTTCAAGCATATTAATCGAATCAAATAAAATATAATTAAATAGTTGAATACATTGTAAAGATTATGAATTCTTGAATGCTATTGATGCTTTGTTTTTTATACGAATGAAATTAAATTCCAATTATCAGTATTATGTGCGTAAGATTACAACTCAAAATATTGAAATTTGCATATCAAATCTCGATGATAATATTAATATACATTTAAATAATTTATCTGAAAAGTAAACGTACAATGTCGCTTTATAACACAATTTATAAGCATATCTCCTCCATTTTTAAAAAATATTGCTTCAAATTTCTTGAAAAAATTAAGAAGATAAAACACGTTTTCTGCTTTGAAATTATAATATAAATTAACCATCTACATCGACCACGTCCTTCTATGAACTAATTAAAATTTAATTAGGTTAAAAAAAGACAAGAAAATTTTCAGGCCAAGAGTTAGAATTAACAGTTAATTGGTTCTTTAGAGTAAATGGGCCCCACCGTCTGGCCAACAGAATGGTGCCACCTGTTTCCCACTGGGAGGTCCAGTTGTACACCGCCAGCTTCCTCTCCCACGTGGCATGTCTAGAAGCGTGTCCGGTAATATCCACCAAGTCGTGTTGACAAAATGGATCTTTGTTACGAACGTTAAATCAAATGGGAAAAAAACAGAATTTAAAAAAATAATATTGTAAAATATGTAAAAAAAAAAAAGAGAATAACAAATTAAAAACAAATAAAAGTATAATTAAGCATTGTTAACGATCAATTCAAGGAGTGTGAATGAGACTCTTTGGCGCAAATTGCTAGGAGATAACAGAAATTAAAATAATATCATTGAAACAAGAAATTTAGGTGATGCAAAATTATAAATTTTCTTAATTATTCCACATATCCCTTTTGATTTTATTTCATAATCTAATTTAAAAATTATATATGTACAAAGACTCATGATTTAATATGTTTACAGATACAATATAAGTGAATGTGATTCACAGTCAAATTTTTGTCC
>JACGDI010005455.1:1104695-1147548 GCA_014898725.1 Jacaranda copaia | reverse complement strand
AAAATGTTTGAGATGTTACGTTGGACATGTTATAACATAGTATCTTGTCTGATATTTGCTTCGACCAAGCATTGCTATCATCATGTTTGTTGCCCCTCAAATATTATTTATTTATTTATTTTATTTTATTTGGGTATATATATATGTGTGTGTGGTGTGTGTGGTTGGATAGCGATAGTTGAAGGCATTATTATCTTATCAACATTAGTGTTGCCAACAAATGAATTATTTGTCTTGCGTGTATATATATGATACATTGCTACCCGGTACATAGTCGGGATAGGGTTTCAATTTTTCTCCTTCCACATATATATACACCACTGTATGTGTGGTTGAGATCAATTGATAGAATAATAATGTCCTCATAATTATATATATATATATATATATATATAATTTGAAATTTAAATTTAAATAATTTTTTTGATAGTTAAATCTAAATAATTTAAATGTGTGTATCTACATACATATGTAGGTCACTATATATATTGATCAATGTCCTTCAATGGTTTATAGAGCTTTCCCAAAGGACTAGTATCTTTGAATTGGTTGAAATTTGGTGAAATGATTTTTAGGATTTGATTTAAATTTTTCTCCTTATTTACTAAACCAAGTGGACATATTTGGCATATATTTAATTGTTATAAGTGTGAATTTGGTACCGTTATATGGATCGAATATGAAAATATTTAAAATATTACGGGATCAACCCTCGACATAATATATTAAATATTATGATCAAATATCTGTTTTGTGTGTGTATATATATATATATTTCTAATGATATCATAAAAAAAAACCTTTAAAAATTAAAATTGACAATTTTTTATTGGTTGAAAGATCCTCATCTCTTTGATGTGGGAATATCAACCAAGTCCAAAATTTGATTATGGGGATTAGGCACTTATTATATAAAAAAAAATATTGAACAACCCTGAAAAATTCAAATCAATTAGGGATGGCATAGCGATAATTAAACGCCATTTTTCCATTACAAATGTTAGCTAGGAATGCACGTATTTGGTATAAACATGCTTTATTTGCATCAATTGTCGAGCATTCAACTTCTTTGTCGATTACTCTATTAATTTCAACATAAATTTTTTTTTATTAATTAAAACTCGTAATATTTCTTAATATATTTATACACACTTCGGACTTATTTATTTGTAAATTATTCAAATATTTTCTGACTTCTAAAATACAATAAACAATTCATCATATTTCCCAATTCTATTATCCAAAATATACCTAAATGGCTCAAAGTACCCATTCCCCATTGTGTAACCTTCTCATTTTTTGTCCCACCCAATTTATATATGCATACACGCATAAATAATTTTAAAATATTAATTTTACTTTATCAATTCAATAAAAAATTAATTAATATGGCATTTTATTCCTTCTTAAAATATAAATAAATAAATATTTTTTTTAATTTATTTTTCACTTATAACTTAAGATACAAATAAATAGTTATCATATTTCCCAATTTCAAAAATTCTTTTACCAAAATATTTTGACAGAACACTTCAAATCATAAACAAACAAGCCCTTTCTTGTTCAAGTTCGATCAGTGTAGAAACAAAAGCTATATCTGGCTATAAGAGGGGAATATATATATACATATATAATACTGTGTGCATAGACAAAGAAGGGACGTGCGTGGATGTTTTTAGCTGTTGTGCAAAGGCATGCGCCATGCATGCATGCATATATATGACTGATTGACGGCTATCATGATAAGACTGAAAATACTGTTTCAAGATTGATTGCTTATTCTTATCTTACGTAATATATATATATCCAGACGTCTCCGGCCAGTTGTACTGCTACTACCCCCTCTGACCCCAACAACTCATCAACTTTGAACTAGTTTTATCAGATATATATAGGATTGGAAAGTTGTTCATCTGTTACACATTCGCAAATGTCAAATCTGAAATCACCCCATGCATGCAGCCATCCTCCATACGTCCATCAAATTCTCCTATCAAAAGAAGAGCATATATATATACACACACACATCATATATATATATATATATGAAAAGTAAAAAACATGACATGCATGCAGTAATGGAAAGAAAACCCAAAGAATTAAGCATAAAAATGGATGACTTGACCTATCCCTACCGCATTGTACAGTACTGTATGGGGATTCAACTGTCTGGGACATCATCAGTTCTCCCCTAGCTAGCTAATTTTGTCAGAATCAAATCAGAATGAGGGAATCCTCATTGCGTCATCTCCTGTCTTCTGTATATCCCAAGTTTAATTTCTAGCATTAGCCATTTATATATATATATCCATGGGACCATATACCAACTGCACAATATACATCAACAAGAGATGTAATGATGAGGATTAATTTGTGTGAACACCATTAATCTACACTAGTTATAAAAGAGATGCCCCACTGGTGCAATCAATTCTGAAATTTCATCACTGCAAGATGGATTTTGCGATTTTGTAAGCTTTTATAAAAAGGTGTCACCAGGAAGTTGAGATGGCCGAGTTGGTCTAAGGCGCCAGATTAAGGTTCTGGTCCGAAAGGGCGTGGGTTCGAATCCCACTCTCAACATTGTTTGTTTTTTGGTTTTCTCAGCCAACTTAGCTTGCTTGGCCCTGTAATTTTTCCTCATCCTAGTTTGGACAAAACGGGTGAGTAAGTATAAGTGTTAGTAGCACAACTAAAATATTTTCAATTTATTCAGATTAAACAGTCAATGTTGTCTATTTTTTGTTATCCTCAACCCTTTCTTGACTCTTTTTTATGTTTTTTATTACATAATATTCTCTAAAGCTGCTTTGAGTTGAACTTGAAGTTCTCGAATAATTAATTTGATATGCGTGCATAAAGATTTGACCAAAAAAAGAATTAAAAAACAAAACTAGAAACTTCACCTATTATCATTTTATAATTTCTTTGAACAATCAATAATAGTTTCTCAATGAAAAAAAAGAAAGAAACATAGAATTTCAGGCACGTAGCACGAGCTGTAACCCTTCAAAATCTCAAAATTCAACATACTTATAATTGGTGCCTGGCTATCTTCTGTAATCTTCGATATCCCAAGATACTATTGACAAAGATCCAAATCACACAACCGAGCACTAGACCCACAGCGTTGACAGAAATTCGTCTACGTAAGAGAAGAGACAATTTAAGACCACAGTTGCGTATTCTTTTTGAGTTGTAAGAAGCAAACCATAGGCAGAAGCAGCTGGGCACCGACATTCCAGCAAACCCCCCAACATCACATCTAAAAGAGACATTTTGTCACGCAATTCTTCGGTTTTTCTTGTGATTTTGCATTTGTGTCCACAATACATATGGAGTGAAAGAAAGTATTCCTAGACAGCAGACTATTCTGGAAAAGGTCACTACCACGCAATCAACTGCACAAGAATTCTTGGAAATTTCCACAAAATTCGATCCATTGCCAGTTAGGCGAGGTTCCTATTTTAGCTTACAACACAATGTTTCTCATCAAGAAACCAGAAAGGAAAAAATGGATGTATAAATTGGAACAATATTTATCACAGGCCAAACACAGTCTTAGGAATATGCTTAGCATCGTGAGCTTTACACGATTTAATTTGTTTGTGAAGATGATAGATTGATGCCATACCGAGTATCTGTTATCAGTTTCCACTAAATTTAACATTCTGTTTTATCCACCGTGCAATGTTGAGATGAAAACTACGACATCCTTCTCTTCCAGCACCGAGTTGAGCTGCCCACTTAGTTCCCAATCGCAATCGTTAACGAGGACTAGGACTCCTGGTCTCCTGCGTGCAGAAGAGACATGAAACCAAAAGTGTCACCATTCCATCAATTTTCTTCAAGTGGGGTGAGCAGTCAATTCATACGCAGCAGAATGATGGGGGGAGGGGAAGAACAGAAGTTGATGATCTTATTCACTTAATCCCAAGACCTAATATAGACTAGCACCATTAGAAATACCCTTCCAGAAACCAGTACTTTTTCTCTCCTCCCCCTCTACAGGCAAGTACAACAGACAACAACATTGACAGACAGAAACTAACTTAAAGATAGTGGCAACTAAAGTAATCATTTCAGTTTGAAGCAAAGCAACAAAAGCTTTGCAGAAAAGAAGGCATAATCATCTTTGTATTTTTCATCCTCTAGGAAAACATTGAACCTGAAGAGACTGGGACATTATGCCATCAAAAGGTCATGGCCATGTGCTTCATGAAACCATATGTTTTTCCTAATAGAATGGGGAAAAGTTAGATTTATTGGGATTAGTTTACTACAAAGTTATAATGTTATATTGAACCCTGCAAAAATTTATCAAAGGGTTTCTTACAAGGTGTGCTGAATCACTGTGCCACAATTGATAACATTCCTAAGAGTATCAAAAGGCTTTGTCTTGTTAAAATGTTTAAATGTGAAATGTCATAACGTTCCAACTGCAGCTCTCACTAAGATCTACAGTTATACCAATTAATTACTTACACAGTATCTCCTTTCATAAACATTTCAGGTCTTTCCTTGATCAAATTGGTGCGGACCCATGAGAGCAAGTGTTTCATGGTTAACTGCTGAAAACCAAACCAACTTCAGTTAAACTACAGAAGAGAAAATTTTCAGTCCCTTATTGAAAAGAGAACAGTCATAAAAAGAGATTCACCTTATTTCCTTCAGCTTGTGGATCAACATTCACCTCATGGATCTTCACAGAATTACATAGAAGTTCCAGTCCACCACTGGTATTCAAAAACACAGATCTTAGGAGTGTAGCATATAAGAAATAGAAGATCTAAAAAGCAGCAATTGTGAATTTCAAGTATTGAGGATTGCTGAGGCACTATAAGGCTTGACAGTAAAATTAGTAAAACATCAACCACCCGCAATTTTGCAGAATTCTAACTGGAGCAAGACACTCCCGCGGGTGTGGGTGCCAGATAGCATTGCTGTTTGATAATGTATGGTTCTCTTAGCTTCGGAAACATTATCAATGCAAACTACGGCATGCTTGGTAAATGTTTCCCAATGTCTTTGCTATAATTTATGAACACAAACAGGAATGAAGTCTATAATTTCCCAAATGCATCAATGATGCTTGAATTACTGTTCAAAATAGAGATTTGGCATGAACAAGAATGGTTTCCTTAAGTCCGCATATTAGCCCCCCTTCCGGGCAGCCCTGTTGCCGCTAACACAACCAACCATATCAACTTTGCTGCAAAATAATCTCCCAGCTTCCTTTCTTTACCTCCCCTCATTCCCTCTTTATACCTTCAATAATCCATCATGAATATAACCTCAATGGTTGCCATGCAAGAACAGAGTACACACCAGTAAAACTCCAGTAAACCCTCATGACTAACTTCTGCATGCCTTCTTCTTCTCTTGGCAGTACACACCAGTCAACCATGTCCTCCATTCTCCAGCATCTGACACTCTAATACCAGAGCACTAATGATGCATAACTGCTCAAGATGGTATGAGATAAACTTCGAATTCTACATGCAAACTACATTTAAACAGATTGAAATAAAGCTGCTCCTCAGAATGGATATTTATTGGGGAAGTTGAATAAGAACTGCTTATGTCATGGATATGATTCAATAATTACACTCTCATCAGCAGTTATTCTTATGTTTCTGTGAGGTCAGGTATAACGGCGACTACCGCCATGAGCTGAGGAGGTTCAGTCAATACTAAACATCCAAATGTTCTGTTTTCATCATTCCACCATATATTTCTATGTTTTCCCATTTTCCCTCAAGAAACACGATAAGGAGTGACTGAACTAGAGCCCAAAAAACCCTTTAAAGAAGAAGACAAGACTGTTGAGAGGCATTTGCAAGTTAGCAGACAGAAGTACTCTTTTAGGGTCACACCCTCCAACAGTCTCCCCAATACTCTAACATCCAATTTCTCATAATTAATATCACTCTCTATATGGTATGCCTATTGTTACTCTAGATAAATAAAATTTCTGATACACCAGTAACTTAGAGCAGCAACGCTGCCAATATGTCACCTAATCACATGACGCATTGCAAACCGAAGACTACAGAAATCTAGCGAGAAAATAAAATCTAGCACTAAAGCTCGCTCCTTTTCTGCTTATAACAAAGAAAAACTAGGATCCACCATTAAAAAAAATCCTAATGCAGGTCCAGCAATCATATTTTTGCTACCAAAGTAACATTTTTACCCCGACAAAAACAGCTTAAAAGAAAAGGAAAAGCACAGAATTCATCTTCCAATTTAAGATTCTCCCATATCACACAGATAACAATAAACCAAAAACACAAAAACCAGTGATGATCCATATAATTTCATTCAATGAATAACAAGAAAACTGTCAATTTCCCACCATAGAGTTAATAAACTTATTTTTGTGTAATTAGCAATAATCACTGCTCTTGATGTAAGTATTTGTGCAAATTATTAAAATTCTACAGAAGGGAAAAATTACCCGAATTCAAGAGTGAGCTTCATAGCTTGTGAAATTTGAGTCAGACGAACAGCAGTCAAGGGTTTATGGCTTCCGAGAGAGTCCTCTTAAACTGATTAAGCGCGACTTTAAGGGGAAGCGTCGAAGCAACGCTTTAGATCGGACGACAACTGAGGATTGGGGTTCCGGGTCGGTTTTTAATGGATTTTACCCAATTCGGTCGAGTTCGGGTGAAAGAGTAACTTCCGGTTATGTGAGTTGTATGATACCCGCCACAGTACTTAAAAGTTTGTTGAATTTAAATTTTAAATCTCATATAAGATTAATTTTATTAAATTAATTGACCACTTAATAAGTTCATGAAGAATTTTTATTTCTAAATCTGTAATTGTTATTTTCAAATTTAAATATCTATTTTGTAAAAATAAATTTTATTTCTCGAATAATCAATTAGTTCAATGATATGAATCTTAACATATTCGTTAAGGTGACGTCGATCTAAAGATTGAATGAAACAATACATAAATAAATAAATTTTTTATGAACTGCAAGATACTCCTTTATTGTAATTTCAATTTAATTATTTAATTCAAATTAAGGATTCATCATTAAAAGAGAAGTAGGCTACTCAAGAATTTCATATTTCATTTATGTTGCAATTAAATAACAAGTTAAGAAAATTTAAATAATAATAATAATAATAATAATAAATAAAAAAAAAAATAAATAAATAAATAAAAAAGAAAGCATAATGAAATCTTACTTTGTCTTCACGGGAACTTGAGTAGGAGTATGCAATTCAATATTTAAATTTTAGATCTGCATGTATGTGTAAATAGAAAAAGAATAAAATTCATGTAATTAGTATTCAATATGTTGTTCTACTAATTAAAAATTAATTAAGATTTATTAAGTAATTAACTAATAATTATATTTCCGTCATTCTATGATAAATCAGCAATAATTTTTATCCTCAAATATTTGAGTGACAAAACATGAACAATAATAATAATAATAATAATAATAATAATAATAATAATAATAATAAATTCTCTTTTGCCATCCAGCTAAATATGGTGACAAAACGCAATTATTTTATTTTTTTGGATATTTTGAAGATTTGTTACACAACAAATAAAATACAGGCAACATTCAATCGAAAATCATGGCTCTAATATTGTTCAAAACAAATTAAAATTAAAAAAAAAATGTTAAAGCTGAGCAAAAACCTCTCAACTGATGAACAGATGAACCCAGCCCTTATCCAAGATTACAAATGAAGGGCTAAAGAATGGCTAAAAAAATTTCCAGGAGGTTAAAATATGAAGCAAAGAAGGGAAGGATATGGGGACACAAGTCTCTACCATTGAAACAATTTAGTTGCTTCAGCTCAACACTATACACCAACGTTGTCATGGACATATTTGCAGCTCCGGCTGACGGCAATCATCCCCTTTCCAGTAATTTCCTAACAACTATAGAAGATAACAGGAAAAGAAGATCAAACTCCTCTTACTCTGAAATGTGATCAGAATGTATTTGACCAAAAATATCAGGGCAAGATTCCCAGTTGCCCTGTTCCCTAGCTTCCCAATATCCACCAATATAACGGTATGTATCCGATCCTTTGTCTTTCGCAAACCATCGTGGCTTCCAGCCCCTCTCTTGCATAGTCCTAGCCTGGTTTTCCATTGTATTGAGTTAGTTATTAAACCAAGGCTGAGGCGTACGTCTAAGCTTGGAGTCTCAAGGAAACTAATCGAGTTGAAACAATATTCATTGATCTAAAGAGGTGTTAGTTCTAGAATCCCTAAAAGTTTGCTCATGTATGTAATTTTAGGTTGGCAAGTAACTCATGAAAATGGACAAGATCAAAGTAGTCACCTGCCGCTGCCGCTGCTCTAGCCGCAATTTTTCATCATTGGCCATCTCATACTCCCCATTTTCCAAGCATCTCTGATCAGGTCTCAGCCTAGAATCTGTTGGGGGTAGCTTTTCCTGCAAAAGTCGAAATGTCTATTTCAGTTTCCTCTGATCTGATGATTGAGAGCACAAGAACACATACAAATGTTCCCCAGGTATATTTTCCTTCTATTTCCAACGAAAATAGCATTTGGAGAAAAGAGAATTCTAGATAAAATAAATCATTCCCAAGCTCAAGGTACATAAATGTGGGCAGATACATTACAAGAATCCGCTTAAAGAAGGTGACAAATTGCCCAGAGATGATCATATAGAGTCCTGACTAAAAATCACCTTCAGTCCTGGAGTAAGCTCATTCAGTGTGATGGCAAAGCGTGTTAAATTATAACGTGTGGGGAACGTCGGAGGCTTGCAGCGTTTCCAGAGCAAATGAGCTTCTGACAGAGAGTCACGACCTTTTCCTTTGGAGCAGTCTCCATTGACATAATGCATGCTCTCATCCCATTTTCCAAGCAAGGTTGCTACTGTCTTTCCACTCTTGTCTTGGACAATTCCTTGGACCTGTAACGTCAAATATGTGTTATGGCAAAGCCTTAACAATAAAACTCCAGAAGCACACTTGCACATGTGACCCAGTGTTTCAAGTCCTTCAAAGATATATTATATGGGGAAGGATACTTCATCAATCAGAAAAGCTTTTGACAAGAACAGATCCCAATTAGTTGAAGTGGCAGTTTGTTTCAATAATTCTAGTATATGGGCCATAAAGGGAATGTTAGAGAACTGCACACTGTGCCAACTGCCATGTCAGTTGAAGGTTCTTTGGTATAAATTGCAATATTATTCCAAGATCAGTCATTTTGGCAAAAGAATCGTACTGGATTGCAGACTAACTTATGTATTGTTCAGACTTAATCACAATACTTTCCATTCCTAGATCTGGGGAGTTGCAGATTTCCCTCCTAGTCCCATCCCAGCACTAGCTAAGTCCATCTCAGAGATGTAATACATAGCACACCCACCTCATTGCTTCCCCATTTTGCTGCTCTATTGTTTTTGTCTAAATATATATGTCCAAACTTTATTTATCGTCCAATTCTCAAAGGAATGCAAGTGCAAAATATTTATATATAGTTGCAGCAGATATACATTGAGATTCTATTAGGATTGCAGGCTTTACTCATCTTACCATTGCATGGAAAACAAACAGCAAGATGATGTGGATTTGTGAAGATATAAATAAACCTAAGATATTCTATAACAAAGTCACTGATTGAAGGACTTCTGGTCCAACTGGAGCCATACAGCAAGAAAATAAGCCCATAAAGCCTTCAGTTCCATGAACCATAAAAATCTTTTCTAGATAAATTTTCATGTCTACACCAGCAGAATGAGCTTTAATTAGCGTAATTTGTTATCTTTTCAATGTCATTAGCATGATAAATAGCACAACATTCTGTGTTTTACAAATTTATGAATTGAAGATTTGGAACCAAAATTCAACTCACCGAACATTTCCATGCTGTCACTTATTTATTTATTTTTATTTTTTATTTTTTATTTTTTGAATTTGGATTCATATCATTATTTTCTTTCATTGGACTAATATTCTTTCAAATCTCAGAAGACACATCTGCAGTTTAAGTTTGCAACTCCAACAAGAGAGAACAAAAACCAACTCGTCATTTCTCAACAAACAGCAAATTTCATCTACTTTAGATAGGCACAACAGATATGGCAGGAAAGGGTGAGCACCTGATGAGGATTTCTGTCTATAATAGACTGCTCCTTGAACTTCAGTTTACAAGAGTAATTACGGTTTCCCTGTATCCGCATTGTACCATAGTGATCGCAATATAGTTTTCCCAGAATGAGATTGTATATTGATGTTGTAACCTGTCATAACAAGGAAGGAATATGTTTCTCAATGAAATCAAACAAAGAAAAAACCCAATAATTTGTAACAATACCTTACTCCACTGAAAGACTTCTCCATCATCAAACTCAATAGTTAGAGTACCAACTGGATCAAGCTGAATGGAGCGACCCCAAAATTTGCTTTTCAGATTGCTATCACCATAAAACCTCCAGCCCGTACCCTCACAATGGCATGCTACAATTGTTGGGTGATGACTCACCTGATCCAGAGGAAAACAACCTTGAACATTTGCTTATTTATAAAATACATAGAAAAGAATTTCATTTTTCAGTGGCCCAATCTCTGTTAAATGGGAATCGATAGAAGTTACCTCAAAGTAACAAATAAACACCATAACTTTTTTCAGTCATATAGGCAAAAATGTAACAATTCAGGTTGCATATGTGATTGCAATCAAGGTAGACTCTGAATGGAACTTCTAATTATTCTACCTGCACTCCTGTGGATGATAAGGTTATACAGACTTTGACCTTGCAACTCAAGAGCTACACTTTTGATATTGCAAAATAATCAAGATTGTACGGCACATAAAGTGATGGAAAATCAGTCTCCAATTGCCCCACTCCCGTTTTCTCAAGCAAAGTATGGTTAATAAGTGAAAAAGAGACTTAACATGAAAACATTGGGCCTGAAATGGTGAATATATTAACAATAGCCGTTCATCCATCAGATAAAAACTAAATACTAAAAATATAAAGTTGAAATGGTAGAGTGCACAAAAGAAAATGAATAAATTAAAAGAAATTAATCTTCATTCTAATATTTTTCTCCCTTTTCTCATGCCCATTTGGTATTCATATTTTAAGCTAAGTCCCAAAAATTACAGAGAATTTACAAGATTGTAGTCAGCCAAAAATCTCTTTTTTGCTCAAGGTGACTCATATAAGACACTAACACAGCACCAGTATTTGTGAGACATGATAAGAAACTCGCAAGAAGTTCAATCCAGGCAATAAGCATATACCTTCTCTGAGACAAACCGGAGACCTTTATCTGGATAATCAGCTTCATAAGTCTCCCCTAACAATGGATTGAAAGGTTTGCAATTTCTTCCATCTGTAGAAGCATATCCGGATACTGCAAATGCAGCTACATTTAGAATCCTCATAAGGCTGTTACCCTATAAAGAATTTCATAAATCACAGGTCAGATGCTAAGAGATGACAAATTAGAAGCATCATGTGTGAAAGAGCATTCTCAATACTTTGTACAGATATAACATTGACTACAGATAAAATTAGCAATAATTTTTATAGATATCAAATTCCAGCAGTAGATGGATATAGTAAGAAAATAGAAAAACTTAAAAGCAGAAGAAATACATCAAAATATGAACATAAAATCAACATTACAAGTTCTGAGCCCTCAGAATGAAGACATTGGTTGTGAGCACGAGGAGGTTTTTTCTCAATTTTTGTTATAGCTATTGCAGCCACTGAAGCAGAGGGTATTATTTCATAAATTTATCACAACAGAAAACCAGCTTGTATTAACCAATTAAATTTATTGAATAAATAGTATTTAATCATATGAACAGAAATTGGATTCATAAATTTATTCCAATTAGCAGGTATGATACAGACGATGTATAATCATGGTTGAAAAAAGATAATAAATCTAAGTATTTAAGGAAAATAAAGGCATGAAAAAATCAGTTATGAGAAACAATGAACAAGAATGCAATTTGTGATGGCAAAACTTGATGGTGAACAGATAAGACGGACTACTGTCTGTCTTTTGCCTTCAAACGACTATTCCTACTTCTCTGACTCCAGAATTTTCCTGCTCAAGTAACCATCAAAGTCCCATTTGTTCATATCTAATATTGTCCTGTTAATAGAGAGCTGGTGGGAAGTAATCAACTAGGAGAATGCTTGATGTCTACAAATGGGCATCCTGAGAATGTAGGTTGAACCAAATTTAAACCACACTTCATACATCCTGAGAATGTAGGTTGAACCAAATTTAAACCACACTTCATAAAGCTATAAAAAACAATTGAAACTGACAACTATTCTAGGAAATGTGAAAAACAGAACATTTCAGATGAAATTGTGATGCCTGTGCATCAGTCAGTGCAAGTACCACCAGAAATTTATCAAATATTTTTAGCGCCGACCTACCTTTTTTCCCCATTCATAAGCCCGATCTATAAGAAACGAATATTCCACATCTTCAATGCATTTCTGCAGAGAAGAGAGAGGCTCATTGAAGTAGACCGGGAGACATACTTTTGTAAGATCTTTTCCAATGTTGTCTTTAATCATTGACCATAAACTAACTCCCTTCTCTTTCTCAGCAGGGTCTGGCAATTTTTTCCGACGCTTAACATAAGGAAAGTTTGTTCCAGCAGATTTAATGGCAGGATCAATTCCATCCTCAGAATCAAAAGCATAAAGTTCATTATCATCAGATGAAAATGATGATGCCCTATAATCCGACCCATTACTTTTAAACGAGCCAGAAGAAAGAAAATCCCTGGTGTCAAAGAAAGTATTGTCTTCTTCATCTGTATCTTCCTCTGCTGCATCTACTCTTTCATTTTCGTCTTCAGACTCACTTGCAGATTCTGATAGAAGTACACAAAAGAATAATGAGATGTAACTGAATATATTCAAACCCAGCATGCAGATAAAAGAGCCCAAAAACATAAACATCATATGTTATCATTACCACATCCATTTTTAACGTATGAGACAAACAAAAGTTGTACAATAATAGTTTGCTATTGTAAGTCAAAACAAGGACAAAAAGGATTGACCACAATTGACAACTCTCATCATCTTACTAATGAATAGAGCAAATTAAAAGACTACCACAAACAGAATACCATTCTGCATAAATACAAGAGCATTGAATTGGTCACAATTATGCAGTTTATGCACGAAAATCATGATGAGCTTTTTATGCATTTATCTAAGACAAAATAATTAGAACGTGCAGGTGAAGCCTACCACTATACTTTTCTTGCCTTGATCTAGAGGATGCTCCAACTTCTTTTAACTGCCTCTGGCTCTCATCAACAACCGTATTCTCCAGATCCACTTTTTCTGTCTACAAATATGGCAACTATTTTTTAGCTAAGCAAGTAAGGAGAACCAAAAGTAGTTTAAGAAAAACATCAAGAATCCCTGTTCTTTTTATCACCACAGACCAAGGCAGGCTTTTGAATTTTCACTTAACAGATTGGAGTATAAAATCAAGCAACCTGCTACTTAGATGACAAGATGATATATTTTTGAAATTCATAAAGTATAAATGTCAAGAGCGAAATGAGTCAAAAGGAAAATAAAATGTCATATTTATGTTATCATAAAGAGTGAAATTTAACAAAAAAACTCTTATACAAAATAAAGAAGCAAACGACAAGGAATTAATGGACTATTCCGCAAGCACAAGCTGAAAAGAAACTAAAAGACATGAGCCAATCACAAGATAACCTAATGGATGAGGATAAGACTGAAACAAAAAAGGAGTAGGTGTTCTCATACACTGCCAAGCATGGGAGTTCAAAAAGTATTCCCGATGGATTTGATACTACTCAAAATATCATCAAACACATTAGCAAGAACAATCACAAAAGAAGCGCCCATGCTCTACAGATTAGCAAAATTTTTCTAATTCCAGAAACAGAGCCAAGTGGTTGTTTATGTTTCTATTTGAAAATACCAGCTTTTATGAGAAAATCCAGCTTTCGCTCAAGGCTAAAGAAGAAACATACAAAAGAAGAGACAAGGTACAACAAGCACAAGGAATCTTCATGTACATTAACTCAAATCAATCTATTGGCAATGCAACAAGCAAACAACAAAATAAAGACATCAGACGACTATTTTCCTGGCAGAGTGCTCATCACTGAAGAAAATCACAAATCCACAAACGAAACCCTTGGTATCAAGTTCTTCACTTCCATTGAAAGAAAAGAGAATTATTGAACTTCAACAATTTGGAGACATGGTATTGCAGTCTAAAATCATAGAGGGGTAACTATAAAACCCACTGTTCTCAAAAGCCAACTAAACACAGTACTCCTACGTGTTACATAAGGCAAAACAGGCACCAGATTGCCAAGGTTTCCCCTTTGAAGGTCTTTTGGTTGCAGAAACAAGTATGAAGCACCCTTGAATTGTAAATTCCATCAGGACATTTGACTGTATCAGTGGCATTGGCAATTCACACCACAAAAAGGTTCTGACAGCAGTCTCCATCTCAGGACTCCAAGAAACCAAAAACCCAAATACATACAGCCAGAGGGTAGTGGATGTGTTGCCCACGGGAAAGCTAAATCCAACATCTTACACGCATTTCTCTCTAGTTTCACGATTATAGAAAGAGGTATCAATGATGTTTGGAATGTAGGGGAAAACTCTATCTTACATATATTCTTGTGCATAAATTTGCACATAAACAACACACATGTGGAACAAGAAAATCTTTGCAGCAGTATAGGTTCAAAAGCGAGTGAACAAAAAAAGAAGCTAAACAAATGCCTGAAAAGCTAACATCCCTCACTCCCATCACCCTGTTAACACCAAATAAAAAATGGAAGAAATTAATGCAACAAATGATAAGGCAAATTTATAACAGAGGTGCTAAAGAGGAAAGTACTTATTCATTAAATATTCTAATAGAATAACGCTAATGAGTACAAATATATTCAAGAAACCAATTTCAGTTCCAGAGGTCTATACAATGGATATGGGGAGGGAAGGGGGCAGGGGAAAAAAAATCCACCACCAATTGTATACAGCCAGTCTTTGAAGCACACGAAAGAAACAAACAGTTGACAGGACCAAGCTACCCAGCTATGAAACCTAAGGAAATCTAAAAGCACTTTAATGTGCATGATGCTTTGAAAAAACTAAGGAGGAAGTCTGCATTTAACTTGAAAGAGCTTTTCTAGGAATCTTAACGTGTACCTCTAACTGCCGCAGTGAGTCCATGAGGAGCCAATGCTTCTGCTTCAAGAGAGTCAACTGATTCTGCAGCGAAGCAAACTCATTCTTCATGATCTGCTCGCTCTCCTGAATGGCAGCCTCACTCAAGCCTTCTTTCACCAACCTCTGCCTCAGCCTTTCTGTTGAGACAGATAGGTTATCCACAGGAGCCATTAACTCACTGTTTGACATCCTTGGGAACATGTCCTTCACAGCCTGCAATGCTTCCATCCATGTTATTCTATCCTCTCTGCTCTCAGCCCTCAGATGAAGCCTCTTTGTCCCCGTAAAAATGGAGAATCTCTTATCATCTGATCGGCTCTCTCGAATGGATGCAACCTGCAGAGAACTACTGAATTGTAAAGGACCAAACAATTACATTTTTCAATTTCATTACAAACAGCTGCTGCACATATAAAATCAAGCATATTGAAGCATAAAGAAAATAATAAGCAAGCCCCCACAATTAAGCGTGCAAATTAACACGATGGCCATGCAAACAATTGATGTAAATCATACGGTATTCTTCACCTGCAAAACAAAGTCAACCTTTCACTATAAAAGTACAAGATAACAATTAATCTTCTCGCGGATAAGAACAAATTAAATCAAGCCCAAAAAGCGAAACAGAACCTAAAATAGCAGACACCAAAAGGAAGAGCAACCATTTTCATAAAAAACTCTGCTTTTAAAGAATCTCTCAAAGAGCCTGTTGCTCTTAATTCCAATTAAGAAAATCAAATTACTCCACTGATCACATGACATATATTACGTAAACCATTATTGCTGACACAACACAGTCGAAAAAAAATGAAACCTTTAAATGAACTTCACCAACGGGCTTCCGGTTTTTCGGCGAAGAACTACTGCTGCCATTCCTGCGGTGATTGTGATGATGATTGCTATGCTGCCGCCTAATCAGCCTCATCGATTCTTCCCCAATCACTCTCGATCCTTTCTCTGTTTCCTGATTAACATCAATCTTATCCCGCCCATGGATCTTATAGTAACTCAACACTCCATCCTGCAACACAAACCACCTGAGCCTCCATCCTTTCCCATAATTCACCCATTTATACAACATCCCAGAAATCCCATCCCCCACTATATCATTAATCTTCAATTCCCGGCTGTGATGATTTTGACTGTAATTATTGTTGCTACTCGGGGCACCACCCGAACTGTGATCCGCCCCGGAATCACGCTTTGACGAAGCCCTAGAGATCGCCGCTGAATTTTGGATTTTGGTAAACGGATCAGACTGGATTACTGGAGCCGGCGACATTTCGGAATTGTTGATCATCGTTGCTGAAACGCAGCAAAAAGATTGCATTGTAAGATTAGCATAACTCACAACTTCACCTTTTGGATCTTTTCCTGATGTAATTATTTCAGAAAAATTGCCAAAAAGAACCAAAGAATTGTTAGAGTAAGCTAAATATGGCTATCGTGGATGTAGATACATATGTTTTTGTATGTATATATTGGATTGGAGATAGATATTGAATTTGGGGAGAGAGATGTTGGGGGCAACACGTAAATATTGGACGAAATGAGAGTTTTCCGGTGGGGTGATGACTTGGAGAGGGGCGGGGGTGGGGTGGGGAATTTGGAGGAACGTGGTAAAGACCATAGAGGGAGTTGAGAAAATTTATGGCGTTCAAATTTTTTGAATTCTATTTTCATATTTTTTTTTAAGATCTTTTTTTAGTAATTTAACATTTGAAAAAATAATAATATTTTTAGCAGTATATTTGCAAAGAAAAGTTATTGGCCCTAGCTTAATTATTAGTTTGGAATTTTAATCTATATTGTATTTGAAACTTTAATTATAAATAAGGAAATTATCTATATTTTATAAATTTAAAATATTGATATAATTATTGAATTTTTTTCATACTTGAAAAATAAATTCTAAGGAGATAAAAGCCAATTAAAAATCAAGCCCAACAATACATTTACATATTTAATTTTTACATCAATATAAATGATCAATTGCAGAAAACATAAATAAATAATAGCATTATATTCCAAATTTGATATTTTTACACAAAATTATAGAATTTTGTAGTTTTTTCTTTAATATTGAGATTATAAATCAATTTTTACACAAAATTGAATCGTTATAAATAGAAATTATTCTCTAAATCATCTATTTTATTTTTAATTTTTATATTGTGCATATATTATTTGAAATTTGTGAATTAATATTTTTTTATAATTGATATTTTTATCTAACAACATATATGCGCAATTTAATTAAAAAAAATCAATAATCAATACATTTTCCACCCCTTCATGAGAAAAAATATTTTTTCTTACTATATCGGTTTTTTCCTTCAATTTTAAGTTGGAGAAAAATGGTTAAATTCCAACCATACCCCCAATATTTTTTCTCATAATTACAAAAATATTAGTGTGGAAATACGTCGAGATGAAATGCTTTCGTGGGAGACGAAATTCAGACAACCTGTAAAGACTAAAGAGAGTAGAATATTTGCAGTCCAAATGACTAATATTAAATTATGAATGCCGTGTGGAATTAAAGACATTAATTATCTAATGGTAGGTTAGGGATATATGTTAGACCACTTAATGTCCTAATCTTTTTTGAATTATTAAATAATATATACTAGAAAATTATACATGCAACTACTTTTTAAAAAAAAAACAACGACATTCGGGTTGATGGCGAGACATTCCACATAATAGGGAAGACTAATGTCACTTAGATTATAAACCATTTAGCTATACATACAACTATTAGTTCGAATCATTTTATATATTTTTTAAAGTATTATTTAAAAAGAATTATAACTACTTTCAAAATATAAGGAAATAACTTTATATACAAATTTATACTTGCAATTTTAGTTTTTTTTTAATTCAAAAATTTTAAATGTACATGTTACTTTCATATCTTGAATGCATAATTCATATTAATGAAACAAAAATTACTTTAATTTATAAAAATATTATCTTTTATTTCACATGTAAGTATATATATAATATAAGTAGTTTTTTTTTTACTACAAATCAAGTTTAGGTCTAGAATTAGAGCTCGCCTTGTGATTAATTTGTACTTTCAAATTCCAACTGAAACAAGACGTATTCAAACTTGATCGGACTCATTTTTGCCCTGTTACTTGTTATCGATCGATGAATGCAACTATTTATGGTAGATATATTAAATACAAAATCAATTCTTTAAAAATTATTTTGATTAAAAAAAAAATCGTGTACAATAAATCTTATACAATTTAAAAGCTTTATAATAGCAAATATGTTTGAAAATATTATTTTCTTCTTTTTTTTTTAAATAGAGCACTACAAATGATGAATTATTATCTTTTTAATAAATTAATATTTTTCTATTTTTAAATCAAATAAATGAAAGTATAAACTGCACACAACGCACATAAAGGTGTGTAATGTGTCCATTTCAAATCGAACACAATCCTCCCATATAATAAGGGAGACAGATGCCATTTGACCACTTAGACTTTCAAAATATTATTAAAAACAAACAAGAATGACGTGCAACAATCCAAAATTTTTATTTAAATTGATTTATGAACCTTAGTCCTAATCCAACCCAAAAAACAATGATGCCTTTGGAATATCCATATAAGTCCGCTTCAAATAATAAAGATAAAATTATACGTCAAATTCGAGGGCGTTGTTGAGAAAACAACTTGAGAAGACATTGGTACGCACAATGTGGTATCTTTAGAAATACGAAGCATAATAATTTAATTACTATTTACAAAAATCCAATAAAAAGAATTAAAAAAATACTATTAATAATAAACTTAGTTACTATTCACATTTAAAAAATTATTGCAAACGCTTTACTGTTTGTTATTTAAGTAATAAACAACATACTTTAGAATGTGTATGGTTTATTTTAATGTGTTGATAAGGGTTTTTAATTTTCAACTAATCGTTATTTTTGAATGTTATTAAATAATTAAACACTATAATTTTATATATTATAAATAAATAATAATATAATAACAATAAGCACGTTGAATAGCATGCAATATTGATAATTGATTAATATAAACTGAGTTATAGCAAAATAATTAATATATTAAAAGTTCAAATTAAATTAATGAACAATAACTGTTTATACATTTTATAAAAAAAATTATAATCTTTTGACTATATTAATTGTATTTTGCCACTCAAATTGAGTAAAAAAAGGAAAAAGGTATTTTAGAAAAAAAAAGGGCATATGACGTAATTGTAACTTTTAGTCTGTAAAACATATTTCTTTTTTAAATATAAAATAGCAATTGTCGCACACACAAGAAAAATGTTTTATGTTATGCAAAATTAATGAATTAAATAATATAAATTATGTAGTAAAATTAAGGTTGTGTTAAACGTTTGACATGATAAAAGAAGACAGTGGGCGATAGAATTGTGACAATATAATTTTGTAAAAAGTACAATTGCAACATTATTATAACATAATTTCTAAAGAATAATTTAGATAATAAATTTAAAATTTTTCTAAAATTAATATCTAAACTACTTTTATTACCTTCAAATTGTGTTATTCATTTTTATTATTGAAATACTTAAAGAGTAAATTATGTAAATAAAAATAAAAATAACTTTCACAAAACAACTTCTTCTTTTTTTTATAATAGATATAAATAAATATAATTTACACCTCACGGTTGGAAGAAAAATAGAAACAGTTTACCTAATTTTCTTTTTAAAATCGAATAAAAAATAACATGATATTATAAAAAATGCGACTCAATTGTATTATCAAACTAATAATACAAGTTATTAAAGCACAATATTACTACAAATTAATTTAATTATTTTATTACCACGTTGCAGCAATTTAAAAAGAAAAAAAAATAATAAAAGAAGAGGAAGGGGAGACTGTTGGTGGTGGACCAAAGTAGTTTTTTTACTTTTTTCTTTTTCTTTTTTTTTTCTTCTTTTTCTGCAATATTTCCAAATGGAATAACGTGGGTATCACGTTGTAATATTCAGTACGAGGCAACTGCTGCTGGTACCTGCCGTTAGGTTTGTTGTACCATTTTTCTTAAAAGAAAAAGGAAAATTCCGCCTGCCGCCACCGCTATTTATGACTAAATCAAGGCTAGCCTCCTTGGCCGGCTTAGTAGCGATTTGTACTAGATTTGTGGGGACATTTTCATAATGTAATTTCAAGCTTCCTTGGACTTCACTTTTTACCTTTATACCCTTTTTCAAAAAAGGGAAAAAGAAAAAGAAAAGAAGGTTGGTTAATTCTTTGACCATATGCCACCAACACCATTATGCCCCATTCATTATTATTATTAATAATAATAATCATAATAATAATAAGGAAAATCGTTCACAATCTGATTTGAATACTGTTTTACAGCTTCGAATTCACCTTTTATTTAGAATTAAGATTGATGCAATCGATGTTGCTTCGATCAATGTCGCTCTTGCTAAAATCACATGCTCCTACAATTTTAACACGCTGTATAAATATACTAAATTTTTTACAGCATAAAATAAATAAAATTATTTGTTTATTTTTTTAATTAATACTATGCTTTTTATTTACATGTGTTTTTGAATAAATAAGAAGAAAAAATTATGGTTAACGAGTAGCGATGTGGGGTTATAGACTAACAATAGTGGATTATAAATGATAGTTATTATATGTATAGATTATAATTATGAATATTAAAAAGTAACGAAATAAATATTTTCAAAAAGTTACTTGTAACATAGTAAATTAAAATTAGTACTTTATTGAAGGGTACATAAAAATTCACGTTGACTATTAATCGGCACGCTTGATTTGATAATTTTCAAGCCAAATTTTACATGTTTTCAAACTAACAAAGTGCTAGTCAAATCTTGGAGCTTGAAATTCAAGATGAGCATGAACTAGAATAAATTCAACTTGACCTAAGCTTGTGCTTGCACTTAATAATAAACATTATATATTTGAATATATAAAAAATAAATATAAATTATAATAATAAAAAAAAACTCAAGTCGATCTTAAATCGAACTGCTACAAATTTACTAATTTAATTATTTTATCATTTTAGTGTGGATAGAAATTTGATTTTGAATATTTTAAAATCGTTTCGAAATAGTTAAATTTGTTATTTAACTATTTAGATTCATGCCATCATGATTAAGATATTTCAAATCTCTTTTGGAAGAAGGGAGGGATGCCTTTTGAGAAAAAAGAATAATAAAACCACATTTCTTTTTCTTTTATATTATCTAATCTCATTTTTCTAGGGATGAAAACAAATACACACAAAACCCACAAACTTCAAGTGCAAGAAAATTTCTAACCACATCAACATTGCATAGATTATCAAAATTTGGGTCCCATAATTTGACCTTCTTTTAATCATGCCATATGTAGTTGAAGATGATGGGGTAATCATGGTATTCACTTTTCCTACTCATTCTTCAAGAGTAAAAATCCTCTCTCTTCATGATTATGGCATTTTTCCCATATACTTTTCTACACAACTATGTTTGGAATAGGCTTATTCAAATATAAGATCTAAAATGTTTTTACATAATAAGATATTTCATGATAGTTAGTTGTCCCGCATTGAAAAAGTTGAGAATTTGGGATTGTTTATAAGCCATTTTTCTTCTCTTATACGTCAAAACGTCTTTTCAAAATATAACTTTTCTCTAGTATCATTTTGCATCATTTATGGGAATGATGGCCATGTAACTCTTTCCAAACTTCTCGACTCGGGGGTTTATAAGGATACTTTAAGATAATTTATAAACTATTCATCATCTTTCACATTTCGATGCGTCTTTTTGAAGATAAAACCTTCAACCATATACGTGTCGATGGAACAATACCTCAAAACAGTATATCTATATCTCTAATCATCATCAATGTTTTAGAAGCAAACTCTTAATATATTTAAATAAAACAGAATTTTAAAGCTTACTAGATATTAGTAACTACAATTATTAAAACTAATAAGAATTTGTCAAAATTTTAAAAATTTATAATTCTTTAAAAAAAGAACTTACCAAATTATTTTAAAATTTTTTCAAGAGTTCAAAAAAATTTACACGAAGTCCCTTAGTTGTTGTATTTTAATATTGTTATAAAAATGTTGGCAACGCATGCCTAAGATAATTTTCCTTCTTAATGAAGAATTAAATAATTTTGTGACTTGGTCCACAAACACATGCTAGCCATGTGATCTTCTAGAGGATGATTGACCAATTGATGGATATCCATACCTACAAGAAAATCGTGATTTGATATGCGAGCCACGACTTGTACACCATTCGATGGAATCCAAGATCGCGTAAATATGTAGACCAAGCAAAGCACACGATTATCTCTTTCTATTTTTTAAATAAATAAATCATCAATTTTTTTATGTATTATATTGCCCCGAAAAAAATCATGTCATTAAATTGAAAAAGCTTATAAATTTCTAACGTATATTAAAAAATACTATAAAATAAGAACTTATAAGCTCGCAAAATAAATTATCACGATTTTGAAAGTTCAAAAGCTCTTCCAAGGATACATAAAAAAAAATGTCTAATATTATTTTAATTTTTTTATTTTAAACTTATTAATTGTAAAGTTATCATCAATATTGTCTTATAAATTCTAAAATATTGTTTTAAAATAATATATATTCCAAAAAATCTTATAAAATATAAGAACTAATAATCTTCACAAAAAGATCTCTAAATCTGTACATTAATAATATTATAAAGTGAAATTCAAATATTATTATATATAATTTAATTAATTTTATAATATTATCGAGCATATATTTAATTAAATGACATGACATCGCGATTTATTCCCTTTTTAAAGCTATATAACTACTTTAATTGGACAAAAACTATAGCCATACTCGAATATTTTATCCACGGGACATATCGGATCTTTGACCATATGAAAAAGCGAATTGAAGAGCCTAAAATAATTACGAAAATTTGTGGTGCATATTCACTTGTCTGTAAAAATAATAATCAGTTACTGCTGATAATTAATAGTTTGTACAATCTGGTGAAAATGCAGGCAGAAAATTCTCTCAATGGGACCAATCCAGCCATTATTTGCCAATATCATTGCCCAAAGTGCAAATTATTGTGTTATGGTCCTCATTATTATATATGGAATATAAGTGGGTAATTTTTATTTTTATTTTATTTTATTTTTTCAATTTTCACATGCCTCTGCGTACAAGATTTATTAAAGTTTAAATTCAAACTCCACAATATAAATATGAAGACGATATTACTAAAATCAATAGTGATAATTTTTGCTATCATATGTTAATAAATGCACGATACATGTGTGGTTAGATTTGAATTTTTTTTAATTTTATTTAATTATTCAAACTATAAATATTTATTTACTTCAAGCCCATCTCTTGAATTCACAGTTAATATTTAAGTATTTTCATAGTTTTTAGAATATTGCATTCTTTATAGCACTAACATAATTTATTTTAAACTATTTCTTAATCCACAGTTAACCCCACCATTTTCAAGACAGCCAAAAACCCTAATCAAATCCCAACAATGTTTATTTCATGGGCCCCAAACATGAGCTGCGGTGTCTCTGGCCCAGAGAGGTACTACAACCACAGGACAAAACAGTGTTTGGCTGTCAGACCCCACTTCCCCAGGACCCAAACTGCAACTTGGTTCGTATGCCAAAGAATCTTTCAACATAAATCCATTTTAGATTCACTATTTCATTTTTTATTTTATCTTATACTCTAATTTGTTCTGTCCCAACACCTAAACTACAATTTGGTTCATATGTAAAGGAATCTTTCCAGATAAAATGGGTTTTTTCCACTTTGAATCTTCAATTCCATTTTTTATTCTATCTTTTGCTGTAATTTGCTGTGTTTATATTAAATGTATTTAATACTTATAATTGAAAACTAGAAAGAAAAATTCTAACCAAAATAGTAAGTAGTATCTATTTCAAACAATGTTTCACCATATGTTCTGCTTCACACGTACATACCATACCTAATCAACTGTATTTAATACACTTGACATTTATGTGAAATAGAATACGAAATACCCATTGCAATAAAGGGTCTGAACCGACAAATAAATATTAAACCTACCATATTGAATTTTTCCTAAAGCAATCATTGAAGGGCATCGGCTTCAAACCAATCTAACAAAAGGGCGAAATTTCTCAGCCTGACTCCTAATGACGACGATTAAGCACCATCTTGAGAACAAGACCACCCCACCCGGGTGGATAAGGATATGTTTGGCAGACCGACAAACACGACTATTACACTAACAAATAAACCACGTTCTTACATAATTTCTTAAAACTAATCTTTCGTCCGTACATACCAAAAAGCTGAACCAACGAACCGACTTAATTACACAAGACAAGAGCCAAATGATTAAGTTTGACCACATTAATTGACAATGTGATAAAGAGAAAAGCAATAAAGCAAAGGGTGGAGGAGAAGACATTCTCACAAAATCACATGGTGAAGCTGATGGTTTTTTTCTTCTTAGGAGCAGAAGTTGCCATCATAGCTTCTTCAGGCCAGTTTTCTTCTGACAAGTCCTTTAAAGAAATCAAAACTGTAGCCACATGGGGTAAAAAAGGTTGGATCAATCTAGTGGGAATACTTTCAAATGAATACAACAATGGATGAGAAAACACATGGGACATACATGCATACATACAACATTGAATGACACGACATATGGGACATAAATGCTTATACATTTGGGACGGAAAGGTTATTATAACGGCGGGCCATCCGGTAACCTATCGACCCTTCTCAAATCCAAGCCCTTCTTCCCCTGGCCCCCCCTCCCTCCATCCCTCGCTAGTACACAAACACAAAGGGGAAAATGAGGGGAAAGAATCAAATTGTGTTCCTTGAGCCCGTTTAAAATAGTATGAGTAAAGAGGAAAACTCGAGATATCCAAAGAGAGGATATATGACGGAAAGCGAGAGAGACTTTAATTCTTGATTTTTTCTGACAAAGAAGTTCTTAATGATCAACTTATAATGATTCCCGGGAAAAAATGAAGAAGCATACTCAAGATTCATAAGGAGCCAATAGGCTTAAGCGATCAAGAGCCGGAAAGACCAATTTACTAAACTAGTCTTCAACTCCTATTTTTTTATTTTGTTTTGGGATGACAATATTAAGAAAAGACATGACTAGTTAGAATCACAGTGCATTGATGAACATAGCACAAAGGTATTCATTAAATTTTCAGGTTTTATGTCTGAAAACTTTTGCCGTTTTTGCTTCAAGAGAACTATGAAACTGAGAACAGCTGCAAAAGACCAATGCATAGGTAGCAATTCTAAAGGCTGGCAGGCACTTGCATCACTTAAATAAGAAATAAGGACAAGCAGGAAAGATCAAATCAATAGTCTATCTTTACAAAACTTACATGCTTGTGGACAAAGACAGAGCAGATAAGGATAAATGGGAAAAGATAGAACATCATAAAGGAAAATCACAGGACGGGCCTGACACTTTCTATATATCCCATTGCAGATATTAACTGCATCCCTTGTTCAATTAAAAATGGAAACCTCATTGAGAGTGTAGAAGAGTTCCTGATTTTTGAGGGAAAAAGTTCAATTTTCCTTGAGAGTCTCCAAAACAAGACTGGCGTTTTTACAATTTTCAGTTAGATTACGGATTGCCATACTTGATGTCCTCAATACTTAATCAAAGAACCATTACAACAATTTCGCCAGTAGCTGCCATTTCAAGAACCACTTGTTATTTCATGAAAATACACAAGATTTTAATTCATTTGCCTGTTCTATGATGTTCTATTCATCTATGCACTCCTATAAGTTCAATTCCTTTAAGACTGCAAAATTATCTGGGATAGACATCTCATAGCTTGTGTCTTGGTTAAGATAAAAGTACCTGTTTCCATCCGGATGAAGCTCGCATGTCTGACCATCTTCGGCGACAGCCAATAAATATCCAGAAGGTGTTAAACCCTGAGCACATAAATTAGGTTAGGTTGCTTTCAGACAAATACCAAAGATTTTTTTGTTTTGTGGAATTAACCATTTACTTTCTTTTGGAAAGAAATTATGTTCAAGCAAGCAAATATGTCATGGTTAGAGTAGTCTACCCATCGCGTACAGGCTTTTAAGGGCATTGTGGCATAACTGTCGAGGTGAAATCGGGACCTAACAGATCGAATGGATCAATACATAGACAAATAAATCCCTTATGAATTCCAAGGTACTCCTTTATTGTAATTTCACTTTAATTATTTAATTCTAATTAAGAATTAAGGGATTCATCATTCAAAGTGAAGTAGACTACTCAAGAATTTCACAACAAAAATAATGCAACTTTTTATGGCTAGTTAAGTAGTTTTAATCGTTATGCTTTTATTTGTCAGAATATAAAGACCAGACGGAATTGAAAAGGTGGAAAGGCACCACAAAATTGTTTGTTTGGTAATCTGTATCTTGAATGTTAACTCTGTGATTACTCCGATCTGCATCTGATGACCACTTTGAAGATGGCAAAAGGATATCAGTTCTGTAAAATTGATTTGCTTCTTCAGTAATGAATTTAGACCATATTCTCGTACATTTGTTTAGAAACAATACTTGCAAGAAGTACTGCTACCAAATTGGCCAATTCTTCTGGTGAGATATCTATGCTCTGCAAAAAATAGGTTTCGTGGTATTGAATCCATCTTGTGCCCATGTCCCCCCAACCCAACCCACCCACAGACACAGAGAGAGAGAGAGGGTAAAAAAGAAATGCAAATAGAGAAAGCATATTTAGAAAAAGAAAAACATCAAAAAACAGTAATTAGAACTGGAACAAAAAGAAATTGATATGATGATACAGATAGATTTTTGAGCTCACTTTTTGTGCATTAGGTCATTGTTTCTGATAAATATGAAACAATAAATATTCTCATATTAATGTTGTTCAAGTGATACTTGTTGCAATTGATCTAAACCTCATGCCTTAGCCATTACTTAAGATATGTTTAAAATGATAAACATGTTTTACCAACTGTTTTTACAATCAATTGCAGTTAGCATAGGTAAGAAACTCTGGAGGATCCTCAAAGCTCCACAATATTTTCACATTGTGCTCTATTGAATAATGAACAAATATTTATCTTATCTTATTTGAGCATAGTCATAGATAGCCAATCAAAATTTGGTAAGTGAGACTGAAATTTCATATAAAAATTGCATAAGAGATCATCCATAATGAGGATCCTGTGGACAATAAAAGAGATTACTCAAAAAGGTATAAAATGATAATGTTGTGGCATGTTATCCACAAATCACCTGGATTGTGACAACATTTTCCGAAACTTGGTCCTGATTCTCATCTTTTTCTTGTACGATAACTCTCTGTCCGCTGCATGCAGTTTGCAAATCAGAAACAAGAAGAGAAGTAGCACTACGGCAGATTGTACTCTGGCTAGCAACTTCGTATAATTCTACAACAAGCCATATAAGTGCATGCAGTTTTGTAAGTGTTTCAAACATAAATATATGTTTCAAGTACGCCCCAGAACAAAACCAACATGTTACATCTCTCTATAGCCATCATCAATCATAGCCTGTGGAGGGAATCACCACTTAATAGTCTCACCTATGCAGCCATGTCCTATAGTACAGCTCTTCCAGTGCTTGAAAGCCTGCTTGACAAAAAGAAATAATTATAGTTTGAGAGTAAGATATTGACAACTAGAAGTTTGGCAGATGAACATTGTTCATACTTCATAGATACTTTATAGATAACTCCAAAAAGCGTATTGTTGAGTCTCTGAAGAAGGGCAACATGCCTACAATGTTGTATCACAAAATGAATTTGAAATCTGTGATGCAGCAAAATGTAAAACCAAATACAAATGCAATAAAAGAATCACACAATTCAGCATCACACCATTTGATTGTAATCTGTTATGCACAATCATCTGGACAAGACCAGTTGTCTGTTTTTATAAAAAAAATAAATAAATTAAAAGAGAGAGAGAGAGAGAGCAAATGTTTAAGCACATGCTGAGGCGGTATGGAGATAGACTTGCGCATTCGATGCCAAGACAATATGTCACTAGTGATTCTCTTCTCTTCTCTCTCTCTCTCTCTCTCTCTCTCTCTCTCTATTTAAATAAAAAGAAGAAGAAGAAGAAGAAGACGGACAGCCCTTCGAAGGAACATTATGCAAATAAAGAATTTAAAGCAATACTCGGAGTACTATCTGTTATAATGGGTGATTTATACATTAAAATACTGGAAAACTATCTATGCAAGTGGAAGTTGACTCCAATACTCAGTTGGTGAATGATAAAACATATAGTGTATGAGCTTTACGCCTCTTAAAAGAAAATAAATTAACAAACTTGAATAGTCAAGTGAAGAAAAGGGAAAATGATAACCTTGATTTATGAAAATCTCATAAAAGCTCTCAAATCTATTGAAGAAAGCTGCCATGATAGCTTCACGTTGTAATTGGTGAGCAACACATCCCAACCTTTGCAGAGCGGCATTCAAGCATGTTGTTGGTTTCTCATTGCTGACATTCAGGCCAATTCCTACAAAATAATAAGAAAACCTCGATGGTAATTATTGTATTTTTGATGATTCTCTGATAATCAACCATGCATGCAACCTAATCAGAGAGAAGTAAAGGGGTGTTACCACAATAAAATGCAGAAAAACTCTTTTCGATCATTTCGATCAATAATGGAACTTGTCTGTTTACAGTTTGGTATCATCAGAGAAAAGAGTATTTACCAGCACTGACATTAAACTTCTTAGACTTATATGTCGACGTGCACAAAATGCCTGCCACCTTAATGCCATCTAAATACAGATCATTTGGCCACTTTATTCTAACATGAAGAGAAGGCATGCCCTGGAAATATTATGGTATCAGAATATGAATATTAAAATGGAAGTTTGAATCAAGATTAATTAGCAAACATGATTTATGATTGCACAATCCAAAGTAACCATACAATTTTAACAAATGAACCACTAAATTGTCTCCACATTTGGCTCTTAGTTTTCGGTTCTTCTTCTCTGGAAGAGTCAAAGAACAATCCACAGACAATCCCTAAAAGCCTCTCTCATTGAATAGAACACTATGCCCTCAGAACCTGCTCTGTCTCCGAGATATAAAGTAGATTTTGAGAAAACATGGAGAATGTCGGGCCAGTCCATATATAGTTTCTTTATCATGAAATCAATCAAATGGAAGAGTATCACAACTGTAAGCATTCTTGCACTTAGAACACTTACACTAGCTGAAAAATTGAACACAACAATCATAGTCATTGATGAACAAGTCATACTCCACACACTTGACATATTGAAGAAAGCAGATAAGCAACCTTTATCACCATCTTCGCTCCTCTACTTCCCCCAACTGCAACATAAAGAGATCATCTTCCTAACTTAAAAAGATAAAAACCCATTAAAACATTGATCTTCATACACTCAGAGCTTACTGCCAACTCGATGTCTATATGGCACCTTCGGCCAGAAACATAGAGTATTGAAAAGTGCAACACAAAGCAACATTAATGAAATATTATATAGGCAGAAGGAGAAGGTAAAATTTGACTCCATGGCAAGTTTTCTCGAGGACATTCTAGGTGCAAATCTAGCACAAACTTGCCCACAATGCCCAGAGCAAATGTTCTTTACTAAAGACAAAGGTAACTGAATTAAAACCTTGAAGGCACTTTCACCTAAGAAAATACAGCACCTAGAGGCTAGAACTTTCTCACAGTACTTTCATTTCAACAGTTAAAGTGCTCAAATTACCAATGGCAATCAGCTGGGACAAACAAATGCCAAAGCTACTAATTTTCACCCAAACTCTAAATCTAAAAGTGCTATAGTAGCAAATAATGTACTGTCCTTAATTAATCATTTAGCCAGCCATCCTAATCTAATAAGAAGATGCCTGACTGCTTATTCTCTCCTCTTCTTCTGCTAGACATCATGGAGCACTCCCGCATTGAACTTTGAATAAAGAAAAACGATGAGCCCACTCTTCATAAATAGAAATCGACTAACATCGATTCAAACTTATATTAAAAAGAATTTCTTTTTTGTCCACTCATTCTGAAATTTTAAAAATTACAAGCTTCAAAATACCCTTCATAGTTAGTCTGATTAGTGGTTCCCTCCTCTCCAGTGCCTAGTCCTGTTCATTAAGCAAAGCATAACATTTAAGGTTTTTATCCCTGAATATCTACATCAGCTTCAGTACAAGAGAAAAAATAACTATAGTTTCACATACTAAGCCTGGATGAGGAGCTTTGATTATCATCCTACTAACCCAACTGTTAGAAACAGTCGACTGCTAAGTACTTTTATCATGAATATGACTTAAACAGGACAGGAAATTAAAAATATATCACTAATCATCTCAATAAGCTCGTTCTTATACCCATTTGAATAAAGAGAAGCACTCAATACAAGCACTTACATTTTGTCGACAAATATCATTAATTGCCTCAGTCATAGCCAGACTAACAACATATTGAACATGTGGCACAACTCGCCCATCCTCCATCTGTAATGTGAATGAAAACAGAAGGCATCCCTTTGGTGATTCCCATACATTCTTTGACCGACCTTGAAACTCAGCCGAAAGAAAATAAAATTACAGAAGAACAAATTTGAAATCCCAGTATGCACAACGATGACAGATTAATACCTCTGCCTTTGAACTGCAAGTCGGCGGCACATACAGCACCAATAGGCAACTCACCGAAATTACTGGAACAAAAATAGTAAATAGAAAATATCAAAAAATGGATTAAACTCAAATATGAATAAATTCTGCAATATCTCATTCACACAAACTATGAATCAAACAGCTAACAACCAAAACTAAAACAGTGAAAAAAGAAAAAGACTTACTTAGAAACAACATCATGCGTCGAAGCTAATTTGGGAGAGTAAATGAGCAGCTTTCCGAACCGAGAAGTCGAGAGCAAATTCATGTAGGATTTTATTCGAAAAGCATCGTCATCACCAATGATCTCTCCATTTTCAATCTCTGAATACAAAACAACATTTATTGGAGAGTTATCCGGGAGCTTTAAAGTGTTGTTGGTCTTCAAACACCTGGCTACTTCATTTTCTTCAATAGATTTCCCGCACAGCACGAGTGTTGTGGATGACTGTGGCTCCATTTCTGCACCAGAGAAACAGAAACAAAACAAGAGAAAGACCAGCCCATCATACCATATATGTAGAAAATTGCAGAAATGCTGAAAAAGAAAAAAACAAAGATCGAAACTTTATAGCATTTACATATCATGTATGCAGAAAATTGCAGAAAATTGCAGAAATGCTAACAAATATCGAAAGTTTGTGAAAAATTCACATATCATATTTGCAGAAAATTGCAGAAATTCAATCAAAAATCAAAACTTTATGGAACTTACTTGCTGATAGGGGCGGATTGTTTGAGATACAGTTGAGTTTTTGAAGAGATAGAATTGAGAGTGACCTTTTTGGACGGAGAAAGCGAGGGAAGCCAGTTAGATACAGCATGGGATGGGAGGGATGGAGACGCAGAAAACAATTTCTCAGAGTTTCAGGGGTATTTTCTTGTCAAAAGTAAATAGTAGATGAGGAAAATGGAAAATTGCACTTTTGCCCCTCTCATGTTTATTAAAATGGTCCCGTTAATTTAACTCCACAATTTTTTTAGAATATTCCAAAATCACTTAAATATTACTTTGAAACTTATAAGAAAATTTTTATTCATTATATAATGAAATTTAAATTTAATTCAATTCCACTTCTTGATCAAAATATGAATGAAATAAAAAAATCATCAAATATGTGAATAAAACAAATTGTCTGAATAAAAGCGAAACATCAATGTCACATTAAAATATGCTTATTTTAAGTATATTAAAAAAATTAAGATAAATTTTAATTAGCACAGTATTGCAACAAAAGGCTAACAATCATAAAAAAATAATGTTTTCAAAATTGAACAGAACAAAAAAACTTGTGTCATTATTGGTTATTGGTTTGGATGGACCGATATGACGTAATAATTATATTATTTTATAAATATATAATATTTTAATATTAATAAAAAAAATTCCAATTGTTATAAAAAAGAATATTATTTAAAAAAAATTCAACTTACTTATTTTTAAGTACATTTTTTAAGAAAATAATACTATTCACAATTAGTCAATTATAAGTAAATTAAAAAAATAATGTTTCACACTAATTTAAGTTATCATTCATTTCATGCTTCAACTTTAAGTAAAAATAAAATTTTATATTCTAAATATTCAACATAATTTAAAAGAAATTAAATAAAATAAAATAATAAATTAAACATAAATATTCACATATAATTAATATTTTATTAGATTTTAAGAAAATAAATTCACATTTCAAAAAATTACATAACCAAAATTTTTAACCATCATCTTTAACTCATAATATTTCTTTGTTTTTATTTTTTCTTTTTAAAATAATTTTTAAATTTTCAAAAAAAATAAAAAGGATCCGATACCCGTTTTGATTGATTTTCAATCAATTTTAACCATGACCAATTTTCATGCTTCAACCAGACTAAATTGGTCTCCAATCACCGGTTCGGTCTGATTTTCAAAAGCTTGCATGAGAGACATCAAACTCTATGTTTTCATCTCTATCTCTTTCTCGATAGAGTGGCCATTTGTTCCAATGGCATCAATTTCAAAAATAAAGTGTAATGTTGGAAATTCAAACCTAATGAATTCCTTATGTCTGTGTGTATTAAAAAAAGAAAAAATCCCAATCCCTTTTTTACCCTTTCGAGTGGATCAATTGTTTTAGCAATTAAGTCGAATATGTTAATTTATAAGAAAAATTTTATTCATAAAATATAATAAAGTCAAAATTCTAATCAATTAAAACTAATCATTATAAATATTATGGGAGTGTTTGTCTATGTTTCTCCAAAATAATTTTATTTTGGAGAAATATAATCAAATAGATACTCATTTTTTCTCATAGACTTTTCCAAAATACACTCTCCTATCCTTCATTATCCCAAAAACTTTTTATTTTTTTAGTATATACATATATTATATCATATATATTTTTTATTATTTTTACAATAAAAAAATTACTCAATTTCATTTTTATTCTAAAAATTCAATAAAAAAGCATTGATTTGATTGTCGTAGTAAAAATTATTTCCCCAAAACATTAATAAATACGCCAAAATTCCACAAAATAAATTTTTTACTATTCCCAAAACATAACTAAAAATTTATTACATTTTTCAATACAACTTTCTTATTCTCTATCATTTTTGGTATTCATTATCCTAAAACACATTAAAATCACAAAATATATATATAACCAAACATTGCCTATGTTTTTAATATTATTTAAATATTACTTTGAATAAATGAGTTAAGTGTTTGTTGTCTTGTTTAAATTATTTCAATTTATACACTTTTCGTCTTTTGTAATATTCTTTTTATAAAAATAAATTTTATTTCAATTGACTAATAGTTATTTCACATTTGAGGTATGTCTGTTTACTAATGAAAACAAGATGACTAAATTTGCAGAGAATGACTAAAGAAAGGACTAAATTCATGTTCAAGATAAAATATGGGGATCAAAATGTAATTTCCCGACTAAATGTCTACCTGCTCTCTTGCTCTGCCCACACGACAGTCTTCTAGTACTTGCGTTCCTTTCTTTCCGCGACTACACAGCATAGGAGCACATTTGAGCCCCGCGTCCATGGATGAATTACGGAAGGCACTGAATGATAAAAGTTTAACAATTTCGACGCTCCCAGAAAAGGGTCGCTGCCTTTTCACCACTCGTGATTTCTTCCCAGGTTTGTGAAGAAAATTTCAAGAATTTCTTAATTTTTTTAAAACTTCTTTCCTTCAGACTGAGACTGTCTTTTGCTGCAGGGGAAGTGATTATAAGCGAGAACCCATATGTTTCTGTTCCAAATAAGAACAAAGAATCACCTGAATCCAAGTGTGAGTGGTGCTTTTCATCAAGCAACCTCAAGAAATGCTCTGCTTGCCATGTTGTTTGGTACTGTAGCAGCAAATGTCAGGTATAAGGAAAATAACTCTAAATTAGTGTCAAGATTAGCTAGGTGAAGGCGAAATCAGTTAAGAGTGTGAGATTAGTTGCTTTTTTAATGGAATGATGATTAAAAAAGAGTTCTTTTGGTGTTTCTTGGTAAGTTGGGATGATTGTGATTGGCTTTCAGAAGTCAGATTGGAAGTTGCATTCTGTGGAATGTAGAGCATTGTCCAAACTTGATAAAGACAGAGTGAAGGCCCTCACCTCGTCCATACGTTTGATGGTGAGACTTTATATACGGCGTAAGCTAGAAAATATGAAGGTGAGAAAAGTTGTTTGTGATTCTGATCATAGTATTTGAGCTTACTGATTGTTGTGTTCATTAGTAAAATCACAAGTTGCCAATTTATTGTAGTAGATTGAGGTTTCAAATCAGCAAGAAAGGCTTAAAATAATATAGTTTTTGAAAAAAGGAAAAGATAAGTGAATTCAGTTCCTAGCCGTCAATCTTTTAGGATAGAAAAGGTGCTAATTTGCCTCTGTTGTGCATTTTAATATGATTTTTTTCCCCTTTGTAAGCTATTCAACTGAACTAAATCTAGAGCTAATATGGTATTAGCAAGACGCTAGCATATGTGTTAATCTTTCTGAAGTTCTGAGTATTTTTCGTGGAATTAACTTGATGCATGCGCTACTATCACAGCTAGTTAGAATCATCCTAACGACCATAGTGTTTTCTATTGCTTGCTAGATTTTCCCAGCTACTGTGACAGACAATTACAAGCATGTGGAAGCCTTGGTTTCTCGTATCCTTATGTACCGTTTACTTCTGACATTATGCTTTATATGATATGATTAAACATTTTTAACTCTTGTATTCTTGACAAATTTATTTACATAGACATGTCTGAAGTTGACGAGAAACAACTGGTATTGTATGCCCAGATGGCTAACCTTGTCAATCTGATACTCCAATGGCCTGATTCTGAGATCAATATCAAAGATATTGCAGAGAATTTTTCTAAGGTATCCCACTGACTAAGGGTCAAATTTCTTCTTTCAGCCACAGTTAGTCCATAATCAGAGATAGCTTTATATTTTAGAGACCAATCAATATATTCCACTTTATTTAAATTACAATAAAAATGTGCCCATCATTGGTGACAGTATGTATAAAGCTATAAGTATTTGAAGCATTACAAAAATCAGCTTCTTCTACTTATTTTTTTCTCTAAATACAAGTGGGAGACTAGTTGTCCCCATCTGTATGTTGAGGAAGTGGAACAAACAGTTGCTGGAAATTATGCTTGCATCTTTCTCTGTGCTTGTGTATATGTTGCAGCTTTTTGTTCTGTCGTGGAGGAGGGTGGCAACTTTTTAGCATGAGCTTTGTAGATTCTGTTGCCATCTTTAGTTGAGAGTTGATTGATTGAATCTATTGACAACCATTTGGAGCTGTTGCTCTTAGGGGATATCTGCTAAGTGACAATTTTTTCAGATGAACTATCTTCTGACTATTTATGTGTACACGCAGCTAGCATGCAATGCACATACGATTTGTGACAGTGAACTGAGGCCCCTTGGAACAGGACTGTATCCTGTCATTTCTGTCATAAATCACAGGTGATATTCATAGATAACTGTTACTGTGCCTTGCCGTGTTAACTGCTTCTAACTGGTATTTGGTGTTTTAGCTGTTTGCCCAATTCTGTTCTAGTATTTGAGGGAAGATTGGCCGTTGTACGAGCTATGCAGCATATACCAAAAGGTACCGAGGTAATTCCCTTTGATATCCTGTTGGTTAATGGCAAAGTATTCCACAATATTGAAGTTTCTATTTCGTCCTTTCTCCTGGACGGGAACTTCTAACACGTCATTTCCATGGGCTTCTGAAGGTGTTGATCAGTTATGTAGAAATAGCTGGAAGCACTGTAACTCGGCAAAAGGCTCTTAAAGAACAATACTTTTTCACTTGCACTTGTTCTCGCTGCATAAATTTGGTAGTTTTCATCTATCTGCCCTGGTTCTTGGCTATAATCTCGTACATATTTGAGAATACACCTTCTGTTATCTGGTCTTCTGAACTACTTGAGTTTAATGTTTAAGGGACAACCTGATGATATTCTAGAAAGTGCGATTTTGGAAGGTTATAGGTGCAAGGATAGCAAATGCAATGGATTTCTCCTTCGTGACTCTGGTACACCTTGTGTTATTTAAGAATGTCTGCATCTTTCCTTAATTTTGGAGTTTGTGTATTACTATGAAGTCGTCTCACTCACTCTCCCTTCACATCAGCTAATGAAGGATTCATATGCCAACAGTGTGGGCTTCTTAGAGACAAAGACGAAATAAAGAACATCACTAATGAAGTGAAAATAGTTTCAGACGAAGCTTCCACGTCACTTTCCTCTGGCCGTATCCTTTGAACTTTTGGATTTGGATAAATGCATTTAATACAAGTCTCGTAAGGTAATTGATACTAATATCAATTTCACAACAACACTTGTACATGGAACTGATGGGATGAGAACGGAGGCTCTTTCTTTATGTCTCTGCGTGATATGCTTTTGTCCTTAGAAAAATTCAGATAAGAGTGAGGCAAGTGCAGCTTATAAGAGGATTGAGGGACTCCAACTGAAGCTTTACCATCCATTTTCAATTCCTCTTATGCGGACTAGGGAGACTCTTCTCAAGGTATGTCGTAAATTTAGCTTCGCAATATTTTCCTTCCTGCATAAAGTATAAATCAATTCTATCCACTTCTTGGCTCGATTTCTTGCTCAGATATTCCTTTTTCTTTTAAACTCGTATTTGAAACGAATCATTCTTGCCATGTGGGCACGCTTAATTCCTTCATTTCCCCAAACTTTGCTAATCACGCGATTGTATTAAGAGGATTTACTGATGAAACGTTATTTCGTTAGATATTCATGGAGTTGCAGGATTGGAAAGAAGCACTTTCGTATGTCAGATTGACAATTCCAATCTACGAGAGTATGTCTTCATTAATCTCAATCTTCTCCAAGAATGAATAAGATGAAACTTCTTCTTACTACAGATTCCAATTTACGGTTCACGATATACATCTGTATCTCCATACAGGAGTGTATCCAAGATGCCATCCTTTGCTTGGACTGCAATATTATATGTGCGGAAAACTTGAATGGTAAGAATTTACTTTTGTCTTTCTCTCTGTCTTGCCATGCCTGCAGTTTTGTCTGCTTTTAGTTCGGTTTAGAAACTTAAGCACAGTTGTTTTGTTTAATATTACAGGTTGCTGGGAGAGACAGAAGCAGCAGTTAGGTCTCTGACCAAAGCTCTGGACATACTGCGAATCACTCATGGGACAAAGACACCTTTCATGATGGAACTTCTGAGTAAGTTGGAGGAAGCACGTGCAGAGGTTTCTTACATGCTTCGTTCTCAGAATGGAGATTGAATTTGAAAACGTGAATTTTGGTATCTATATCTATACTATTAATAAAGCATCTATCCACTTTTTTGTGTGTGTTTGGATTATTTGCCTAAATGCCCCACCTTTTCTTTTTTCCCTTCTAATAATAACTAGAAGTTATAAAATAATTACCATTTATAATTCACATATTTTATGCCTACAATTACCATTATATCATAATTTTTTAATTTTCTACATAATAGTTCCATAAAGGCTACACATAATTATTCATATTTCTATTTTTCTCGGGCACGTTTGGCATGGATAGTTTTGTAATCTTACCAAATGTGTTGTTTAATAGGCAATATGAAAATGTGGGCTAGTTTGTAATTAATCCAAAACTCGATATTGCTCATGCAATTATGTAATTCAAGTAGTGGATTGAGGGGTGTAACCATGTAATCTCACTCTCTCATTACAATTTTGTTTCTTTAATTGTCTTTTACCCCTTCTTGTAAAGGTCGAAAAAGGGATGAGAGTTTTATTCAAGGATAATCTTGTTATCTTCCTAACTAGTTTTACATATCAAACATGCATTAGAGATTATGGTAGATTGTAATGCTAGCAAGTTTTAAAATAAATTTTTAATATCAAACAGACTAATAAATTAATTAATCTTATCTAATCTCATTCTAGTCAAATCTTCACTAACGTGTCCTCAATTTCTTCATGCAAGTATGATTTTTTCTCCTTAAATTATTCTTTTTAATTTTTATTTATGTCATTTTTTTTCAAAGATGCACGGGTGAGTTTGGCATTGGTGTTAGCTGTTTGATTTTTTCCTCTTTTATAGCAAATATTTTAAAACTATTAGAAAAATATTAAGTTTTATTTTTATTGAATACATACGAATCAAGTATGCACTATCTACTAGTTATTTATAAAGCGTGCCGTTATTAGTAACTAACTCATTTGTTTTTTAATGAGTAGATAAAACTAACCCTATCTGAAAAGATAATTACAAGATAAATTTTCTTTTCTTCTTTGTAGCATTTGTTTATAGTTCTCCGATTTTATCTTTTTCTTCAATTATTTCGCTTTGTCATAATTTTTTATTCCATTCATCTAAAAAATTTTAAAAATATTAAAAAAAATTATTAGAAAAATGAGAATATTACACAGAAAAGTAACTAAACTAGTTTCATTTATTTTATATTTTGAAAATTTTAGTATACAAAATAGAGTGTGTCAAGATCACTAAGAGCGGTGACAGATTCCTAGTAAGTTTCACATAACAAGACCATTCGATTTACTGCCAATAAAACTCTACATGTATATAATACAGAGCAGTTTATTTTCACAAATATCGCATGACCTCCAATTTCCAGCATCAACACAGCCTTACAAAGGAGAAAACCTACCATAAAGGAGCATTATAAAATCACAATATGACCAGAGAGATCAAATAGAAACACTCCAACTCATCAATGGGAAAATTTTATCTTGTCTCTTCATGGGTTGCTAACTGTTCCTGGAGCTGAAAGCAAACGGCTGAAATCTTACAAAGTAACTTACGCAAATGATCTCTCGACATAGATGAGTCGGGGTGTACTGCTGATCTTGGGTCCATTAGCATAGTCTTGAGTTGAGAGCATAGCGTCAAAGCCTTCTCATCATTTGCACTTGATTCTGCAATCAGTTGTAGCAGTTCACAGCGTTGGTCCGGCGGGCTGGGTAGTTTAGGTGGAACTGGAGGAACAAGAAAAGGGTGTTGGAGTAGTTGAGGAATCCTCCATCGTTTGTTCCGGTCCCAAGCAAGGCATTTCTTCATAAGATCAAGAAGCCAGGGGTTGGAGAGAGGTTCGTATATGATCTCATGGTTTGGATCGGTTATGACTTTGAATTTGGCCCAGAAAGTTTTGTATTCTGAAAAGGGTGTTCGCCCATAGACCATTTGGTAAAGGATGCAGCCGAGGGACCAGATGTCTGATGGACGACCGCATTTTATTGTGTTCCCATTTGCGTCTGTCTCGTTGCACATGAATGCTTCTGGAGACATGTAACTTAGTGTTCCCACCTGTGATGATCATGTGATCTTAGCTTAAGCGTGTATCAAGAATAATACTAGATTATACCAACTTGAGGACTTGAAGATATATTTGCCGTTTAGAAACTTTTCAGACATGGGATATGAAGATAAGTTTCAGGATGCTTTAACTTTTTCATTCGAGAGGAGAAAATCTACGTTGTATGAATTTCCATGACTTATTTGGCAAGGTAAACACCTCCTAGGAGGTAACTAGGACCAATGAGTAACTATCAGCAAATTTGCGAAAACAGAGATGGAAAAAACCTGCGAGTCCCGCTGAATGTTGGTTGTGTCACTCATTATAGCCTTGGCGATCCCAAAATCAATTAGCTTCAGTGAGCCTCTCACCAGAAGAAAGTTTGCTGGCTTCAGATCAGAATGCACAATACGTTCCTCGTGGATTGTGTTTACCGCCTGAAGTATTTGCTGCAGCATGTTTCACAAAGTGAGACTTAGATATGCCAATAAAATTATTAGGACATGACCAGTTTCTTGAGCAACTATAGAGGTAAAAGAAAATAAATAAATGGATTTTGTGAAGAACCTGCCAATAAAATCGGAGCCAGTTCTCATCTATGATTGCATTAGAACCATCCAGTTCCTTCCATTTCTGAGACAGCATGTGTGCTAAATCAATTTCTCCATACTCAAGTACCATGTATATATACCCGTCATCCTTGACTCTGCCATCTTTATTACTCATTGAACCATTCATAACTTCCTGAAGCAAAGTCTTATCTGTCACCTATGAAGTAAAGTATATATTAGTTGCTATATACGCAATGATTTCACAAAAAAACATAAAATCAAGTGGTATCTATATTCACAGCTGGCATATGTTAAAGCATGTACCTCATAATCAATGAGTTGAATAATATTGTTCTTCCCCCTCAACCTGTTTAAATATTCAATCTCTTGGCAGAATCCATATGCTGTGGCATAATCACGGCCTTTAAGTTTTATCTTCTTCAAGGCATAAATTATGCAATCTGATGATATGACTTTGTGGACCTCACTACTTCCTCCACTACCTATCTTGCCAAGTCTTTGATAGAGCTTTCCGTTAACTTTGAAAAACAAGTCCGGATCATAGCCTTTTTTACGAGATGTTGATGCTGCTTTACCACTGGCACCTCTTTCTAGTTTCTCTGACTTGGAATTTTCCAACTTCACATCTGATGGAGGTACTTTTGATGATGGAGGCTGAGATTTTACATCAGTTACATTTCCTTTGGCTGAATGGTTTTCTCCATGAGAAGGATCTTTAGGAATGTTATCATCCTGTGGCAAACTGCTCTGCAGCTCCTTAGACGGACCAGAAGATTTGTTCACCTCCTTCGGCAGTGCAGCAATAGAGCTGATAGCTTGTGAGGTCACAGCTGACTGTTGAGGTAACACTCCACCAGCATTCTTGGATAAAGAATATGTTGGTTGTATAACATCCATCTGCACTTCAGCTTCTGCAGCAGGCTCTGTGCCCATATGAGCACCACCCATTTGAGGTTGTGAGTTATAGGTTGTTGAACTAATCATGGGAGCAGATGTCGAGTTTATTAGTGTTGAAGTAAAACAAGAAGATCCAACCACTGATGACTGAGTCATGGCGTTACTCAAATCATTCTGCAAGAAGTTTTCAAACTGGTGTAGCTG
This sequence comes from Jacaranda copaia, assembly GCA_014898725.1. Lineage (NCBI taxonomy): Eukaryota > Viridiplantae > Streptophyta > Magnoliopsida > Lamiales > Bignoniaceae > Jacaranda > Jacaranda copaia. The sequence continues at coordinate 1,106,080 of JACGDI010005455.1, read as the reverse complement.
ATCCTGAATACCCATTGTTTTTCTCGCCAACAAAGAAGAAATCCTGCCCTCAGACCCAAGACTGTTATCCATTTCCATGATTTGAAAATTATGATGCTGCCAATCTTGATTGGCAGCCGCTGAAGTATCCCCTTGATTGCCCACATCCCACTCCATTTCTGTCAATGCAAGTGAATCCATATGAGACAACAAATCATCTATTCCAGTGGCCATTCGGTCATCGGCCCCTGCATAGACAATTTGCAGTATCTGCTATAAATTGCAAACTACTACTAACCACTAGTTTCTGCCACAATAAACATTGCTACTACGAATTATAATTTATATTTACTAAACTCGTTTTTAATAGACATGCAAAAGATTCTGATTGAGGCATAGAAATAATAATACCTCGAGATGTTGCAATGTTTTCAGTGGAAAAATGAACCTTCCTCTGCACTTCAGCCAGAACAGTCCCAGGTTCCACACCTGATGAAGCAACAGCATTGTTGCTTCCAGACCTCGTAGAAATTCCAGGTTGATCTCTCTGAGTCTTGTATGGCTTAAACTTTTCATGTGTATTTACAGTGGTTCCCCATTCTGAAGGCGGAGTGATTGAGGCATCCTCTTGATTCACTCCACTGGCAGACACCAAGTTCTTGGACTGTGGAATAGAGCCCCTTAATATACGACCCTGTGAAATATCCTCTTTGCTTTTTTTAACATCACTTGCTGAATGAGGTTTTATATTTGATTCTTTTGAAGTTTCTCGTTCAGGAACCAAAAATCTCCTTGGCCTAATACCATTTGACTGCATCATACCTAAAGGTCGCGGGGAAACAAAGAGAAAAAGTTTCAGAAAGCAATTTCAAGACACCAACTTATTAGCCACAAATATTCATAGGAGTGATATAGAATGATACCAGTTTATCAATTAGAACCCATGAAAAAATTTATTGCTTTGTGAAAGGAAAAATAAGAAGAAAGAAACCTTCTGCCCTCAAATCCAAAATATGGTACAGCAAATCTAAAAACCAAACCTTAAGAAGAAAGTGTTAACATTTGTAGCCACATTCTAAAAGCAGAACGGCTTACCATAATTCACAAGTTAATCCGACACCCTAGAACAGAATATTTTTAACCAAAATATATAAATGTGTGTCAAAAAGCTACTACAAAATTATGAACAAAGCGCTTTACTCTTCACCATTTTCTGAATCTATAGATCAATAGAATATCCTCTCTGACAAATGCCCCTATAATTTACTACCTAAAACAAAATCAATGAATTTTTTCAGTTGGTAAAGCTAATCTGAAGTCCCAAATCAAAACCATTGTTCCCACACCACATTACCACAGCTAAAATCCTAACAAAAATAAACTGAAAAAATTCCACTCTTAGAATT